>JAPYMA010000108.1:0-187311 GCA_035041965.1 Anisakis pegreffii | reverse complement strand
GAGGAACTCTTACGTACGTGTTCATTGACGAAGATTATCTGCTTACCAAAAAATCATGACGCAGGCGTGCCGATCTGTGGATTCTATCCCTCTATTTTCAACACTAGCATTCACATCTTCAGTATTGAATAAAGACAGTCAGTAGTGCGGATGAAATCCTTGCATCGGCAGAAATCCACTATAATAGGGAAAAGCATCACAGATTCTCCAAATGAGTATTTGAAGAGGATTAGTTGAGACTGCTGCATATCGGTAAATCATCACCTCTGCGCTTTGGAACTGACCATCTCTGATAGATCACATCTCAGGCAGAAGATGAGCTTTGAGGTTGTGGTTGAATTCAGTCTCGAAAGTTTGGCTTCTCACCAGGCTTCGAGAATACGGTCTTCCCTGGCTTGTGATTGGCTACATCACACTGTTACACCGACACGCCTTCATTTCCATGGCAGCATATTGATATTTTTATAGCCTACTTAATTTTGAAAGCACTCGAATGATAAAGTGAAGAAATGGGAGCAAATCGGCAGTCGGCGAATTCGGTAGGTCGGATTGGTCTAGCCTGGAATGATTATGACTCAACAACGACATATCATGAGCTATCTTCGGAGAGGTAATCTGAGATTATCACTACTTGATTATCAATCATATTCAAGAAGACTCTGGTCTTGCTGCACTCAATCCAACGCTTATTTCAAACAAATTTAGCTGGCTTCATTACACAAAATTTGATTTTTCGTAACTTTTTCTCGGCATAACCCATCCTTGACTTGAAATCATTTCAATTTCAATTGGTTTGAGATCAATGAACTCGATAGTGAATCATGATTTGAGAGGAGTTTGTTAAGGAAGGCCTGAGACTAGAAATGTGTACCTTATGACTGTAGGTGCGGAACTATTCAGTCCTAATTCAGAACATGAAAGAGGTTATCCGGCAACAGCGCTTCTCGACTCTGGTTCACAACGAACGTTTACATCGGAAAAGGTTGTCAAGAATATGCAATTATCTCCATTTCTTCGACAAGTGTTATCTATAAATATCTTCTCATCGAGGAAAGGTCGTCCTGTAGACTTGAGAACAGTGGAATTGAAGATTGCCATGAGGGACGGAACGGAAAAGAACATTCAAGCTAACTCGATTCCCTTTCTGACGAATGACCTTCAACGCAAAGTAACGACAGAGTGTTCAGAAAATAGATTATAAATGGCAGACGAAAAAGTGGTGCCTGATTTACTGATTAGTGCTGATTACATATGGGAATTCATGACGGGAAAAATAATTGAAAGACTACCAGGCGGACTGCACCGAATATCGACAGCGACTGGAGATGGGTTGAGCGGTCATGTGCGAACAGAGTGGTTGGAAAGTAACTCCGCAAATATACCTATTAATGTTGTCAGTGATGAAGTTGAGAAACAGTCAAGACTTGATAAATTATCCAATAACATTGAAGACTTCTGGAACTTAGAGAGTATGGGGATTAAAGATAATCCCTCACTTAGAGATGATGATAAGGCCTTTCAGGAATTTGAGAAGACAATAATTGAGAGAGGCAATCGATATGAGGTGGACTAGCCATGGAAAGAAGATAAAAAGATGTTGACAACTAATTGTGGACTTACTAAGAAAGGTCATAAACTTAATCTGGCCTTTCGTGATGAAATATATATCATATTGTAGGGCTCCTCGAGCTGATCATGAATATGTAATAAATTTTTGCGAAACAGAAAGGGGAGGTGAAATATGGCGGGGAATAGTTAGTATGGGAAGGTTGAACGTTATTCAAACGATTACGAGCTGATCAATCATTATTTCGAAAGTACGATGAGACTATCAGAGAACAACAAGAAATGAGTATCACTGAAAAAGTGGATCAAAGCTTTCGCCAACTTCGAGCGGTCTACTACGTTCCTCATCAACCGGTAGTAAAACTATCCATGAAACTGAGAATAGTCTATGATGTCAGCTCGAAAGGGAACAAGAAGGAAAACAGCCTCAATGAAACGCTGCTTAGAGGACCAATGATTTTGCCTCAGCCCTGTGGCATGCTGTTAAGATCATTATTATCGTCATTAGACTGTCGGCAATCATTATCATCTCCGACATTGAAAAGGCATTCCTGCAGGTGTCTTTGAGAGAAGAGGGTCGAGATACTACTCGCTTTCTTTGGATAGCATGATGTATCGAAAGATAATGTTCAAACGTATCGCTTCATACGACTGCCATTCGGTGTGGTGCCCAGTCCTTTTCGTAGCAGCCACAATTAGGTATCACCTAGATTCGGTTTTGAATGATCGCACAGAACTTAAGAAGACTGAACAGAGGAATTGAAAGTAAATGCGACAAGGTGAGATTATTGGGCGGTGCAGATGACGATTAGAAATAAATCTGTATGAATGAAAAGTTATGCGATTCATAAGTTTATTTGCATTATGTAATTATGATATTTATTGATATACTGTTAGCAATTACAATCTCGTTTGCGATCCGCGCTGTTGTCTTTCGTTTAAATACTCAAGCTTGAGGTGATTCAAAAATAAACGATTTGTGGAAACCGCACAATCGTTACAGAGTTACTTTTGGTTTGACTCGAATACGAGGTCATCCAAAGGTTGCCTTGATCTCGAGATTCGCGCTCATTCAGTGCTGATGCGACAAGAAGCAACTGCATCCCTTCTATCTTCGATTTATGTATCCTCGTAAAACTTTGGGCCGCGGTTTTCAAAGCCATGTTGACGTATCTTGACTGTTTGTAACAGTTGCGCTATTCCTTCAAAAGTATGAGGATACAGTTTCGCACAACATTATATTCTTCAGTGCAATGCCTAATTCACAGTGCTAGTCAGGATACTTGCAGGAATTGGTCACTCTCCGTACTCCTACGTAATGTGACGACTGCTTGAAATCATCGTTTAAGGTCACAGCCAGTAACAAAAAACATCAACGTCATTCTGTTATTACCAATATTCCAAGGTTTAGTTCAGCAACGGATCAGTCAGAAATAAACACGAATTTGGTGATGTAAAATAAAACTTTGCCGGATCACGGCAATTGATAAGCATTCGCTTCACAGATACCGTAGAAGGACTGATAGCTGTCACAATCATATGTTGACCATGTTCCATTCATGTTGACCATCATGCAATTCCCGGCGTCCGATGGCTGTCCTGGTGCCCAATTTGTGTAATTCAGTGGAGCTCCATTTCCCCAATACCATGGCGATTTAACGCTTTTACGACTAAGCCATGTTACCATTGGGGCTCCCATTTGAAAGATATCTGTAATCACATCACGATAAGATATCAGCTATAATCCGACTAAGTTACTCAGTCCCGAAGCCGTTGTAAATTATTTTCTGCCATGCTCGAAGTATCGTATGGTAAAAAACAGGATGGAACACAAACTTCTGCGACATTCTTAATGTTTTCCTTGCTAACGCGGATCAATGTTTGAATTTATAGACAACGTGAGGTAACTCGAAACTAGCTGCCTTTATATAAATCTCATCTTATCAAGTGTTCAGTCACCGATGGATAAATATCAGCATCTCGGCTGCTGCAGTTTTCAGATGGACCATGGTCTGAAGTAATCAGTTGCGGGGAAGAAAAAGGGCCGGGGACGGGGAATGTCGGGGACCTCGAAAATGCGTTCGGGTCAGCTAACGTTTTCGTTGCTGATGCAGGTCAATGTTTTGGGGATCCTGTTTTGGGGGATTATAATGAACTCCGTCATAACTTCGACGTCGTTCACGCGGAATGCAAATTCCTTTTATCCTCAATAGACTAGACTTAATCAAACCACAGGCTAAGCATTGGCTATTATTTCATGCTCTCCGCTTCCAGTGTTTCCCACAGAAGTCGAGCGTCCGCCCGATAAAATATCGCAAGGCATCTGATCTCGAAGCCAAAGAATTGGAATCGGAAGCCTACCGGTCACCTGATCAGATGGCGCTTATATTTTAGAGTCAACGCGTGATTTTCGAATCTACAATGCAGTTATCCTTTATGGAAGAACATTTAAAGCATTGCATACCCATAATTTGATTAAATGTAACTTTGTTTTCAATCACCACTGGCGTCATACCAATGCGAGGATTGTTCATTATGGATTCACATTTTGCTACAAAGTTCTGGAAACCACTTATATGGGTCCACTGAAATAATCAAGTTCGTTCAGATCGGTTAGCACTTCGGATGGATACAATAATACTCCTTCTGAAACTGAATCGCTCGAGTCGCAATATTCCAATTTTTACTGATGAAAATTGAGCACAAAGCGTGGTATGCCATTTAAAACATTAGAGTAATTTTAAGCACGCTACGATGACATAAAACACTGATGCGATGAATACTGCTGTCCAACCAGCTGAATCTTTCACCTAGCATAAGTTCGGCAGTTCTTACCCCTGTATAACATTTTTTGGTCAATCGACCATAACGGACATGGCTACCGAGCTCAGGATTAAAGAGTTGGCATGGATGTAGACCTGAAGGTAAAGGATAAGTGAAGTCGATTCAGTTGTTACCATGGAATGTCGCTAAAATTAATCGCACGAAACGAAGTTTCAGAAAAGGTCATTATTTTTCAATGCGATTCTTATGAAGTGACTGAAACATCAAATCACAATTAATACGGATCTTTGCTGAGTTTCTCAGCGAATATCGTACTCTTCTTTATTCACCGATTCAGATTATTCAGGTGAAAGTCGAAGTGAAACTCACCAAGAGCTTTGATAACTTTCTTAGCAAATATCTCAGAATAACAAATATTTGGAACCGGAAATGACTCTACGTTTTTGATGTATATACCGGATACATAAGAGCCATTGTATTCGATGACACGATAGATAACACATTGTTGATCTTGATGATATTCGAACGCATTACATCTGTTTTTCTTGTAATAACATTCCTCAGCGCATTTCATTACGGACGGTATGTTTTGAAGTTTTACACCATCGTATAAGTAAACAGATACATTTTGAAAATGGACGTAGTCAGCATCGTATGTGATGTCGGATTGATGACTTGGTAACGTTACCTCAATGTAATGGTATCAGTGCGCACGTTTTGACAGTAAATACCATCAAATAAGCAACTTCGATAAATTTGCAAGCCGTGCCTCTTAAGCACTGCAATGTCTCATGGAAGGCCTATTGACCATTTTTTATGAAATGCATTCAAAGTGCTAAAAACCTACCAGAACTAACAGCAGATATATTCTCACTGCAGAAAACATTTGGTTTCGTCAAGCAGATTTGCAACCAAGCTGCGGTGAATGACTTGTCGTTCTGACAAGAAATGAAGCACTGTGAATAGATTTAGATACTGACTATATCTGTGAGGCAGCCGACAGTAGCAGATTACAATTTGTGCTTTTATCAACGAAACGATGCCTTTTATACCGCTCTCAAACGGTCACAAAAGCAAGTGGTTGCCATGCAATTAATCACATTGTTAATCCTGAATGGATCCTTTGAATTTATTCGAACACTGAATTTTATCAACGACGTTAAATCCAAGACAACGGTAAATTATAATTTTTTCTTCTGTGCATGCGACAGGACGGTCCTTTCTTTGAATGACAAACAATATGCTCAAAATTTTGCTAAAGCTGAAGAGGTCAATAGCTCAACGTCAGTTCTCGAATTTTCATTGTTTTGGTACCCATTTGAGATAGGCCACTATTCAGTATGAGAGTGCAAGCCTTTCAGTGAGAATGGTCAAGTGCTTTCTGATCGCTGAACTTGAATCAAGAAATAACCTTCAGTCATAATTCAAAAATATAAATCGAGTTTGCTCATGAAAGAAAACGAACTGCTGCGGAATGACTGTTTGACACGAGCTCATCAACCTAATGATAATTTTACTCGATTCAGCTGTACGTTGGAATGGACATCCATTCCGTCAATTCTGCTATCCATCGTTCGAAAGTGAGAACTTGTACGATGCTTCCCATTAGACACCATAATATAATGAACTGATTCTGACGAAATTATGCTACATGAAACAATCTTCGATCGAAGTACTGGCTAGAAATGGATATATGATTCATTCAAAAAGCTTTTTGTTCGTTGTCAGCTAATTGAAACATGAAGTGGATTAAGATTTTAACAAGCATAATGGCACGTAGTGTGAGTTGTCTGATCGTGAGTTAAAAATGTAACGATCAGAACATTTCGTAACTATGCACTTAGCAGTTTTCAATTGAACGTTAAGTGCTGTCGATGTGCTGGATTAGAACAACTATGCCGTGGCCATCTCATATGTTCAAGTTTCATATTTCATGTTACGGTTACCACGTACACTAAGTGCTTTCTATCGCTAAAATTATGAACAAATATATTGTTCCAAGTGTGGATTGCGTGGATAGCATTGGATACCATGGATAACACAGCATTCAGTTCCAACTGTCATTTACCTCCTGATTTCTGTGTGTTAACAAAGAACATTAGAGCGATATTATTTATCAATTTTATTTGTTTTCATAATTTATTTAGTAGAATTTTCATTTCTGAATAAAATCTTTGTTGAGCACAGAGCGGAAAAGTGACCCGAACAAATTGCGAAATTGTTATTTGCAGTTAAAATGGAACCGGCTAAATTAAAAGCTCTGAAATATCAGGTTGTTATGAGAGAACGCACCCAAAAACTGATGATCAGTTGGATTTGACATTGATCAAAAGTGAGATATCATACATCAACATCGCCTTCCGTGATTGATTTGTTGGGCTCTAATAGATCAATGACCAGTGTTGATCTCAATCTAGCATCAGCTATTCCATCAGTTTCGTGTGATAAATCATATGATAAATCAAAAAAACATACAATATCGCTTAATTCCGATGTCACCTGATAGGTGACTTACTAAAAGGAAGCTCAAAGATGAGATCTGAATTGCTTGCAAATACATAATTCCGACGCTCTGTTAATATGTGAATGATGAGCAAAAAATGTTTTCAATACAAAAATGATTTGGATATCTCATTATCACATGGAAAATTTCTTATTTTTGGAAACACGTTTGCATTCAGTTCGGTTCCATTCAGCATCTACAGTGACAGCAACATGATAGAGAGCAATAATGGTATGTACGATCACATAGGCGTGCGTCTTAAGCAACTGCTGATTTTGGTGAAGTTGTGTTATGTTTCTGTTCTTCCAACTGCTTTCCGACAAGTTCAAACATAATCTTGACGGTTGCATCCAAATCATATTCAGGCGCCCATCCCCAGTCCTTCTTCGCATTCGAATCATCGAATTTATCTGGCCAAGATTCGGCTGCAAATGATAAAACAAATGCTTGCAAATGACAAATGGCTCTTTTCTAACAGCTGAACTTTTTGTTCGAAACCCGATCTGACACTCCATCAGAATTCATTTTTATCAGTTGGAAGTTCAGTGTTGCATCGTTTTTCAAATGACTGATATTGATGGTAAAGTGAATCGATCCGATGTCTTGATTCATCGACTTGATCGTGGTGGTCTGTAGCTTTCGTTGGGACTTCAATGGTGCAAAATTTGCGATTCATCGTTATTTTTGCATTCGAAAACGAGCATTTAGAAGAAGCGGATAGTCGATATTTTTTTCAGATTTATGTTATCGTCCATGCGCTACTACGGAATGCAAATGGTTGTTTGCAGTCAAAAAAAACAACTGAATCGTTGAGTCGTGACTTGTACTGAATTTGAATTGTGTTAATGAAATATTAGAGAAACTAACCGATTTTCTGCCTGATTGGGCAAATTTCGTATTCAATTTCAAAGTTCGGCATAACTTTGCGAATAGCTGCCGTCAGCTCTTCAGGAGTCAACGAGAAGCCAGTGACGTTGTATGTTCGTTGCTTTAACTTCTCTTCTGGTGTTGAGAGGTACTAAAATAGAGATGATGTATGCTAATGATGATGCTATTGGTAGTTTTTGTTGATGGGAACTACGGTGGTATTGATGCCTTCATCTCGTTGCACTTATCACTATCACATTCAGTGATCAAACTACTTGTGTCTTTCACTGGACACTAGTCGACAGTTGCAGTTGAAGATGAAACTATAATTTGCTTCTTGCAAATGCCTTCTGGACATTCACAGCATCTGAACTCCAGAAACTCAATGCAATATTCACGTTCTTCGATGCAATATTAGTTTTCGACTTTTGCGTTCTCATTTTTCAAGCACCAATCCGTTGTAGCAAATTAATAGTGATCATTTGAAATAATGCATCGTTCGAGCGAAAGAAAAACGCACAAAGACTGTTGAACCAGTGCAATCCGTATCGTACATCATCGGCAGACGTGCATCTGGTTTCAAATAGCATTTATGCTTACCGTACCTCAATGCATCATAAAATGCTTGCACTGCATAGTCTGAAAACAGTTCAAATGTTCACAAACACATATATGGGCGAAAAGGAGCAATCTGATTGAATGGCCTAGTGCACTGATAGAGCATATTTCGTCGAGGGAAAATTCCTCTGAAAATCATCTTCATTAGGAATGTGATCGAACCAGTTGTTCCACCACCAGGCATGGTAGCGCTGATAATTCCTGGATATCGAAGGCATCTGAAATCGAGACCGAATCTATCGTTGTAATATTCGCCGAGCAATTCAGCATAAACCTGAAAACTCGAAACCAGATTTACATTTTAAAAGAATCGAATCATTGAATCGGTTGCCCTAACGAGAAGGATTCTCTTCGGAAGCGTGACAAATTTTTGATCTGATATTTCGTCATTGTCATGCTACTTCTATGAATTTAACTCTAAAGAAGAGTCGGCGAAGAGCCACTTCAATGGAATTTTATCGCATTTGGCCTCTACAATGATTCAATATTCAACCTTTGTGACACCATAGATAGTTCGGGGTCGTTGAACGCAGATATCTGGCGTTAACTTGAGCGGTGACGTGGGACCGAAGGCACCGATTGTGCTTGGAATGAACACTTGCAGTTTGTACTTTCTAAAGTGATCATTACATCGATGCGCACAAATAACTTTAACTCAAATCTCTAATCGATAACCATTAGAGGGAACGAAAAGGAGGATATGATTAGATTAAATTGATTTTGCCATTTGATCATTCACATGTATTGTCCGTTATGTTTTGTTCGTTGAATTTATGTGTAACGTTATAGAATTGTTCTCAGCTTCTTCACAAACCCACATGCTTCGCGTCAGTAATTCTTAAGCAGTAACAGCCGCCATTTCAAAACAAACCTTTCGAATGTTTAACGCTGCTAAAGGCAGTTAACTGATCGTGAGTAACATTACAATGTTTTATCGGTATGCACAAATAGTTTTCTAATGGGCATGTGTGGGCGATACTTCATAGCAGGCGCTCGCTGTTTTCTACGGCTTATCTGTGTTGTTCTGAGCTTGAATTGAAGCCTCAGAGAAAAAAAAAAGATAAACTGAAGCTTCGAACCAGAAGTGGGCGATTACAAAGAGCCATTATGCATTCATATATGGTGATTAGAATGGACACGTTGAGCAGTGTTGATTCATAGAATGGATTAGTGCTCGAGCAAAATTGATAAATCGCTTGTATAAGCTTATGAAATATCGCATTGAAATTGTTGATTGAATGTCGGTTGGAGAGGAATTTAAAATAAATAAAAAAACTTGCAAACGCTGCACTGATTGCAGCAGTTCACCCACCTTGCAACTTCGAGCACATTCTCAACGCCTTTTCCATTAACTGCTAACGCTAGTGGGACATTATTTTCACCGACAGCGCTGAGCAATGCTGAGTAGTGTACGATCGTATCGATTCGTGCATTCACGACAATCTCTTCTAACGCAGTCGAATCCAAAATATTTAGGTAGCGAAACGGTTCTGAATAAAATGATCGAGTGATTTTTGTGTGTTGGTTACATACTGAACTTCTGATTTGTCCGCATATCTTCTTCGATTTAAATTGCTATCGTCAGTGGGAAAAGTGAATGAATTGAACGCATCAAAAAACATACCCACACTTCCATCTTGTGGTGGTTTCACTATATCAGTCATTAAAACACTATCACGACCATACATATACCTGCAAATTTTTTTTGTTTCGAAATCTCTACTATTCATCAGTCAGAATTTCCTCCTCGAATGACTTCTATGAAACTGAAGAGGCCAAAAATTTTTTCAGTAAACTCTGCAACTGAAAAATACTTATGTTAGTGATACTTTCGAAACCAAGTTTAAATGATTTTCAGATTCCGTAGCAGTACCTTTCAGTTCAAAGTTTTGCGGTTAAAATTAATTTTTTGCTGAAGTCACTTAAGAAGTATCATTTTAGACACGCTAACCTGAAAGCTTTGGCGAGTCCTCTACCTAATTGTCCCAGAGATCCAGTAATCAGCACACGAGGTTTCTTTGTCACCGTATCAGCGAGCTTTTTGTAGCGCATCATTGGGTCTGGCTGAAACATATACACGACGATGCTTAGTGCATTTCGGAACTATTCGGCTTGTTTGGATGGCTTGGACAAGGCATCACTAGATATGTCTTGAATTGATTTCGATGAAACTAAATTTATCGGAATTTCGGTTTTACCAGAAACTCCTGGAGCAGTAGAATTTGGAAGTATCAAAATGAGGGATATTTTGGAAAAGATTACTGAATGACACATAAACACGTACGTGACTGCCGGCAAGATTCCGTTGTTGCTGGATTAAATTTGTTGCCGAGAGAGGTGCTGCCTTAATACGGCAAACTGCAGAGCCAATTTGTACGAGTGATTTCTTCATAGTTCTGCTGAAAACTCGCTTACAATTATCGTTTTAAACGCAGTCACAAATAAATAGCATAACGAATAACGATGTTCAAATCGCTTGTTTGCTTTAAAGAAATCAATCCTATTAAACAGTGTTCAAGTACGACTATTAATAAGCATCAACTGGACCAAAATCAACAAAGGTGCGCAGTGATCACATTCTTTCACTGTTTATATCCGAGACAGTATCCGTCTCATAGAAGTTAAGTAACTCGCATAACGAAGTGTTCGCTGGAGAGGACGTCAAATGGGTCTACTGTTCGAAAATAACTTGAATTCGTTGACAAGATCAGATGAATTGCTACTCATAATTTTCAGATATATCTTATCAAGTTATCAAATTTTACACAATTTCTGTTTTCCAACGATGGAATCAACCATGATGCCCGATAGGAACCCAGCGAAAGATTCTTCGATGCAGCAAGTATTAAGAACTGTTGTTCTGTGATGCGCGATTCATTCAAATACTACCCGACACGCGTATACGGTACTACATCAACTTAACATTCTGGACGCTTCTCGGTTAGGTTTCCACTCAAAGAAATCAAAATCAGAAAGCAACTAAAGCCCTCAAGTAGCTCAGGTCAACAAAATATAATCGCGGGATAAAGCTTCAGAGGGACGACGAATGTTGCCTGCGGATAGCATAACAAACGATTGCTTAATCCAACTGCAAAACAGCGATGTAACTTCAGAAGTTCAAGTGAAGAGTGATAAAGTGTTCTTCACGCACTGAAAGAATCACTGGCATTGCGAACAATTGAGAATCGGCTTATATACTGCGAATGATTGGCATCAAGCTCTTTTGGCAACATTATTTACATTACAAATGGGCTGAGAGAACACCGTTTAATTGGCATATTGAAGAAAAAACCCGTGTTCTTGAATTGTCTGATGTCAAAAGCGTATTTTTGGGATGAATATGATTATAGAAAACAATTCGATCATATTCAATCAACATTTATGCAGCTTTGAATGAAGCAACAAGTTGAAATCTTTGATCAGCGGTGTTATCCAACTGATCTGGTGAGATCTGGAAGCGAGCGACTGCTTGAACTAAACACAATTGCTTAATCCAAATAACAAACGATGATGGCAATTAATCACAGTAATGTTCTCTTCATCCACTTGCATTTGAATGATGTCATCATCGTGCTAAAACTACTTTACAACTCCACATTTTTATACTTTTGTGTTCCTAACAACCATCGCGTTCATTGTCCTTAAGTTTACGAATGTATGAAAATGATTGATATTGCAATTGCGTTGTTCCTATATTATGATCGCAGAATCACTGGTCCAACATAGCTATCTAAGCGAACAAAAAAATCGAGAGTATGATTCATTCGAAGATCCGTTAATGCAAACAGATAGATTGCCATTGACCATTCTGGAAACAGCAATTCCGATAAATACAGTCGGAATCAGATAAAATGCTGCTATTCATGGATGCACGGAAAATTTCAGAGTCACTTGGTAATTGGAGTAAACAACGTGAATGCTCTTTAACTGAAATGAACTGCTTACTCACTAACGGAATGGGACCTTTTCAGCAATGTCGACACTCGAGTGGAAAGGAACTGAATAATGCTGAATGGAGCTTCAGTTCGTGGCCGGAGTTTCAGTTCATGTATGAGCATAAAACTGAAACCAAGCGTATGCCTAAACCAGAGGATCAGCTTAAGGTCGAGTGTAATCCTAAGTTACAGCCAAAACTTTTGGATTGTTGATTTCTCACTAGCCTATAGCACGAGGTGACCATGGCGTTGAAGTATTTAAATGAGTTTGCAAGTACCGCAAAATCAGTTATATCAAAGCATTAATTGAAGATCATAGCAATGCACTCTGCAGATAAACTTTCGACGGGCATTAACCACGAATAGAAAACAACTGAAGCACACACACACACACTACGTGATTGCTGCTTCGAGAAGAGATTCTTTTATATCCGCAGATTTTATTTCGATGCACACAATACATTTAGAATCAGACTAGTTCAGCATTTTTCTAGAACATTTGCAGCACACCATTTTGATCTTTTTTTTTCGAAAAAAAAATCAATCGAGCTTAATATTTTAAAACTTTTCATCCATCTCAACAAGTAACAACTGTACTATATGCAAAAAATTTTCCGACCCAAACACGTCACAATATTCCATTGCTTTAGCAGCAATTTTTTTGAAAAACTTCCGAGAAATCGAAAGAAATGCTGCAATCTGATAGTTTTCGCCAGTTGAATTGCTTTCATCACAACTTTGTTTCATTCGTATCTCAGTATTAATTGTTTGCATCGCAATATTAATTTGCATTGCAAACCACACCATTCGAATTGATACCATCTGTATTTGTTACATCATAATTTCAGTGCCTAAGCCACTTGTAGGAAAATGCTTTTGAGTCCTCCATTATGTCAGCTCGCTTTGTTTCATGTTCATCGATGGCTCATACGGTGTGTGCTTTATTCAATTGGATGAGCACTGGACTCTGTTTTTGGTTACATAATCCTCATTTGGCTTTCTTTTCGCAAACAGGTGCATAGTGCTTGCATATACTGCGAATAATGTAATTTTAAAGCAAAATTCAAATTGCACAGACTGAAAGCACGTCGTAATCATTGGTGCACAGCAGACAAATGTGAAGGAAGTAAAGCGAAATTGATCGATTTGTTCTGTGATGTCCATGTGAATCAGTGGCGGAATGAATAACTGAGGAACGAACAATATGAAACTTTAGAATGAAGGATTCAAAGGCCAGCAATTGAGCACGAGTTTAGTTTTTGTTATTGGCCAACAAATTGCACGACGATTGCACGTTTGGTATTTGGCTTTGTTGCTTCGATTTTATGTCGTTTTTAAGCATAACTCACCAGAGATACACCAAAAATAAACCAAATGAAGTTTGCACGTGCCGAAAACTTCAAAATCGAAACTAATTGCTCACGTCATTGGAAGATTTGTGTTTTTCAAGTCGTTTTTCTGATAGCTCATTTCTGACGAATCTAATCAATCAGTTTTATTGGAAAGTGGAGCATCGCATAATGGCTGAAATTTTTTGCATAATAGCAATGCGAACACCGAAAATCATTGATCGACAGATCGCTTCGCTAAATTTTATCTCCAATCACTTACGGATTATGTGATTTGAAGATGAGATATCATTCAAAATTTTGTTCTCCTTAACCATCATTCGAAATGATATTCGAATCATTTTCATTAGTCGATTGCCTAAATGAGGATGTTAATCCATCAGTTCTCAAAAGTCTGCTCGAGGTCTGGGAGGAGAAAAATTCGTGTAAAATATGTGATATTGACTCGAACAATGGCACTTCTCATACAGTAATAACTGCTATATATTTCATGAATGATTCGAAACATCGGATTTGCATGCAGAAAAATCTCTTTCACACCTTCGAAAACAGTCACATACCCATTTCTATCGCCGCGAGATGTCACAACAAACTCCATAGAAGTCTTGAGCACAATCAGCGCTACATCAATTGATGACCGTTCATCTTATGCAGTCTTTGCTAAGCGATTTGAATTCTTTATAAATTGGGTTTCAGCACAGCGGAAAAACTGCACTCTTCAGGCATGGACAGAAAGTGCTCAGTCGACGTGAACAAGTTAATCCAGCATGGGATTCAGCAAAGATCATCCGTTTTTCAAGACAACAACGTTAAATTTTGGGCGGTTAACAGTCAACAATATTGTCATTGAAGTTGAGGTACAATTGATTCTTATTGGATTTTGCAGATTGTGAAGTTTGCAAACCACCTACAGTCATCATTTCTGCGATGTTTGTTGGTGTTGCTGATTGTGAGCATGTAGAATTGATGAAAAACATTGTGATTTATTCTTTTCTGATGAAAATCGAACTTTTTCGAACAATTGAGTTTGCGGCTTGAATTGCGACAAAAAAAACTTACAGCGAGCACGCACGAAAATGATGGTTCGACCGGCCGACTTAACGTTGCTGATACAAAACTGAAACTTTTTAACAAGTGTTCCATTCTTTGAAGCATTATGCATTGGCATTATGCATACATTATGCAGTAATGATCAAGATGATATTATTATGTAATCTAACTTCACTGAAATAAGCAGATTCCAACCAGAACGATGTGGTAATGCGGTGGAGATATCTCATTGAAGCGTTGTTCATGAAATGTTCTGTAGCTGATCAGTATTTTTGTCGAACGAACAAGCTCATGCTTCGCATATAAGCCTCAGGTCTCACTTATTACCATGAATCCAATCTTTTATCATCTACTTCCAGCTTAAATCACCAATTCGATCATCCTATTTACCACCAACTAAGCGGAGAGATCTACAGCTTGCAAGTTGCCCTCTCAAAATCATGCGATTCTTATACGTCTGAAAAGTACTCATTGAAAAATGTACAATTGGAATTTGCGTGTTTTTGTTACGTGTAAATGAAAAAGGATTATCAAATTATATGTTAAATCATTTATGTATAATTTGTGAACACGACACGAATCAAGTTTTATTACAACATTACAAACAGTTGTGATAAAGCGAGTGAATTATCAGTGACATCACACTTACCAAATCATTCACGTAAACAATCGCAGTAATCACTTGTGACAGATCACATGAGACAACGATCATTTCTTTACGTATTACAGCATATCTTCAAAGGTTTAGCCAGCGTTGATTATTATATCATTTGATGTATTCGGAAATTTCATTTCAAGTTCTATTCAAAGACATGGTAATGAATTATAAGTAACCATTGGGAAGTAGTAGTGATAATGAAACTTATACCAGTGACTCGGAAAAGGGAAATGGAGCAAATTTATGACAATGCCTTATGACAAACGATATCGCCGAAACTACCCGTTCCTCGCAGCCAATGGTGTTTCTATTCCAGTTAAATTCTTCTATTCCATGGAAAAAAATGCGAACAATAAAACAGAGCAAAATAGATGAAGGGTGGAATAGAACAGAATAGAACAGTTTGCCGAAAGTGTGGAACAGGAACATTACCACTTATAAAACACTGCTTTTATGCGTTAATAATTTTCTTACTCACATAAGATGCATCACTGATTCACTTTGCTTCATATTTATCACCTGACTCTTCATTCTATTCGTTTCTTAGCCTCACCTTCTCATTACATTGGCATTTATACTTGAAATGATATTGCATAATAAGTTGTCACACCGAAACAAATGTTGAAATGAATGAACATACTGCTAGAAGACATTTTTGACACCATTCAAAGCCCGTACATTTCTCTAAATCGCTATGACACCTCAAAATGAAGTACTCCGTAAAGAGCTCGTTAAGCGTTGCAGAATAACGCAGTGTCACGAACGCATATGCGGATTATTTCTGTTAAGGATTTCAGAACTCGTTAACGCAACTAATTTGCAGAATCACATGGATTGATCACTTTCTGGTTATGGATTATTTTATAATGTGACATGATCTGATTGATCGAAATGGTTTATTTCCCAGGGTTAACAGTCCGAATGAACTGCTGCCACGAAACGTATCGCCACGAACCAGTCTAATTATAAACAAAATTACAAATCATAAACCTAATGCAAAGAACTGTAAATGCTGGAAGGACGTTGGTTTGCGTATTCGGTGAGGTTGTTAAAGGAACGAAAACAGATTGGGTGAAGTTAATGAAGTTAGTGGGAAACACGGTAGGATAACCAGTACTTTCGCTTGTTTCCAAGCTCTTTTGCGTGTTCCAAGCGTGTTAAGCGAACCATATGGCGCACGTTTTGGAAAAAGAGGTATATTCATTCATAGGAAATATTCAGTGAATAATTTCTGAACTTATCGTAAGATTTATCACAATATTCTGGCTAATTGTAAGCCACATCGCAAGTTTTCGTCAAATTCAAAAGATGTGACCAGGGTTGATTACATCTTTTGAATTGGTCACATTTAGCATCACTTGAAAGCTCAACGACCAGAATTGGTCGTTGAGCTTTCAAGTGATACTTAACTCAACATAGTTGCAGATCATAAGATTACATTGAAAATGATCTGCTTTCACTGAATACGTGTCTATTCCAGTTTGATTAATTACCACATCATGCTCGATTTTAGAGGTTATTTCTATGACGAAATCATTCTTCAAATATCTTTATCAAACGCCGACGATCAGCAATAGAGATAATGATGATTGAAAACCGCTGTTGCGATTAACGTCCCGGGGCGTTCACAAGGCCATTGCAATTTCGAACGTTGCACGGGTTCTTTACGGTGATCAAATGACTTCACTTTTCCTCACACAATGAATAGCCTTCAGCGGCACTTTTTAATTGCAATGACCGACGATGTGCTGTTTTCAGCACGTAATTCATGCAAATTTATCATGTCTCCGTTATAAAGAAATGTCACCAGTCGAACAAAACGATCTTTATCACCGACGGAAGAAATCTTTTTCGTTTTTCGACGGAAAGCGATTCGACATTGATAAAAGCAATTAAGATCGCTTTAATGATTGTTTAACTGTTCACGAAATGAACACGTCAACCCGTATCGTCACCCGATCATATGATATTTCAACGAAATTTCACTGCAACTAATCCAACCTGATCTCATTTGATTAACACTTAAACCTTCAAAAACCGGTCTTTTCCGCTAGCCTAGGCGGACGTTAGTATTCTGTGTGCATGAGACAGATTGAACCGTTGTCTATAAATTGAACGATTCACCTGAAACAAATCAGTTACTGTCTCAAGTGTTCCAGCAAGCATCATGATATCGAGGGTAGCAGTGTTGCTCCTTACCTCTTCAGTGGTCTATTCGGAAGCATTCGGACTTGGTCTTGGTGGCGGATGTGGATGTGCTCCGTAAGTTTTTACTCTTTCAAATTTCCATCAAAAATTTACTATTTCTCGTGAACTCAAAAATATTCCAATGTTTGCATGGACTGTCTTTTTTCTGAATGTAAACGGTGAAATGTGAATTTGATCAGACAATTTTATATTCGCTCATCCGAATCAGCTCTTAGTCATTCATTCAGCCGTTAATAACCAATTCACTCAATTTTAGACCACCACCGGTTCAGCCATGCATGTGTCCCCTACCGCCAGTATGCCCACCAGCACCACTTTGCCCACTACCATTGCCTCAACTACAATTGCCACAACTCAGTTATCCACTTCCGTCTTACCCACAACCCCAACATTCCAGTTACTCACTTCCATCTTACCCAGAACCCCATAACGATTATATTCAACCGTCCTACCAGATGGCACCCGAGTATAAATTACCCGAATATAAAGTACCGGAATATAAAGCACCAGAGTATAAGACTCCAGAGTACAAAACACCGGAATACAAAGCACCGGAGTACAAGGAAGCACCTCAAGCATCTTACAATGAGGCCCCCCAATATCAAGCACCTAAACAATCCTATCAAAGTGAACCACAATACCAAGCAGGAGGAAGCTACAATGATCAATACCAGTAGTTTGTTCTCCGCATCGTTTACTCCAACATCACCTGTTAAAATATTGGTAGCTAATGGACAAAGGATCTTAAAATCTTGATTCACGATAATTTTTGATACAATCGAATTGTAACGTTTGTTATTCGATTAAGAGCTGTTGTGCTCTTTGATTTGTTGTGCATGTTTATGAAAATATCTGATCGAAATAATTGTTGCTTGAATGTTGAATGTTTGTTCGAACTGTATTTGTTTCTACAAGTTGGATCAGATAAAATGTGTTTTTAATATTCTTATTCGAATGTTTCGTGCAATGATCTGCCCATATGAAGCGACTCATTACGATACTAATCTCAAAACGAAAGTCATGATTGACAGATTGAGATTTGTCGTTAAGGAATTTTAAAGATGTTTTGAAAAAAATAGGACTGACATTTGACCGTCGTTTGGCAGAAAATCCGACAAATTTCATTCGGAATTCTGATATTTGGACTCTGACTGAGCAATTTTGAAGTTCGGTCGGAATTTCGAGTATCGTAATGTTGAAAAGTCGGTTCGATCGAATTCCGACCTGGATTTTCGTTCACATGACATCACTAATGAATGATATGCTGGATCTGCTTATGATCTTATGATCTAACTGCATTTATGTGTGTATAATTACATCAATATATAGGATCTGATACCTGACCCATTCAAAATTCATAACGAAGTGAAACTAACGGTTAAAATCTCTGGAATTCGTTGCATCACAGAAACATGCGAAATCTTCGCGAGTGACAATCGACCATCAAAATTCGATCAAACATTGAATCTTATACCAATTCAAAGCAACAAAAGATGCTTTGTGGCAAATGAAAAAGCATATCCATTGGCTCAAAAAGCCGACATCTTGAGACCAATGGACATAAAGCTATGAGATCAGAGCTCATATAATATGCGAATGTATTACTTTCGGAGACTTTCCAGAGCCCAGGTAACTGTCCAAATGTGCAGAGTGGAATGCATGTTTATGTTGATCCACAATGGATCATTCGCTATCAAAATGGAGCACCTCATCATGTATTGAAGCATTCCTCTGTTATCCTGTTTTAGTCTTATCATTCGACTAAAATAGAATAACACAGGAATAACGTTTTTATGTTATGGATCTCTAGCGAACTTTAATGTGACTTACAAAAAGTGCTCATTGAGTGGTATTGCTTATTTTCCACATGAAATTCATTCACATCGAGCAATCTTTTGACTTCTCACTCTTCTCACTCATTCTTCAAAATACTCACATTTATGTATATCATCCAAGTTCTGGCATTCAAACGAATTCGTTCCCAGCAAAATCAAATTTTCGCCGAACTTTCATGGTATCAGTTGATTTCAATCCAGGATTTCTAGTTTCCAGCACGGTCACCGGAAAATTAATCTATATCATTCGTTTCGCAGCTCTTTTCTTGAGTACTGTGGAAGTCTGCTCACGCAACTTGTGGAAGATATAATTCATCAACTGTTTTCAAAGAACAAACTGTTAGAATGAATTAAGTTCGTAAACAGAGCCTCTGCTGAATATCTTTTCTATTTGTAAAGTTTGGAACTATTTATCCAATCTATTTATCCATTATCATTTGTTACTTGGACATCAAGTGGTTGTTTCGTCGATCGCGGTGAGCGATCGACGGAATATTTGTTTTATTAGAGTAATGATTATATATTGAATTGGTATTTGACTGCGTTTAATTATGCAAAGTATTCACGGCGACTAATTAATTACTCGGTTGTGTTCGTTCGATTAGCCTGCTCGCCTAGCTAGCGGGGTGGCGTAAATTGAGGCTAAAACAATGCGCACGGAAACGTGAGCATTGTGGCCAGCAACGTTATAAACGTTTGATAGCCTGGCCGATCCAGGTAATCCAGGTAATGATTAAAGCATGCATATCCGAATTGCTCTGGTAAGAAAGTTGTTCATTTGCTTCGATTTCAGTGTATTATTGGAAAATGTGAGCGGTTTTCGGTGTCATATTCTATTTTTGCAATTGTTTTGATGTAATCTGAGTGCGAAATAATGAAAACTGCCGAACAAATTTCAGCGTTCTGTTCGGCAATGATAAGCTGTTGCTGCATTGAACAAATGAAGGAATATGTTATGTAATTTTATGAGCACATTTCAATAGCAAACAATAAAAATAATGCACATAGATGAGGTATGAGAATGTAACGAGAGATTTCTATTTGGAATACAGCAAAGATGGAAGTTTACTACTGTCTGCGAACTTCTTCATTCTCTGACTGCATATCGGTAGTTTCGTCGCCATCTGCAACTGCGCTGGCTGTGTCTTGTGCCTCGTTCATGGCGGCTCCTTCTGAGTAACGATTATTCGCGTAATCACCTGGCTGTGAGTTGACGAGTGATTCGGGTGACTGTTCGCTGTATTCACCTTGTTGTGGATTGTATGGTGGTGCTTCAGGTCCGTTTGAATAGCTCTGGTATTGCTGTGGGCTTGCGTAGGATGATCCTTGAGGTGCTGGCACCATTGGACCGGTTTGATAAGAGGGCACTTGAGGTGGTGGAGCCATTGGACCGGTTTGATAAGAGGGTAGTTGAGCTGGTGGAGCCATTGGACCGGTTTGGTAAGATGACGATGCAGGTGGTGGGATCATTGGAGCAGTTGGGTATTGTGGTTGGGCGTATTTTGGTTGAGGGTATGACATTTGCGGGAGTTGCAATTGAGGCAGAGCTGGAAATTGGAGTGGAGGAAGTGCTGGTAGCGAAAGACATGGTAGTGGTGGACAGGCGACTGGTGGAGGACATGCACATGGCGCGGCTACTGGAGGAGCTGACCTGAAATTGAAATTGTGTTCACATCAAGACAACAGACTTCACGCATTGAAAAGAAACAAACTGTGCAATATCGTAAGCAGTTGAAATTCTTTGACAGCATTTATTCGTATGAATTCGAAATGATCACTGGTTTCGAACAATTCCTAAGCAATCGATGATGCTATAGAGCGATTAAGAAATTAAATAACGAAATTTTTTTCCTCAAATTCGATAGGAGCGGTTTTCTATGCTTAAAACTGGCTACTGATAAGATTCCCATTAATAAGCACTTTCATTGGTCACAGCTGATTTCTGAGGTATGATTGTTGGAATAATAATATTTCCGATGTTGATGGGATTGCAATAGTTCTAGATGAAATAAACTTAGAAAATTAATGAACTTACGGGCAATTGCATCCACCTCCGGTTCCAGGGAAGAAGAAGGCACTTGATAATGGTATCAAAGACAGCGCAATTGATAAGACGAGCATGGTGAATCGAATTTCTGGGGATTTCTCAATGAATCAACCGACCACTTGAAGATCACTTGAAGGTGAGTGAACTGCTCCATTTGGTTTCACTTTTATATTCGGCTTCGTTGAGCCAGCCAGCGAACTTTCACTCAAAAATCACCGAAGGCGGGTTCATTCGGACTGGTTTTTAAATTTATCCACTGGCGATCGATCGCTAATCTGAGTTGGAACAATGGAAACGCACATTTACTTTCTTTAAAATGACCGCTAAACGGTCAGTTTTGTGTGCGGATGGATTAATTTGCGAATGCAGATGGCATTTATCAACGAAGAAATTTTATGTAACAATTCTGCCGATTCGGCGTTTGTTTCAAACAAATTCTGCGTGTCTTTTGTTGCAAATTGCCAAAAGTGTGTCAACGAATGCGCATTTAAAACAATGCAACAATACATCATTGTGTTTGAACGCATAGTTAAATGTGCATTAAGCAATCGCGCAAACATTTTTGCACGTTATTCTTATCGCTTTTGAATGCGATTTCCTCTATTCTGCTGTATGCCACATCTTTACGATTTTATCCGTTATCGTTAATCGATCACTAATGACCATTGATCCTACAGTCATTTCACTTTCATCAGCCTTTCATATATCACATGAGTAATTTATCTTTTTTAGGATCAAACTAGGATCATTTTAGGATCAAGATGATGTTTCTTCTTGGATGCAAATCCATTCTTTCTGATAAAATCTTTACTGCAGACGCATCTCAATGGCGCTCAAAAAAGCCAAATTTAAATACGAAGTTCTCCTATCATTACGTCGAATAAAAATGACCTACTTTCGTATCGAAAAATCATCGCCATCAGCTTCTCTTCGTTACATTTGGATCAGTGCAATATTCTCTGTTGAATTTGCAACATCCAAGCAACTTCACCGTATACTCATTAAAATTAGCAGAAATTTTTCGACTTTATCTTGTTATCTTGAAGAAAAGCGAGCTGATGAGCTATTTCGAGCAATTCATAGTTTGATAATGCAGGGAAACTTCCAAATGAAGTGGCTGAAACCGAAAGAACGGTGAGTTCAATAACCTTCTTAATCTAAGCACTAGATTTGATGACTTATTTACCTTCAAGATCTAATTAAAATCAAAATGAAATAGCGATAACTTCATGCATGGCTTGATCACCTGCATGCAATCATCTAATCATACAACCTTCAACAAACCCATAATGAATTAGCCCATTAATTCCGTCGTTGGTTCAAAGTTCCAACACGTTATGGGGACATTCGACATTGTATGCTCTGTAAAGGCTCACCGCTCGTAGCTGATATTACCGTTTCAACCAAATGCTGAACATTGGTAAAATTTCATTCGAGAAAATGTAAATACTTCAATCTTATGGTCACACTTTCCATGACCATAAGATCGTTCACTACGACAGTGATTGACACAATTGTGATTTCTTGTTAGTAACAAACATTTCATGTTGTATACTGAACCGGCAACATATTGAAAAACCAAAGCAAGTAGCTGAGAGTTAATCTTACATTGAGCTGGAGATCGATGAGCTGAAGATTGATCCAGTTGCAGAAACGCAAAATTCAACGGTTTTTCTAATTGCTGAACGCGAGAATGGGTAGGAGTTAAACTTAGGCAATTAATGCTACCTAGCATCTAATTATTCAGCTCAAACATTCAGCTCAGTAATTTCGAACGGATAATTTTGTTAATAACATTTCGATGGCTCTACCTTATACGTTAAATCATGTTAGCCTCCGTTAATATCTCGTATGCTAGAATGATCATGTAAACGCAGTCTCGTGCACTGCTTCAGATTCCGGAATGCAGCTACGGCATATTACAGAGGGCCTCCGTGTATACAGCCATTCCATTAATTCAACTTTCAAAATTTGCCGTTCTGAAAACATTTGAAATCCATTCTGCTAATATCAAAAGTTTCATTTAGTCAGAATTCGTTTCAGGAAGTATTTCTGCGAAATATTCCGGTTATATTCTGTTGTACGCATTGTTAACGCACCATTCTGCAAAACACTACAGTGACAGTCAAATCATGATAAAATCACTGCCATAATTTACGTTGAAAAATGTTCTCTTTGTTGGTATGGATGACATAGATTTGTGCATCAGATCCCACTCGATCCGATCGGTTCTCTTCATTCACTTTCACTTGGGTTATCCGTTGTGATCGATGGAACGAATGGTTTAGTTCGTTGCAAATTTCTGCCTTTATGATGCTTTCAGACTTTTGACATTTTAGATCTTCATGTAGAGCACTCAGGCATATATTTATTGAATCAGGATGTATGCAGTAGTTATAATAAGGATTCTGAGTGTTTTTACTGTTTTAATACTTGCTAGGTTTTGTTCTTTCATGAAGAAATGACGTCCATTTTTCATGGACAAATTCGCTTCGCTCTCAATGAAATTCTTCGGTTCCAAAGCAGATTAAATTGATCTGTTTTTATTGTTTGTTGTATGCTGGACTAGCAACTTATTGAAAAGGTAGTCAATTTTTGGAAATAATGTTTTTAAATATTCTCAAAAACCACGAGGTGTTCTCATATGAATCAAGATTCATCATCAAGAATCTTCCGCTGTTTGATTGAAACCGAATTTTTGCTGAACATTCACTTGACAAAGTAATCATTTCTTAAGCTGACCTTCCATAAACGCTTTTTTATAGGTCACTGTTCCCTAAATATGCTAAATTTTTCGATATCTTTTTGCACTCTGAATACTAACAGATTTCAACTGTAATTGTGGATCAAATTCAACGTATCATTTCCGGAGAATTGTTCAAGTTCAATTTCTCGATTGATAGATTGTGTAAATTAGGTGAATAATCGGTTTGGCGTGAACTCTACAGTTAGTTTTGCGTGATTGTTGTGTGCGAATGTTAATAATGTGACGATGGTAGCAAAGAGCCTGAAAATGCCGGTCGACACTCAATAAAATTGTACTTTATACAGCACAATGAACGAAAACTTCAATACTAGTCCATGGAATTGTCACTACGAAACATAATGAACGATGAACTGCTTATTCAATCGGAAACAATTGTTGCATATTTCACATTTCCAAAAAACATCATTTCAACGGAACATTTCTTAAATTAAAAACATAAATACTCAAAATCAAATTCAAAACATCAATATCAAAACAACAATAGTACTACGCAATCAGTAATCCCAGCGGAATACTCAGCAGTCATGACGAGAGTGATGCTCTTTCTTGTGCTGTTTCTTGAAGATAGCACGAGACAAGTGCTCGAAAATGCCAACTGAACCCACTCTTTGCATAGGTTAAGCATAAATTTCGTATGAATTTATAAGTTTTCTAGTACAGGCTCAAACCATAAGAGCAACACAGAAGAAATGCTTTTATTGTTAGACGAGGATTTGAACGCAGCAAACGAATTTCTTTCGTTGCAGCATTCTCAATCGCCAAGTAAATTGCTTTAATTGAGCAATGAAACATATCGCACCAGCCAGCCGAATACAATTCGATGTATAAACCAAAAGAGTGATTTTCATTGTTTCTATTTTATTCTCGAATCGCACGCAGACATCACACCACAATCGCACATAAACACAACCGAAACAAATTAAAAACATAGAGGCAGTGAGAATACAATCTTCGCAAGAAAATAGTCGAAATCAACGATGATACATAACACTCCGAAGACGATGAAAATGGTGAAAAGCCCATGGCCAGTTGAGAACTAAAAGTGCTATTTCGTTTTTGAAATTTAACAAGCGAAAAGTTTACTCAAGAAAATGTCAAGAAGAAAATTTCTAATGGGGAAAATTCAAAAAACATCGCACCTAGAAGTAAAATCTCGATTCCCTTGTTCACACCAGAAAAACAGCTGTAGAGTGAAGTAGGCTGATTTTTCAATTGTTCCTATATTTTACCGTGTCCTTATGCGTCGTTACTTTCACACACAAAAAAGTGTTCGTTCATCTTTGTGAGGTATTATTTCATACTGAGTGTTGAACGCCGAAATGGAAATCATAAGTGAGAGAAGTTGATGAAGACAAGTGAACAAGTGATAACGTGATGTATCATCATCATCACTACGGATATCAATTTCAACTAGAGACATCGATACGATACGAAAACACTGATAATGACTGTGATCCAATAGTCTCATATCACAACACATCATTAGTTGCATCGATCAAATAATACATATAAATTATTATCAATTCTAGTCAAAGATCAATCGGATAACAACGGACGTTATCTGACTCTTTTGTGCACAGCTTTCAGCACTCGTTTATAACCACCACCACCACCACCTGAGGCATAGCCGCTTGATGGTGCTCCTCCACCGCCTCCGATCGGTGGTGGGGCTACGATCGCTCCTCCACCACCACCACCAGTTGGGTATCCGCCTCCACCGCCACCTCCAATTGCTGGTCCTACCATTCCGCCACCGCCGCCAATCGGTCCATATCCGCCGCCGCCACCCGATGGATAGCCTCCGCCGCCACCTCCCATGCCAATTCCGCTGCTGCCTCCTCCGATCGGCATCACGGAGCCACCACCACCGCCCAACGGATAACCGCCCATTCCACCGCCACCGATCGGTCGGTAACCACCACCACCACCCATTCCACCGCCGCCCATTCCGCCGCCTCCACCACCGACCGGCACAAGGCTTACCGGAACGGCCACATAACTCATGCCACCCATACCGCCCATACCACCACCGCAGCCCATACCACCACCACCACCACAGCCGCCCATACCACCACCACCACCACAGCGCCTTCCGCCACCGCACATACCGCCACCCATACCCATACCGCCCATACCCATACCCATACCGCAGCCCATACCACCACCACCACAGCCGCCCATACCACCACCACCACCACAGCGCATTCCGCCACCGCCACCGCACATTCCACCACCCATACCCATACCGCCCATCATCGGTCTAAAACCCATTCCACCCATCATTCCACCGCCACCGCAACCACCTCCACCTCCACCTCCGCATCCGCAACCACCTCCACCTCCTCCGCATGACCTCCTGAAATTTAATCAGATCACACATTATCCTAATGCAATCATCGATTAATTCTAAATGAGTTCTTAGCCATAAAAGCCGATGCGACAGTTTTTTCGGAAAACTATTCATTTTGCTCCACTTTACGATTATTGTTTCTTTGACGGTTTCGAAAGGCTTTTTGATATTGCGGACATTATGTTGCCGATATTAATTGAGGAGCTGAAGACCTCCGAATTTATCATAGCACTCAAATGAAACTCATCGTTTAGAAGATAACAGGATGTTTCAATAAGAGAAAGTCTTATCAAGGTGTACTTTTAGCTTCATTTGAGGAGATATTCACCTCGCGAAATGAAGGATTCATGTGAAAGTATTTAAGACAAAGAAGACTATGTAAAGAATAATGATTAGCAAATTCCCGAAATGTTTCGGTAGGATTTCGGTGCTACAGAAAATGAGTTCGTTGACAGAAGTTGGTAGAGACAGAGGACAATTGTGATCTCGATGAATGATACAAAGAACATTTTGGATATGGTGATAATGCTCAGAGAAGAGTTCTCTTAAGATGATAGTGACTGAATATTGAATGTCGGTTAGATTTAGCACAGCCCTATTACCAATTTCAAGTGAAATCAACATCTCAAGCGTTTAATTCCTCGCATCTTGTGAATAATATGGTAATCAAATCTACAACCATACTCGTTCATCGCTTCGTGTCTCTCCATTTCGGCCGATTGACGGAAAAGACGATCAGAAAGTGATGAACTCAGGGAGTTCAAGCAAGAATCATGGTTTTCTATTCAGTATGTCAAAAACAAGAATCATATTGGGATTCATTTTGCCAATTACAAATCGTTCACTCAAATCGGTGAATGCAATTGCGCAACTGAAGCTAATTCTTTCAAAAGTGCATTGAAAAAGTTTCCTTGCTCATTTTCCACTGAAGAACTGAAATTTGATGGTTGGTTTCATGTGTTGTGGAAGAGAACCGTATATATTACTTAAAGCCTTACTGTACACACATCACTTGCCCTTTACACGCATCAATTTCCTTTGTATGTTAAAATGTGCATTCATGCGGTTTAACGCTTTTTTTGCTCCTGTCAATATAAGGTAGCTAAGAAATTCGATTGAGACAGTCGTGTGCTCGGTTTCACGATAAATCATTTGTTCTGAACTATTATCATGCAGTTCCATCTCATCAATATTCACTTCATACCATGCCTTTATTCCTTTTATATGACACAAGCTAAATCTGTCATATAACTTTTTTGCATTAATAAACTCATTATTGAACAAGTTCGGCTACACCATCAGCAAAGAACAAACCATCATTCACTCATAGTGATTCATATTCTGCTCCAGTTCACAGCTCAGTACGGTGAAACAATCAACTATAAGATTTTGTGTTCATTGAGTTCAACAGATTTCTGTTTCGACAGTTTCATTTTCTCGTAGTTTTGCATATGTCCCCTTTCAAGCTACAAATCCTTCATATTTAATCGATGAAGATTCATTTCGAAAAATTACCACTCAACAGTGCACTATTTCGGATGCTCTCAAAGAGGACTGTGAAGAGTCTTACTTTTGATGGAATGAATCAAATTCCTCTCATATTCGTCTCCAGTCGACCATATCACTGCAGTGACGACGGTAAAACATTACACAGAAACCGATACTTGAGTAAAATGTCCAGTTAGCAGTGGAGTGTTACAAATTGTGTAATATTGTAAAATTAAAACACCATACAGTGTATCTTGATGCAAACGCACCATTTGTACACAGTAATTTGTTGTTCTACTGCTATGATCAACGCAAAATTTACGGCACAGTTGCGCAATTAATATATTTAGTGACGATTATGATGCGGACTTCAAAAACCTGAATTGCAGTTCTCATTACAGTCCTTGTCACCTTAACCGGAAGCAAAATACTCTAATGATATGTGGCGATTTTCTTCAATAGGCTCTCAAACAAATTCACTTCTATGCAGCGTAATTATCGTATTTAAATTTTAATCGTTCAATTCTATAGTTTTCAACAGCCTAACTGGCAGAAAATACCGATAAGAATTTATGTGAAAATTCCATTCTTATATTTATGCATTGCTCATATCGAACGAAAACCTTTCGATTTAGGATCGATGTTCAATGATTGGATTGTTTCATTTGACCAACAGAACAAATTTTCACTTATCACTTCGATAGTAGATGTGAACATGGCGAAAACATTCACGTATAACTGAAACCTGACGTAGAACCTCAAGCTTGTACTACCGTTAACAGATTGCACTACAAATTGGCTTCTCTGTCCAAAAATAACTCATATTGTTAAAATGAGCTGAATCAGGCAGTTATCGGTTAGCAGTGTTTCATCTTGGTTGAACAAATGAGATCGGAGGAAGAAATTTAAAATGAGATATTCAGTCACTGCTGATGATGAAAACTTTTCGATAAGTGGACATATAGATCCTTGTGCATTCCTTGTTTTTTAAAAGGACATAATTTTTTCACTATTTAAAGAGTTTCTTGACAATTCTGTCGATAGGATTGATAATCGAGTTCGTTTAGAATCAATAAATGCTATGGCTAGCCATATTCATACCCTTTCGCAGGCTGAATACAAGACTGACAAAATTTCTCGCAGTCATGAGGAGATTCATCAAATGTTTCAGGAAAGACGAGAGTCTCTTCAAGTTTGACTCTATTACTATTTATGGACTGCTTAATCTCGAACTCTAGATAGAATATGTTAATGAAGCGGTTGACATTAATCAATCGGAAAAATTGTAGTACAAGTGAAGTGGAGATAGCTTACTATAGCATTAAAACAATAGAGCAATGTAACCGCCTCACTGAGATGTGCCTATATTCAAAAGAGATTCACTTAACTGCTGTACATATTCAGCAATAAGACTGATACGGTATTATAATGACGGCGTTCTATGCAGCAAAGCATTTGATTGGCTTACGATTAAGCTTAAACATCGAGTTGATTGGCTGGCTGTATTTCGCTCATCTGCCTCTAATTCTACAAAAATTCGCTTCTGATTCTTGAGAAGAGCACGGATCCATCCTATTCTGCGTCAATGAAGATGTCTACCATCAATGAGTAGAAACTAGAACGTTCGATGAAACTGCTCACAAGCTTTATGTGTGCCAATGTTGCAGAAGTGAACGCGTATTTAGCGTCATAAACGCATTATCAAACAACTGCAACAGTGGAACTGTAGAAAAGACGAGGTGTTCTTTAGAGATGAAATGAAACCAGAAGTGATAAAGTAAACAACAAATCTGAATAGCAAAAACGAATGGACAATCAGAAGTACTCCACAAGTGTTGAATCTAATCCGAGATTGGATTGAATGGCAATTTCGTTCATTGCTTGATGATATCAGAGAACAACACCATGATGAAAAAGCTGTTTTAAGCACTGCGATGCTATTTTAGGCTGGAATTTCAGGTTGATACATGATTGCTGAATCGCGTAGCCAAAGTTGGCCACATAAAAGATGGTGTGAAGATCACTTATTGCACAGAGTAACGCTGGTTATCTGGTGATTCAATTTTTCCTAGAATTTACCAGCAGCGCAGAAGATATTCAGCAATTTGATCAGAACTGCCATATTTGAACAGGGAATAGATGGTGATAAGGGATTTGGCATGACGAAATAATCATTCTTCATGGGATTATTCAATGAATCACTCAAGCTGTTCTGATTTTAGAGCTTTTTGAAAGTCTTGTTTTGTCTCTTTATCTATTTCACATTTCTATTGCGATGGATATCTATTGCATCAATGAAATGGAATCGGAAGTGACCACATTACTAACAGTAAGTAAAATGAATGCGATAGGTGACAGACTAAAAAGTGATCTAGGCGCTGATATGAATACAGAATTAAGCAAAACTAAAAGCGGAGACACGAATGGAAGGTGCACTGGCAATTGAATCTCATTGAATCCATAAAAATGGAATATCCAGGATCTGCTTCACTGAGAATTTTCCCGATAAGAAATCCGATTCGCGCGAATACTACCCATTTTGGGATGAACGTTCGATTGAACGAGCTTGCACCAATGCACTGAATCGACGAGCTTTGATCGAAGAAAATAAACGGAAGCACAAGAAATGAAACGAAATCGCAACTCACACACAACAACAACAGCCGGCATCTGAGAATGTGCTAAATTGCAGCAACAATATAGAAACGAGAACAATTTTGGCCAGCATATCTGCGATCGTTCGAATGCTGGTACTGGACATCCAACGAACAGATACTCACAATTAATAGTGGCGTATCGTTGCGTGATTCTGACTTGTAACGCCGCCTTGATTGCTGCTGCAACAGTGTAGATGGATGAAAGACGATGGCGAAGGAGTTCCTGCTTTTTCGATTATTCACTTCTCTACTTTAATCTACGCTGTTACATTCTTCTCATTCACAATTACGTCTTTCCTTTCACTTTATACTTCCTTCTGCATAGTTGATGCGATGCATGGATACCGTCAGAAAGTGCGAATTCACAGTCTCAAGATGGAAAAGCAATTAAAACATGCGCTCTCTGCATGATGCGCTCGTCCATCAAAAAAACTGTACGTTCCATTCGTCGTATTTGCTGCTAATTTCATCATTCCATCTCTCCTCTCATCCAGTATTCATTTCATATTCACCTCCCACATTCTCTCTCATCCAATGCTTCTGTCATTCGACAGTTTCGCACTGACGACGTTCCAGGAATTAAAAATGAGTCAAAAACACTCAATGATTGCTATAACACAAATTTTTGTTGGGAAAAAATTCAGTATTCTACAATTTTTGTCATTTTTTGGTACCACAAGAACAAATTGATTTTGAGCAAATGTCATCAAACTTTTGCTTCGCTCATTAAAATTGTTCATGAGTAACCTATAAGATGTGATGACTTGAAAAAAGCACTTTAACAATGCAAAATGCCCTATAATTCAGCCTAATTTAAAAGTCTTATTGCATAATGACGGTACCAAATCGATCAGTTAGAAATGTGCATTAAAGGAAACAGTTGAGCGATTTCACCGACGTTTTAAGATCTCCCGTTATGAACCATTAAACAAAATTGCCCGGTCACGATTCACTTCAATGATCACTAACAATCTATCGATGGACTTTTGTAAACAAATGTCTATAGATCCGTGGAAATCGCTATGAAATAATCAGCATAATTGCAGAGTCTGACAGTGTCGTAATGATTGCTGGTTGAAAGGCTCGTTATTCTAAGGAATGGGTATATTTCCATTTGTGACTGCAAAGAAATGATTAAACAAAGCCAGCGGCAGTAGTTCAATTGAACTAGAATACAGATCAATCCAACTTAGTTACCAGTTCAATCGTTGTGATGCTCCTCAAAGCACTGATGCAGTAAAATCGCATTCATATTATGAGGAGCATTCAATAGCTGTTATAAAGAAATGCCTTGTCCAAATCCGTCAGCTTTCGCAGATTCCTAAGCTACGCACTTTTTAAACCATGTAGTTTGGGAACCTGGAAAATTTGAGCATCTTAAATGCCGCAAGAAATTGCATTCTAAAGATAATACATGATATCAGTGTCATTCACGGTGATTATGTACTGCTAGGCAAACTGAATCATCCCTTCTGAAGTATTGCTAAACGATCAGGCAGTTTGTAATCAATCACTTCAAAATGTGTAACCGGAACTCGAAAGAATTCCATTGATTCCAGTTTGTTTGATATTTCTGTGCACTCAGCCGTGCGTTTACTGAACGATTCCACTCAAAATGGTTTGTATAAACAGTAATTTGCCTCTATGGGGCGATTTGTAGACGTCGATCCTGCATTTGAATGAATCAGCTCTCATTCTTTGATATACAATGCGATTGCTGTTGATATACAAGCGATTCAACTCGATTGCTGAAATGAAGGTGTCTTAAGCAATTCCATCCAATAATTGGAATGAATGGAACGAAATGAGGTTTATCTTTCATCAACTTTTTGGACCATTTTCACTACATGTCTTTCTCCCGCAAACTTCTTCTGAGCAGCCTCCAACAATGCGATGGATTTGATAGCATCTCAATTTATTTTTTGTTAATTTACATCTCAATTTATTTCTATCCGCACATTAGCAGGCATCACTGTTACCATTCACATAATCAGAAATTAATGTGAATTCATACCTTACGTTTTTCTTATTCACGGCGTTCTTTGCGTGGATAACTCGAAAAATTATCCGACTGGTTATGAGAGTAATTAGTGCATTAACTAGATTGTAGAAGAAAATTAGTATATTGCCTTTACGCTGCCAATCAATTACTTGAGATGATTAAGTCAAACTCGATGTTTGATCCCTTCTTCACTCAATTGCATTCAAAACATGAAAAACGCATAATCACCCCTAAAACAGATCGAAAGGTGTTAGCGTCCGTCGTTGGTGATGACAATAATGCAATTGGTACTTATTGAAAAGTGTAAATCAAATCAATGCACCTAATAAAAAGGCATCGATCCATACCTGATCTCTCATTGTCAGTGTCGTCGCCATTTCAGGTGTCATAAATGCGTTTGTGTAAGATAGACACGTAATCTAAGACATTATTCATAAAGTATCATCAATGAATGCGAAATAATTGCGCAGTAATAGAAAATGTTTAAGAATGTTTGTGTGTGCGTATGCGCAATAGCCACTGCGTTCGTTCTCAAATTCAGTGGTATTATGCCCACAGAACTGGATTGTTAAAATGTCGAATAAACTGCAGCAACACTAGCAGCAGGTGTGTGTTTATTATGCAATTATTGGTGCGATTTTCTATCGCATCCCACATCATGCATCCTGATTTTCATCGTTATCTTCAAACGAACTTATTTGGCTTCTTCCTCCTAATATGCACTCTGCAAAAGTAACACTTTAAGGGCCGGGCGGCCAGCGCAAAACCTCAGGGGGTCCATTAGACACCGCCACAATCGGATCACAAACAGTGCACCGTTACGGCCTTCCGGTTCCTTGGCCTAAGCCAAACGAGTTCCATTTTTGACATTACAGTTCGTGAATATTGGCCAGCGGATGATAATTTCGCAATAATTGCAAAATTAGAAATCAGTTAAGCCTTGGAATTGCTGCAGTGATGATCACTCAAATAAACAAGTAGCACATTCCGAAAAGAAATTTTCGAGATCGGACGTGCAACCGTTGAAGACGTCTTCTTTTATGTGAAACAAGCGTCTTCCAGCGCTTGAAATCAACAGAAGAAAGCGAATTATTTTTCTGAAACACCAAATTTTCCCGATAAATCAGTGAATCGTTGTTTGTGACTGATTCACTGGAATCCTTTGGTGTATGAAAATTTTTAAGATGCATAATATTTGCATTGGATCGCGTCGTACCTTTAAGGAAGTGCTGTGATATTTTAAAATATCAATGCAAACACAACCGTAACAATGGAGTGAAAGGAAAAAGCAGCCGTTCCGCAATGAACTTTCGCTGAAAATCAACGAACTTATGTGACGATTGATCACTTTTTGATTTGTATTCGCATTTTTCAGCCAAATCAATTCTATTTTTACACTTCGCCTTTTTTGTTGACCTTCAGCAAACGTTTGCAGAAATAAATTTCTACATTTTTTGAGCGCAAACCGGAAACTTTCATTTGCAATTAATAGTGTTTTTTTTTGCTCATTGAACAAAAAAAGTTCATTTCAACGAAATCGTAAGAGTCATGATTACGTCAATATGAACAGCTCATTAATTTGACATGAAACTGACACATTCCAGATGACCAGAATTAGAAAGTTAACAAAAAAAGGTGTGTTAAATGCTTTAAAATCCAATTCTTTGGTCATACTATAAATTATTGCTCTCGTATGATTATGCATATTGTTCATAATGTGCACGGAAACGCGAGCATTGTGGCCAGCAGCGTTACAAACGTTTGATAGCCTGGCCAATCCAGGTAATCAAGGTAATATGATTATGTCCTTTTCATTCATAGCTAGTGTTCAGTGCTCATCTTCGATATAGGACATCAATAATTCTCGACAAGTCGGTAATCCCCTTAATGAGGTATCAAATAGCTGAGATATTGTGCTTAAATATTTGGTCAATTCTATGCAGATCGATCAACAATGCATTATTTCTGGTACGTTTCAGTTACATTATGAGCAAGTTCAAATGCAAATCATGAGAACAGTCAATGGCATTTGGTCGCACATTTCGCTAATTCAACTCGTTTGCATGATACCTTGTTGCAATCCACTCAAATCATCTCAGATCAATCAATTCTATAAAACATGACAGTTGATTGCATGTGATTAGGCTGCATTGCAAAATCACCTTGAGAAGTGCATCGTCTTCTGAAAATTGCCACTCTTCAACGCCACCACCTAACACCTTTCGATTATGCTGCCTCGTTTGCTTGTTGCGGCACTGAGTTTTGTGGCTTCATATTGCCCTCTGCACATTAATGAGATAAAAGTTCCCTTACAAGGACATTTCAATTACTAACGGTATTGCCCATTATAGTTGTAATCATCTTAAAGATGAGTGGGAAAGTTTTTTCGTGAAGACGGTATTGGCATATCGAAGTGGGTTTATGACTTCTTTTTATTCCACCTAATCGAATGACTTAATTGAACAAAACGAAAGATATGACGAGACGATGTTTGACTCATAAGATGTCTGGTGGAAAAAAACATACATATGGAATGCGCACAACCCATACTTTTAAATCTCTTCGTAATTTCAATGTAAACTTGAGTTGTTCACGGAAATGTTCCGAGGTTTTTATCATAATATGCAATAATATGATTATTTTCATTCAGTTGCTTTTATAATTCAGCAAACAACGGAATTTATGGTGGGTAGGTAGAAAATAAATAAATTAGAAAACAAAAAACACTCTGCAAGAATGTTGCGCACAGAACACAGCGATCAGCTCGTAGGCCTTTTTAGTGGTCACGGTTTTTACAGGTATGTGTTTTGTGCTTGAGGTGCTCTCGACGCTTCTTTGTGTCAATTTTGAATCGGTGAACGGTCTAGTGGAACGAGTTCTGGTCCCTTTAACAACAAAATAGAATATTCGTATCAGTTGAAAAAAAATTCAGTTTCATGATGTAGAGTAGACACATGTAATGAAATCATTCGATTGCGCCAGATGCAACTCCAATTCCTATCACACGGTTTCTTAAGCGTTCAGTCGTGCTTCTTCCCGAGCTGGTGAAATAATTTGCTTCAGAAGGCTTGATTATCAATCAATCTGAGGGGATTATGCTTATGATTCCATGGATATGGAATATTGAATTTTGATGGAAGAATGATTCTACTTTTATGTGTTTCTAGTTTTAAATGTTTCAATTTCGCTGTTTGATTAGCACGCACATAAACACTTAAAACCAATCACCTTCTTCTAATCAGTCATTAATTTGGAACCGTTTCAGAGACTTTACTTGTGATAGAATTTTTCCGTTTGAAGAATCAATGATCTTTGTGATGGGCAAATAAACTGATCAATCAATCTGAGGACAAAAACATCTCGAAAGAATGCTGAGTACGGAACAAGTCGATCATCTCGTACGCCTATTTGGCAAGGTCATTAAGGTTTTAGAGGTTTTTGTGATTTTGTACCGTGCTTATGACAGATTCCTTACTTCAGACTGTATTCATCACGATGCCATCAATTTCTTTTTTCATCAGTCTATTCGGCATTGCTTTCTTTGTAACTTGAATTCATTTTTAGGAAAGTATGATGAATATTCACTTTTGAAAGACTGATAAACCTTCGACCAGAAGTTGCAACTGCATTTGATGCGAGTGTTTTTTGGTTTGACATTGTTGATGTAACTACGATCATCTATGATTCATGAAATGAAATGGAATGAAATGAAATGAAATGAAATCAGCAGCTTTCACCATCATTTATCATGTCATTAAGGGATTCAGAGTATTTGCTAGAGAATTTTACGATATTTTATTCAGTCAAAGGAAAAATGTGAAAAAAAACAACTATTAATAGAAACAGGAACTTTTATGAGTTTTGCATCGATGTTTGTAAAAGTGATTCAAAGGTGCTCATTCAATTCGAGCAAGGGATTGACATACGCCGAAAAAACTTCCTCGTTCAGTTGTGCGAACAGTATATTCTACAGTGGCACCAGTTCATGGATTTGAGAGCCATACTTAATAAACCTATAAAATTTGAAACTAACGACGCCAATTGTAAACGACACACCGGAGTAACAGCAATAAATCAGAACAGTTACGCATGTAAATAAAAACAAATTTGGAGAATTTAAGTGGAACGATATGACCTGAATCTTTTATGTTGTCAAATGGCTGCTTGGATACTGCAATCGTTTGATCGTCCATAATTCGATATTTCTTATCGAATCATAAAAGATTTGCGTTCCAATGAAACTTAGCCGTGTTTCCTAGCCATGACTTCGTTGATTCTTTCCCGTGCAAACTTATATTTAAGTTTATAATTGCGATACGGAAGCGTTGCAATGAACGGTTATGGGGCTATCATGTTTTTTTTTGTTGCTCTGTCTACTTCCTGGTCGCAAGTTCTACACTTCAAACGAAAAAAATCGCCAGTTTCAGAATCATCCAGACTGTCTAAAAACACCCATCTGACAACAAGTAACAAAAAATTGAGGAATTCTGTTCCGGTGTCAAATTACATCCAACCCCGGATGCTACGAGCACCACTTCTGTACATGTGCTGGCAGTTAGTGTAAAATTTCTTCATCAAAACATAAAACACATCTATTTTTGAACAGTTTCGCTCAGCATGAACACTTTCAACTGATATCAATGACGTGGTGAAGTTTTGTGAACACGCACAGAAACTGGATGAATATTTGATGGAGTGATTCATTGAGAGAGTGGCTATTGCTCAAAAATTCTGCTATTGAAATGCGAGTCACCCAAATCATTTTGTACTGATTGGATGAAACTGCTAGCCACTGGAGGATATACTTCGAACTAACTCCGTTGTCAAATCATAAAAACACAGCATTTACCCACTTTAACACCAGCAACAGCAACATCAACATACTAAAACTTATTGGCCTTGTCCATCGAAACGAAACGATCGGACTTTCAGATGCTGTAGATATTATGATGCAGATGAAGGCGCGGATTTCAGTGCTGACCAAAAATGGGTGCATTCAGGATCATTTGAACTCTAAGTCGTTTGCGCCATTTATGAGATAAAGAATTTATCACACATGCTATTGGCAACATCTATTTGAAGCGTTTGAGGTGAATGGAAAACGCACTTTATTGCTTTTGCTGTATTTTATTGCTTGATTGCTGCTTGTTCATCAGTACAGCTCGTTCCACAATAACGCTGGTGGTTAGTCTTTGTGTTCAGTGTGTGAAAAAGTCACAAATTAGAGAAAAATGCTCGTTTACATTAAACACAGCCAATCACTATCAACATTATCATCATCATCATTATCAACATGTAAATTTTATGAAACTTTAATAACCAGTTCTTTCAACAAATGTGAACGTTGAAGGAATGCAGCAACTCAAATGTGGGCTGGAACGAATATTTTTGTACTGTTACGCTGGAAATAGTGCTGTTGAGTAACGAACGGTAAAACAAGTTGAGCTACACTTTTGTACGTGCTCATATGCGGGCAGCGAGTGGATTTGTCCTCTGCTCAAGTCACATTCTATGCATTCATCAAGCCGTTAAAGCGCAATCGATTCGGATCATTTCCTGACCGACTAAGTACACACACTTCAAAAAAAAAGTCACTCTTTCATCACATTAAACGAAACCTGAATGACGATAATGGTGCTTGCTCTTTAGAACCTATAAATTGCCTAAAATGCAATTTGCAATTCATTGTCTGCGTAATAAATTAAACCGAAAGGGACTTACTTCCTTGATTATACCACAAAAAAGTTTCTTGTTTCGATTAAGTTTTTAACCGTATTTTCACTGATCTAATCATAAACATTCGAACATTAGTCATTCTAAATGGAAAAGTCAATTCAAAATGTATTAAGTTGACTGTCTCTCAAACTAAAAGATTTATGTGATTAACTCAGTCAATCGCTCAAAACACTTTTTTTTCATTTTTAAAATTATAATTCAGAATAAACTAAATGAAAATTGAATGTATCGCTTCAAAAAAACCGAACAAGTGAATGAAAACGACATGATATTTTGCGGTGTGTGAGGTGATGTTCTGAATAATGAGGGCCATATAACTTGCTACCTAATATTGAGGCTTCTACGATAAGTTCTTCTCGAATTCTTCTTTGAATCATCTCGAATCCATCATTGAAAGTCACTTCCAACTTGTTCAATCATAACTAAATTGTCTTGTTTTCGGAAAGGAAGCGGTCATGTTCTACTCGGATGAGACAAAACTGTCTATGAAAGGGTATTCAAGACCCTTACAATGCTAGTGAAAAGATCGTTTCATTTGTAGTGAACATGGAGTCCGAACTGGTCAACAACCACATTTCATTGGAAAGATCCTCGATCATATAAGAAACTGAATGAATTAAAATCAGATTGCAGCGAAAGTTTTCCGGAGATACTGAGGTTGATTCTGAAAATGAGGTACATTCTCGAAGCACTGTTCCAAAATTTCTGAATGAAATGCTCTGATATCGATCAAATATGATCCGTTCATTTATTCTATATGCCTCAATCTCTAAGAACTGTCAATCTAGGAATCTGTTTATATTCTGCGTTATCAGCATAAGTTTATACTGGATAGAATGGCATCAGCTGAAACAAATCATTTTACTACGCGTTACTGCAGAGAACTGCGTTACGGTTTAAAAAACTGTTCGCTTTTCAAGCAAACCGTTAGGAGGAATTGTGTGTTCGTGTGACGAACTTGCATTGCATTTAATTGGAAAGAATTTAAGACGACGTCTCACATGGCTATTATGGATGATTGAATGCATCCATTAATGTACAGCAAGTATGTTGTATATCTCATGTATGGTATGATTTGAAAATGATGTGACAAATTCCTTTCATTCACCGCAAATTTCTTCATTCTTCATGTTCTCTTCAACAGCTCTACTAGATTCATCATTATGGAATGCACACTCGATACATACCACTGAATGTCGTTTTCTTCCGGTCGTAAATATCATCATTTAAGAAGCTGTAAATCACTTTAAACTTCAGTCCATCGTCCTCTGAAACCGAACGTTCAATGAGCATTAAAAAAGCTAAGGGAATGTTACTAAATACTAAAGATTTTAAAGATTTTCGCAATACTAAAGATTTTTTAACTCAGTGGTACAGCATGAATATCCTTTTTATTGAATTATCTCGTGAGTGTAGATCAAAATCTCTCATGAGATGATCGAGACTGTTAAGCATTGCGCAAGACACCTGTGTATGATTATAATTTCATGTGAAATTTACGTCTGCGAACAGATTCAGCCAATAATAATGACACTGAGCTACATTCATCGATAAAGACAACCTAAACAAGCATTCAACAATTGGTTGCATACTGAAGTCTGGAACCCTCGTGAAATCCACTATGCTTGACTGAAACTGGATGCGGTGATTCAATCTGCCCTTCCCGATGTTTCATTCAACTAAATGAAGCCGTAATTCAACTAGCGATACAGGATTCTCCCGGAAAACTGATCAAGTGCTTAACTTTCGCATATTAAAACGCAGACAGATGATGAAATCTTAATTCTGCGGCTTCTTAATCCTGTAGCACTCAGATATTCAATACTGTGAACAGGATGTTCAAGGCAATCACCCATTGAGGCAGTGTCTGTAACAAATTTCAAAATACACTATGTTGCGTTCACTAAATGTCATTGCTATTCAACTAAGTTCTACTATTCAAAACATGTACAGTAACGAATATCCATCGTTGTTTGGCTACGGAACGACTAATCTTTCAATCGCTATGGATCTATTCAGTCACATTAAACGAAATCTTGACTTGTTGATTCAGAAGGCTGGGATTATCGGATTACTACCTCACGGTTATGATTGTTTCCAACAATTACTGGGGGCGATCACTGAGCATATTTTCACTCGATCAAACGGAGTGTGTTTTTGTGATTATACTTGATCATCTCGTTCTTGATAATCCCTAAGCAGTACGAAAGAACTGTCTCGCATCTCTATGATCGCCAAATCAAGAATCAAGACTGAAAATTCATGGAGACGCATAGTTCTCTTCGTAATCACTATTAGCTGCATGGAATGAAAGAAGGAAAAATGTGATATTTGTGATACCAATGGCAGCAGAGGCATAAATTCGTGTCGATTTGTAATTGCCTATTAAATTGGTAAATGGAAATTTTGTGATCCTTACAGCAAGTGAATGTTTAATTCGAAAGTTGCAATTGTGATGCATATTATTCAAATGAATTATGATCAGCAATGAAGTGAGCGTAAAACCAGTTTGAGCGAAGAATGTTATTCAAAATTTGAATATGAATCGCAATGAAGAGTAAAAGTGCGTTTCATAAGATAAGATAATTTGATTAGGGCAATTCGTTCGAGTGTTAATTGGGTGAGGGTCATCGATAGCGCTGGATGGCAATATGAATGCATATAACAAGTTGAATTATGATTGATCGAGTTTTGAAACAATCAGATAAAGATGACCACTCACTCATTTGAGAATACGGCTTTGTTTCCGAGTTGAGTATAAATACGGATATGATTATCAGCTTGAAACAGTGTCTCGACTGTTTCTAAACCCATCCAGATGATACTGATTGCCTTGTTGATCGTTTCGTTTGCTAGTGAATCGTTGCAAACCTTCTGGTTCGCTCCACCCGCAGCATGCAACTGCCCGTAAGTATTTCATTTGTTTGCTCGTTTTTTCACAAAATAGCCTCGGAAAGTCGTATGCGGTTTTCGATCAATATCCACATCAACGTCGGATTGCTCTCGTGATCAGTTTGCGAGATCAGAAAAGATATCTTAGAGGTTTAGATGCTACGATAAGTTGATTTTACCTGGAAGCTGACATTGAAAGTCGACCAAATTGTCTGACAATTTTGCAAGCTTTCTACCGATAATGAGAAATTTTTGGGCATTTATGCTGCTGTAACTTACTTAACTGTTCAAGCGAATCTTAGTAATGATACTTGACTGAGTATGATACTTAACTGGAGGAAATGTAATGTAATGTTTATGTAAACTATGATATGGGTAATGGTATATGATACTTGATACAATGAGTCTTAATAATGCCAGTCTTGTAATGATACGTTATCAATGGGTTGATAAAATTGTTGAATGGAGCGAACAAATTTGATTTTGACTATTTGTGATATTCAGCTAAAATTCGTTCTATTCAGGTCATCCGAACCGCCACCACCATGCCAATGTCCACCAACACCGTGCAGTTGTCAGGACCTAAGCGGTGATGCTGCTGCTCCGGTTTTCCAAACTCTACCGCCATTCGAATTCCCAACATTCCCTCCGATGGTACCTCTCGAGACCTTACCGCCTCCACCACCCCTCGAAACCCTACCACCCCCACCTCCCATGGAATTCCCGACGTTCCCACCTCTCCCACCACCCCCACCACCCCCACCTCCCATGGAATTCCCGACGTTCCCACCACCCCCACCACCATTCATGTTCCCACAGTTCATGTACCCATCTCCACAACAACAGTACTACTACAATATGGCACCAAATCAATACGCGTACGGCGGTGGCTATAATATGGGACCACAGCAAGGGTCCTACTACCAGGGTCCTCCTCAACCGGCCAGTACACTCGCTCCCGAGAGTTCCCGGTCTTCTCCGGCCGTTCCAGTCACTGCTCCACCGGAGCCCTCAGAACCTGAAACAGAAGCACCCGAACCAGAAACAGAAATGCCCGAACCAGAAACACCACCGCCACCACCTCCACCACCGTCATTCGAGGATGCATCTGAGGATGCTCAAGAACTGCTTGAAAATCAAATCTCGGAATGATCGTTATTAAATTCGTTATCTGGACAAGTTCAACATTTGAACAATTTAAATAAGAATTGAGTGCTATGAATACTAGTGGGTAGATTATGTGATATGTTTATGTAAATTATGTTACAATGAATCATTGTTGCACACGTATGAATAAATTAGCCGTTTTCCCTTTGATAAAATCGACTTTTGCGACAGTAAAACCGAATGAATCGCATCAATATAAATGGTGATAAATGCAGTGAATATCATCGCATGAGCGGTGCCAAATCAACGGCGCTACGAGCAAAATTCATCGAAAAGATGAATTTTGATTCTTTTCGATCGAAGTGAACGACGGATGCAGTCATGCCCAAACTTGATAAAAATTGACTCAACTTCAACTCCGCAATTCTAAAATTTCGGTGTCTGTTCCCGTTCCGGCTCCAGAATTACATGGCATGTCTTAATGTAGTTGTGATTTCTTGGAAGCAGGGAGGGGAACGGGGACGGGGCAGGGGGGGAGGTGAGGAGGCAAGAAAACTTTTTAGTGGCTCCGAAGTAGTGATGACATCTGAACGATATTTCAGACTGTTTGAAATTCGATCGAAATTTCACCGAATCGAGTTTTCAGCATTCTGAGATATGGGGTTCCGACGAATTTCAGGCTCTCGGAATTCCGACCGAACTTCGGTCGATTTACTTTGCTAGTCTGATCATGATCCACCTATGGCTTCGTCCACGAATGAATCAAATAGTTTATGTTAGTATTTCTGACAGCGGAAATACTTTATGTTTTTTATGGGTTATATTTTTATTTCTTCATCGAGTTTTTATTGCTGACAGCGGAAACTATGGATGAAATTGCATTATTGTTTCATCGAGTTTTCTTGGGAAGTTTCAGCATCTCGCAATGCATCATCATACTTGTTTTCGTTCGTTGCATGCGAGTGACAACTCCCGTAAACAAAATAATGACTGTGGTGTTCATTTATGTTGAGATTGTTGATTTTTTTTTGAAGCGTTTGTTGTATTTCGAACAAAATGAAGTGTAGCGTTACTCACAAATGAACAAAAAAAGAAGGCAAGCAGTAAAAACTAATATTTCATGACTAAATTTATACTGCAACTAAATTTTGCTTCAATAGTACAATAGTCAAACATGCACATTCAATAGTGCTCTAGGAAACCCGCATCAAAATCATTAGTTCAAATCAAACAACTTGTATCATTGTATATTCAGACGTTATCATTCAAACTTATCATTCAACTTCTATTATCAGGCAACTTGCTAGCGATTTGAACCGGAAACTTGAAGAAACGAGTTATGATCGGTGCAGATCACTTATACGCATTAGAGGATTTCATCGAATCTTGCACATTTTCGAGTGGCTGATCAATAGCTTGAAGACTTTATCTAATCGCTGGCCATATTGTTCTCAGACCTTACCTTCCTCGAAAATGAAGCTGCATGCGAATCGTTTCCATGCAACCCTGTCAAGTGCTAGTTCCTCGTTATATTCGAACAATATCGTCGTATTTCGGAATGCAGTAAGCAGGTAAATTGTCACTTTTCTTCAGCATCAACTTCTTCATTCAATTCATCTTCATACCAAAGAGTAAAATATTGATCAGTCACAGTTCAAGGAAACGATTACTCAGCGCTTCATTTAATCATTACACCCTTCTTGTAGTTTCTCGAAAGTGATACTTTGTCAGAGACGTAAATTTTTCTTGTTTTTTCCCAGTCTGAATTATTATCAATTGTCTTGTTGTTCAGCATTGGATGCTGCAATGCTCAACTATAAAGCAATTGTGGTATGCGATCGAAACTGGAAAATCAAAGATTCCTGAGAGTTACGTCAGTAACACTAATGAGATTCAGTGTCATAAGTGATCACTGAAGAAATGTGATCGATTGACAGATTGCTTACGAATCAGTGAGTGTTTTCGAATGACCTTATCGTGTTAAACTTGAAGTGATCATACTCGACATAAACTTTCTCGCAGGAGAACACTACGAAATAAATCCTTGTTTGTCACCTAATCACAAAGCGTCGATGATTGATGTAAGTGAAACGAGTTGTGTTCTTTTACTGAACTTTTGCAAAGATTCCTTATAAAAGCGTTTCGCATCTTCACTTTTCCTGATTTTTCTTGTTAACTAATGGCGATGTTACTACGATCCCTCTTTGTTCTACTGATCGTTTTGCCGACTGCACTCGGTTATTGTTATTGTTGTACGTAAGTTTTTATTGATTTTACGCTTCGAATTGATTTAGTCCTGCTTGATCCACTTCATGACTTAGCTTAAAATCAGTGATCCTGCAGTTCACGACTTAATCTGCAATCAGATATTCTCTTCTATAAGGTAAGTGCACGTTGGGTCGGACAATTTTGTGATTTCGGATTTGGCCGTCTCTCAGCTCAACATTCAAGCAGCGTTGTATAAGCAGCGATTGAAGGTCATAGGTTGTAGAGCTAGTCCTCTAGATGACTTAATTTCATCGATTATGAAAATTGAATCATTGTGAAAAAATGCTTGATCATATTTTTTGATCAAATCGTATACGACTAAATAAAAATTGACTCAATGTTTTGTTGCGCTCTCCAGATAAAAACCTGATTATGCGTCGCCTCAATGACCTATTGGTTTTTGGAGTTTAGCACTTACGCAACTGTTTAGCGCACTTTGCAGGCGATTTTGCTTATCCATCATAATTGGCTGAATATTTTTCTCACATGAATTCGTCCAGATCTGGTGAAGTTTTGTGCTAGTTTTTTAACCTGATATTCTCCTGATGATCTCTTGATTTATCTGGAACGGTTAGCAGTAATTGCAGTTAGAAATAATACGGAAACTGTCGTTCAGTTAACACTTAGCATCGAGAAAGCCTTCCGCTTCAAAACAAAAACACGTTATTGCGCGACTGCGATTGTATTGTTGTAATATTCTCGAGTATGTTCATGAAGTGGAATATTTCATTGCATTTTACAAAGTCAAGAACTGGAAGCGAAGTGCCGAAAATGTGAATTGAGAGCGGCCGATCCATCAGGCTCATTTCAAGCAAATAGCGCGTACGATTGTGTGGAACGGAATTTTTCAAATTAACGCCCATTGGAATACATTTATCAATTCATCATTCAATTAGCTGAAAGTTCACCCCATCAAATCATTAATTTCAAAATGATCCAGGGAAAAGAAAAAATTCTTGCGATTCCATTGCCATCTTTCATCATCAAACCATTGTCATCAGAAGTGATATTTCCGAGCACATTGGCCATTTGATCGCCTCAGAAGGGAACAACTGCATGAGGAAGGATTGCTTTATCAATGCGGAAAATTAAGTTTGAGCAGCACAATACTAGAACGTGTACTGGTAATCTATACCTGAAGTAGTTTATGGATTCTAATAGGTCTCGTAAGAAGGAAAATTCTCCCTGGTTTGGGTAAAACGGGGGACGTGTAAATTTAATAAATTGCCAAATCATTACTGAATGATTTCTGGTTATATCCCATTTTTAATGCTCCGTAATGTCTTCAAACGCGTGTTTGATCGCAATGAAGTGATTCTATTAACATCGTCGACAGATGCTTAAACGAAAACTTCTAAATTTCATTGAGTTTCTTTTGAATTGTCACTGAGATCTGGTGACTTTCTAGAGGAGCTGGGAGACATGAAATATATCTCGAAATAACATCAAACTGAAATATCAGCTAATTTTTCTAAATGGATCCTGATCGCCAACAAGCGAATAAATGTGAGGGGTAGACACGGTGTTTGATTAATGATAACTTCTCCATAGCAGAACATAGTATCCTAAGTAAAGGATACAGAATGTTCAAGAAAGAAGTGTGCCAGTTCAGAGATATGGATCGAATGTGATTCGAGTTTACTAGGTGCTAAAACATTTGGAAGTTGCAAGCAGTATTTAGATTTTAAAAAACTTTATCGTTAAATCGTTATCAGTAGTGCAAAACTGAGAATGAGATCAATTGCGTTGAGATCGATTTAGTTTTGCTCTCTTTTTCAATATATGGACTATATGAACTGAAATGAACGAATTTTCAGGCCCTTAACTGCTTGCTTCTGTCCATGTTGTACCTGCTGTTGTCCATTTAAGAAGCCGGCTCCACCTCCAACCACCCCAAAACCAAAACCTCCTCCCGAACCAGCCTGCTGCGGACCCTCGGTTATTTACCTCCCTGTCGGTCCACCAGAAATAATTCAAGTACCAGTCACGACATACATCCAGCGAACAGTAGCAGCACCAGAAATCATTTCTATCACCTCACTGTCTAAACCTGCCCCATCGCCAAAATATATAACAGTTGAAGTTCCACCAAGTCGTGAAATACAAGTAGCTCCAGCACCAGAGCGTCAGATCATAACAATTCCGGCCGAGTCATCGTATAGTATAGGTGGTGGTTCGTCCATGTCAACAGCTCATCTATCACCCAGCTTAATAAAGACACCACCATCATCTGGCTATGCAAAAGGCTCTTATCAAGTTGTTTATGACTTTTTAAAATGAACCATTCCATGTGGGTTTCATTCATTACCGTTTTATGAAGACTATTCTCATCTAATCGATCTTATCCCACTTTATAGCTTTGACTGAAGTTAGTGTTATGTAAATTTGAAACGATCACGATTTGCCGAAACCAATTACTTGTTGTTGTGCCATAATGTACATTTATAAACCTCTTATGTTGTTAAGAAACACTTTCATTTTATTGTTATTCTCAGTGTTTCACCGCTATCGACAGAAAACGTTTGTGAGTGGTGTTTTGAAATGTGCAAAATGCCATTCAATGTGCCGTTATTCTATGATGCATTTTTCATTCATAAAATGCATTTCATTTCAATTATAACATCGCATCAACACAACTATATTCCACCCAATCGTTTGGGTACTGTTCGCATGGCACAAACTAGTTTTTACCCTAAAATTATTCCGTTGTACCGTTGGACTTTGCACATTCCTGGACAACTTTTTCAGTTGTGATTCCAACTGTTGATGATTCAACATTTGTCAACAAGTCAACGAAGTCTCAATTATGATTGAATAGTGATCAAGTGTTCACAATAGTTGATCGTACCATTTAAAAATATACATTTGCAAAAATTTTCACTAACGGAATTTTTTATGAGTGATAAGAGTGGTGACGTTGATGTTGTGTGCGGAAATCATTTTTCAAATTTTCTTTCGCGTTTACTACGGCAGAAAAAAAACGATTGGAATTTATTTTGTGAAGTGCAGATGGATGTAACTAAACGGTGGAATGTGCTATAGTAAGAGGAGGAATTAATGGAAAATAAAGTATTTTGCTAAAATTGCGTGTTTCAACCATACATTTCGATTCATGTTCATTAGTGATGTAGAGTTTTTTTCTGGAAGACATAAATACTCATTTTTCTGATCGGGAATTGAACAATACGATAGATAATGTGAAAACCTGCTAACATGAACGCAAAGCTGGAACGGTGCGTTTGCGAGAAGCGAAACAAGGTTCCATTTGAAACGATTAACTCTTCGCAATTAATTCAGTTTCATCATATTATATTTGGCTCATATGAGGTTTCGAGTCATTTTTATGCCCAAATCGAGTACTTCGGAATCAGAACTCAGTTTAAAAGTGGATTTGCCGGCTCAAACTTTGGTGAGAGTCGTCAATTTTGTGAATTTTGCTTGAGACTCTGCAGAATTTCTTAGAATGTGAACAACAACAACAACAGTGATTCAAGCAATATTTCACAAATGGAAGTACTCACTGAGCTTAAAAGGAACAAACTGTTTTAACAAAACTGACCCAACTTAAGAATTTATCACTGATTATGAGTGAATGATTAAAGTGAGTTAGTTGACACCATCCCAAACATATGTTCATTTCATTGAAAAGATCAATTTTCTGTGGTCGTCGTATCAAATTTCACTAGTCACCTATGATACCAAAAACCGGTTGTTTTGGAAGCAGTCTTTTTGTGGCGCTTCATAATCTGCTACGTTCACACATGCACACTGTAATAGACTGGAATATCAGTGAAGAAAAAATTCTGGAATAAACTCAGTAAAACTGAAACCCATTCATTGACATCATAAACTAAGGCAAGTACAAGATTCACGACTACGTGAAACAATCAACTAACTTTAAGTCTTCTTATCTGAGACGGTATAGTATGGAATGCCCCAAAAAATATGGTTCCAGAAGCAGGTTTGAAATGTAAGCTTCAGCACGAACAAATATTATACGAATGAGGAGGTAGATCTATCAAGTTGAAAAATCCTCTGAACTTGTGCGATTACATGAATATTCACTTCAGTATATTCTAGTTTTTGACGCTGGTCGTCGTATCTTAATTGTGAATTAAGTATTCCTATGCAGAACTTCATAATTTCAATGGCACGGAATATATAGGATTATAAGAATTGGAACATCAATTATGTGTGTACTGGGATACTTCAAAAACTTGGAAAAGCTGATTTTTCACTGCCGAATGCCGATTTTCGAAGCTGATTTCGAATGAAAGAAAATGTGAACATGGAAGATATCTGCGCATGATTTTTCACTGTCGAATGCCAATAGCACTGGTTCGTAGATAACTGCTGAGGAAAATCCCTCGTCCTTTTTCCGAGACATTAATATAGCTGAAGAAAGGATTCTGATAGCTTCGCCAGTCATCTCAAAAACGTTATCGAATGCAAAACGGATATCGAAAGTACTTTTGAAAGTGCTCTATTGAAAGATTTCATAACCTTGCTGTTCATCACCACGCTATCAGAATGGATGCGGCGGCGTTTCGTTTAGATGATCATCTGAAATTGTGAAATCACTTTAGACTTCTTCATACTTTTTACATCACATGATATCCGCTGTTATTTATGAACTGCTATGCATTATCTGAGTTAATAATGTTCACAGCAAAGAATTTCTTTATTTATGTGAGTCTTGAATGATTCAGTGCTGCACATTAGCTGTGATCAATTACTTCATCGAAGCTGACTATTTACTTGAGTTTATCAGCTGTACGAATGCACAAAAGCCAACCAACATATGTTGCGATGTTGTGCAGATGAAGTTTGTTGAATTGCTGTGATTATCATTCAATACAACAACGCGTATACAATGAAGCAGTTAGATTGAATTAGAAATTATAGGCTATTCTATGTGATGATGAGTTGTCGAAAAGCATTCAACGCACCGGTCGGCTTTATCACTCGAATTGTTATCAGCAGCGGCAATATCTCATCCATATTCCACTTATCAATAACACTCTTCATTGTGCTCTCGACAAGACTATGTGTTGCTGTGGCTTAATGCGAATTACTCCTAATCTTCTTCTCTCTATATTCATCGTTCAATCATTATCGGTTAATATATTTATTGAATTAACACCTTATAACTTTATTTCATAAGCAAATTAGTGCTAATTAACATGAGATTATAAGATTGTATTCATTTCATCAGCCCATTTGATGATCTCCAATGATATTTTTAGGGAGATCCATCAAAATTCGTTCAAACCAAAATTTATACTGGTCAAGTAATTATTACTCATCACTGATGTCATCACCACTTTGTTTGACTGAATAATGAAATTTTAGCTGCTCCAATTCACAGATGCGCTTAATACGACAATCTCAACTGCTCCAAAGCAACAGTTAACGACAACGATTCCATCACCAAGTCATGCTCAACATGTTCAACACAGTCAACATCCAAACAAGGTATTACTTCTATCGGTGTTCAGTGACTGACCTCAGATTATATTCTCGCAATTTTGATTGATCATTGCCCTATTCCCAATTCGCTGATAAGCAACTACAATCATGATTGCTAAATTTGATGCATTCTCCCATGTCAATTCTATGCATTGTTGCGTTGAAATTTTTCACACAAAAATAAACTTGTGAGCAAATTGAATATTGAACGAAGAATTTGATCTTTAGAATAGATCATCTTCACTTGCACCAAACGACATTTTGTCATGGAAAGAGCATCTGCTGGCCAGGTATCGCGGTTGTTCGTCATTGCTGCTCAATGATACTGGACGTATCTCCGAAGCGGAACGAAACGAACTGGAAGCATATCTCAAAAATGAAAATCTTGCCGAATACAAGTAAGATTTTGAAGGAGTCAATTCGTTACATCATTTTATGAGAAAATTTGATGTGTCCTTAATAAAGGAACAAATACTCATATATCGTTGAAAGAAATTCATTTTTTGCGTTCTAAACGAATAGATCACATCGAAAAACATTTCTTTAACAAACGAAAACAGATTATACTCATTCACTTGTGTGATCTGGACAAAAATTTGATACATCTTCCAGAATTCTTAATTCAATCCGCTATCCACACCGCTTTCATTGATCTGTTACATTTTTATATCTAGTTGAAAGCGATGAAAGGGGTTTGTGGGCAAACTGCGTGCGAAATCGTGCTCGGTTTCCATTCGCAAGCCTGAACAGCGATTGTGCACGTGTCAAAATCAATGTGCTGAGAGCTTGAGAAGCTAACAAATTTGTTACACGCTCATCAGTAATGACTGGTCTAAATCCGTACTTATTCGGTTGAGAGAATCCGTTTTTCGAGGTTTATATAAAATGCAACAGAACCATTCAAAACGTATTGATGATCTACTAATTGTAAGATATCCTGAATCGATAAGCCACATCAAAAGAATCATTAATGGTTCAGGAAAGCAGTGCTATCGTACGTTGACTCGACCAATCCGAATGCGTCATTAATTACAAACAGAACGATGGGATGCTTCAAGAGATTCGATATTATCAGTGAGAAATTGGAAAGACTCAATCGAGCACGTCATAAGTTCGTGTTGCATGCATCACCGTTGCCCATTGTCGCAGCCAAGAAGGTCCTCAATGATCATCGCCAAAGACGTCCGGCTCACATTCAAAAGTTTTTGTCTCATTGGCAACTGCGTAAACTTCATTCGTACTTCATAAAAACTGGTGATAGTGAATCGATTATTAAAGCAGTAAGCCGATTTCGGTTCTCCACTTCTCCATTCCCTTCGCACATAGATTCTCGAAACAAAACAGTTTCTGAACAATAAATATACATCTTCAAAACTGAGGGCTTCTGTGAGAAGTCGGGTTGGAACAGTGTCGAATGTTATTGAATGAAAAGTGTCCAGAGCTCCAGCCTAAGTGTGAGCGTAGCGCTGAAGCCATGCTTGTTGATCTGAGGGTAAGATTGATCTTAGCTTGACCCAGTTCGAATTTTAGAGTTGGCGACACTTTTCGTTAGCTGAAAATGAGTGAGTAATCAGACGGAATTTAGCCAGAAACTGAAATTCATATGAACGAATGATGGAATGTGATAATGAATGACAAAAGTGAAGATGCAAAATAAGCAGATTGTGAGCTATTGGTTCATATTGAGCAGATTCCGGAGCAAACGATTCAATGACCACCAAACAGCAATTGATACAACACTGTGCAAAGTATGAATTACAGTAAGAAGTTGATTGTTTTAAGCTTCGTCAGCATTTCCGACAGCTTCCAATGATTATGCAATCACAATTAATCGATGATTTCTTCCAATATTCGCCATCACTTCGCCGGGGTCGAATCCATCCCGTTCATCAGCATGGCCAGAAACGAAGTGCTACTGATCGAAACGAGCGTCCTTCAAGACGATTGCACAAACGTGAAATTCATCCGAAAGGTAGTCGAAAAGTTGATTGATGCGATTACACTTCAACCTGAATGAATTTTTTATGTGTTCTGTATGCAGCAGACGTCACCCTCCGTTATTTTGTACCATTTCCTTCAATAATCCTATTTATAATCATCAACCAATTTGAACGCCACTAACTGCATCTGATATGTTTCATTGTGATATCCATCCACCTTATAAGATAACATCGATTTCTTTGAGCAATCCCAGCATGTGATTCTTTATAGCAACTGAATAGGCCGACTGTGAGATCGCTCAGACAACGAATCTAAGATTTGTTAGGTACCAAAACCGTCCGCTAGATTTCTATCGGATCCGGTGGAACGTTAGTAGTGTAAGCCTCTACGGAATGTTGATGGCTTACTTGAAGAAATGATTTTCAATTATTTGGGTCAAAATAAGCAGCCGTATAATCTCGCACGTGCACATGCATTAAAATTTCAATAATTCTCCTCTCTATAATCAGTGTGTGAATTGTACGATATTAATAAATCATTAATATTCATTCATGTATCATTCAATAACAATGCATCATATAGTTTTGAATCGTTGCGTTTGATGTCAGTTTATTTGTATAAAATAATCAATTTACAAAGCACCTTATGATACATCAGCAATTTTTTATTCCAAACACTATAAAATTTTGCACTGTTTATTTTTTGTGATGTTCAAACGAAGCCAAGTTTTGAGTATCAAAGGCGAAGATGAATCGTTCAAATTAATGGTCCGTAGGCACACCGTTCTTCATAAAAATTCTCAATCAGCTGTAAAATCCTGAACACTTTCGAGAATCCTGAACTTTAATAATCAGCAAATCTGTGGATAATATTTAAAGTCCGTAGAGCAAAAATAATCATTGATTTCATCAAATGAATTCAAAGATCCTCAATGCATCATGTGAAATGATTCAACTGATTCACGTCAATTTCATTGATGTATTTCGAAATTTTCGATCATTAAGTATAGTTTTTCCATCCAATAATGAGTTCAAAAGCCCAGCCAATAATCATTTAAGCTGTAATTCTCGTGCTATCTTCGCATTTTGTTGTTGCACTATCAGCAAGGAACAGCTGATGTTCAAATAGCTGATCTCTGAATTCAATCGAAATTTTCTGGCGAAAAAATAACCGTTCACAAACACAACTGACATTCAATTGTTTGCTTTCCCAGTTGTTCATTAGCATGTGATTAAAAGAACGTTTGATTTTGCAAAAATCAAAATGAAACACATAGGTCGTTTTTTCATTTCATTCAATCAAAAAAACTATAACTGCTGCTAACTGCTGATCTCTCTTGTTTTTCAACTACAGTAATGATTTCTTTGCAAAAACTTGAATGTGAGAAAACTGTGAAAGATGCAGTTCCGAGAGATTAGCAATGGAATACCGCACAATTTGAACAACTAAGTCATTTTATTCGCTAGAGAATCTTATGCTTTCAATCCAATATTGTCGACTTCACACCGCTTAGGAATTCCACCGATTCAGCCGCTTTGAAATCAAATGCTGTTCAGCCCAAGTTGGATACTTTCAGCAGCATTCGTTTAACTATCTCTGACGGTTCTGTTCGGTATTGAAGATTGTTGAAGTACATTAAAGTGTTAGCCATCAAAATCTCATGAGTGTCAGTTCAATCAAAATGATTTCATGCCCAAATGTGCAGGTCATCGACTAGTATCCGCTTCCCATGATGACCACCGTTTGAGACGAGTCAAAAACCAAACCGCCCACCTGGATGATGAACATCTTTATTGGCTCTCAAATAATCAGGTGACTGTTCAAACGACTGAAGTGATCGGATGGTAAAGTAATGAGTGTTGATCCTACGCAAAATTCCATTCGAAATACAGTTTTTTGTTGGTGGCTACATTCTGAAAGATCCCAGTTGCATTCAATGATTCTCCAGGATTTACTCAAATGAGCTAAAATCGTCCCGCATTCTCTTCACTATCATGACTTCTGATTTACAAATCTCATGTCAGTAAATTTGATCATCACTATCATTTGATCACCATCACTAGCATCATTATTCATAACGTACTTATTGCCGGAAGGATTAGAGCACCCCTCTGACTTCTGAACCGTTAAATACTGTGGAGATTGATGAGGACTTTGAGTTTCCTCGTCATGTTTACAAGTGATTTCAGAGTGAAGAAATCCGTCGAATGCAATCTGAACGCGTCGACGAAATGCAAATTCTCATGAAAATTGGCGATTATTTTTCACATTTGAATAGCGCAACGCAGAAGAATGTTTCCGAGTAAGCTATTGTCTGCCCTCTTGAGAATACTTTTCACACGAAAAAGCATATGCCCTTAAACGGAAAATTTCAATGATACAGTAAAATGTTTTCATTACATTTGAGAGGAATTCAAGAACAATAACTCTGTGAAAAACATTGCAAATATTCTCAAAGCATTGTTCGAATATATAAAACGAATATTTTTTCGTTGGGATGAATGGTGGTCATTATTCTGATTACTTTTTCATTGCTGAATTCAAAATCAGTTGAATCCCGATGGTGAAAAGCGGCCGATTTCAGGACGATGAAACCAGTTTGTAACGCTAAAGTGACGGGTTTATTTGGTAGAAACGTGTTCGAAGAACTTCACACAATTTATGAGCATTTTGGTGCCACACAAAACGTCTACACTAAATACAGGGAGTTTGTTGCACGGTTGCAAAGCGAACGGGAACGGAACCAAGCGGAAAGAGTGTGGTCGTTTTGTAAAAAAATTTATCGAATTGCGGTATTTAAACCCGCATTTTTGACCGTATGGTTGGGAGCTGAACAGGTTTGTGCCTCTGAATTGTGCTTTTGCATTGCTGGATTTCGTCTCGATTTGCTTTTCTTTTGATTTCTAACTGATACGTTTGCAAACTTATTAATGATTGGAATCACTCAGCAGTCTTTTGAATGACAGTAGATCAAAGTATCTTGTAATAGCCTAAAGTGGTCAATTCGAATGATTGTTGTGGCGACTTGAAGTCAATGGATCGCATTATTTAAAAGTTTTTGTCATATATCAGATGATTTCTTGGCTAGTTCAATCATCTGAACGAAAGCAAATTCATTAGATACATTCGCACTATTTGATGTCATCGCATACTTAATTGCCGTAGCTATCGGGAGCTGATTGAAAATTATGAGCGAGCATTTCAGAAACGAGAACTACAGGAGATGATTCAAGATCCAAAAATCAACGACTACGCAGTTTATGATCGATTGTTCGAGTTTTATAAGAAGACAAAAGGCGAGAAGAAGACTGAGGCCAAAGAGTCGATAGAATCCGGTTGCAGATGGTTTATTACACACATGCTAGGTGAAGATATCGCAGACGTAAGTGCGTCTTTCATTTGCTTGTTAAATGCAATGGTTATGTGCTGAGATCGAGCGATGTTCATGACTTGAAGCAATGTGTTCATTTGGCCCTGGGATTGACGCAGACTATAAGATGTTCTCATCAACCTCTTTTTGAATTCTTTCGATTGTTAGCGTATTTGTGATCTTATGATCACATGGTTTACTGTTATGAATATAGTAGAGCCATTGTTGTGTGGTGCATTGTTTTGCTTGAATAGAATAATGATTTCGATGGATTAATGATACAAATGGAATACCGATCCAATAAAGGAACAACAATTCAAATTCCTGCATTCTAAACACACTGAATTATTCACTGATCAGACTACAGTGTTGTGATTGCAGAGGATCGAAGAACACCGTCTAAGCGGTAATTATAGCGCACAAATGCTCAGTGCCGAACTCGTCAGGAACGTCGCCGAGATTGAAGATGCAGAACGTAAAATCAAAACACAGTGAGCAAAGATTGCTGTAATTGAGTTTTATCCTCCCATGAACTGGAAACCGTTGTGTTTTTCAGTATCACATGCATGTGTGTCAATCATAGAGCAGAATTTTAATGAATGAATTGATTGTGAATTTTGAAAAAGTTTAGACGAACACTTTCGATTTGTGAACGCATATATTTGGGTTATTCGGGTGATTGCTTCTGTAATGGTCATTCGTCTACGTGCGATCTAATTGGGCATTTTTGCGTGGATTGTGCCGATAATACAGATGGAGTACAATGTGAGCAGTAAGTTTTGAAGTGCATAAATCGACGAACATATTTCAAGCTTCTTCTTGTTCAGCACAGTTCAATCTTTTGCTAAATTTCGATCCTCAACTCGAACTATTCCAATGTTTATCAATGTTTGGGAAACTGCACCACATCACTGTCAATTTCTCTTTTTATTCCACGGGAAATGTGATATCATAAGCAATATATTGCAGATGTTCAGCAGGTTATAGTGGAAGTGCTTTAGCGGATTCACTGGATGGTTGTACAGAAATGTCAACGAATCAATCGTCATCCATATGCACTTGTAACAGGCATTCATCGAGCTGTGATTCAGATGGCATATGCCAGGTTTGTATGCTTCATCGTTCAGTCAACAAGATATGGGAATGTTCTCATTTCCAATGGGAATTTTCATTTAAACAGATTCATTCAAACCAATTTGAACGTCTCAGCAAATCTTAATACGAACATAATTCTAAGGATTGTGAACATAACACAACGGGTACAAAATGTGAACATTGCAAATCGGGCTTCTATGGGGATGCCACTCAAGGTACCAAGGACGATTGCATTAAGTGTCCATGCGGGTAAGTTGAATAGCCACAACTTGCTGATTGTAATGTCTCTATGAAATATCTTTTAAGAAGATCTGGAGATGTGATATCCATCATTGGATTTAATAATCATTTCATTTGATAGGATATATAAGGATATATTGTGAAGAGGATATACGGAATGTTCACAGAATAAGTTCTTTCAGCGAGGGAGGAGAGTGTTTTGTGAACAGCGATTCTCTGTTGGAATGTCGTGTTTGCAACAGCGAAACACCAAACAAAATGTGTAATGCACATAAATGATCGCATGACATGATCGCAGTGATCTGCAACGGTCGTCATGGTGTTTATGCTGTGAACTTTATTTCATTTGCTTTTATTGTAATCAGTCAAAGAACGGCGTTTTGCTAAATGATGATAATGAATCATCACAAGAATGTGATCATTTTTTTGCGAATAAAATTTTGTTACTGAACATAAATCAAGTGTTGATAACGGTAGCAGACATGATGTGAATACAGGAAATTACTCGAATCCATCCACGAAATAAACCTTTTCGAAGAAGCAGCCAAGAATATTCAAATCCAGCATATTTCCAAGCATTTCAAAAAAATCCACTCATAACAATAGCCATAGCAAAAAACTCGCGACTAACACAATAGTCATGCTTATAAATAGAGTAACAATATTTGTAATATTTGTAATTACAGTAACAAAAGCAGTAAAAATATTTGTAATCATCATGATAACTACAACCTCATCGTCAGTAATAAAGATGACGGCAATGAAAGCAATAATAAAGCATCAGTTTTCTCGCATGTTACAATTGTTACCGTCAACTTCGAAACTAGCTAGAATAATAGGCGAAGCACTTTGTGGAACGCAACCAATATACTACAGAAAAATGAGGTCTTTGAGGTTTTATCCGTTTCTGTTTCAAACCTTTAGAGTTGAGCTCCTCGTTAAAATCTCTCCGATCGTATCCATGCAACAAACCAATTACTTTTCTGCACAATTCTTCTCTGAGCAATGCTCACGAATCGCTTCAATTCTCCCATCGCTTCAATTTATTCCTATTCACCGACCGACGCATGCCTATGCACAATATCCTTACAAATAGACGTTCAGATACATTCAGCGAGATATCGCAAACAATCTGATAGACTCATATTTCACACCAGCACTTATACGTAGACAATGCCGTCCGTTCAGCTCACATCGCATAATCTAATCGTTCGTTGCTTGCATCTGAAACATTCATTTATCGCAATAATGGATTCGAAATTGGATGTGTGAATGAACATACAGTTTATTGCGTTCATTTGCTATGCACAACACCCACGAACAATCAACCCTCATTCAAAACAAACACTCCAATGCAAATCTCATGAAATATTCACGCCATAAGACAATCGCCAATTGATTCAGATCTGTTCTACTGATGAGAATATCCGACGAACCAATTAATTGATACACGGATATTTTTACAAACGCTGACGTATGCAACCGTCATTTCACACATTCAACAACGTCAAGCACACACCCGCCATCTGTTTGCTCATCGTCGAGAATGTAACTGAACCGGCTATAAAAGGCGCAACCACCATTACCTATTCGAGAGTTTCACCTTATTTCGACTCTCGTTCGCTGCTCTCGTCCACCCAGTTAACTTCCAGTGAACAGTCTGTTCTAGTTGAAGTGCTAGCGGCAGCAGCTCTTTCCGGTCTGAGATTCACCTTTTCAACAATATTCACATTTTGTTGCCTCGATTATGTAACTCATAAACGCAGTAATCGACCGACTGAATAGATTGATCTGTGAATATATATCACAAGGTAGCTATAACTGCTGAGTAGGCGATTATGTCTAGTTATGGGGCCAGATATCAACAACAACGATAAAGTGGGATATGTCTACGGATAAGGGCAATCTGTTTGATGGGAACTAAATTGCCGGAGATTGTCCATCAAATTCGACTGGCTTCCGTAACCTGGAGCATTTTCACATTCAATGTTAATGTTTGTTTAGTATTACTTGGTTGCTATGATAATATCGTTGGTTTCTTTCTAAGTTGCTGTATTTTTTGAAGAAATGTTTGACACAAACAGTTTTTAGAATCGTTATGTTCAGCTGACCGCAAGCATATTACTGCTGGGGTGAATTTCTGCAGTAATTTTCTTATTATTAATATATAAAATGATTCTTATTATCAATAAAGTGAATGATGATGTTCTATAATCCATTAAATCACATGCATTCTGCTCATGCAGATTGCAAGATTATTGTGAGCAATAATAAGTGATTGAAAATATTCCACATTGAGAAGTCATATTTTTACTGATCGGTATGATATATGAAGAGAGAATATCATAGGTCACTGGTGTGCAAGCATTTCATTTCAATTAGTTTTAAGTTGTATCATGTGCTGCATTTTTCAAACTATGTGTATGGCTAATTCATTATTTGCAGTCATTCTTCTCAACGGAATTCAGTTATTTCATCGCGCTCCGTTAATAAAACATTTTTCGATGACAGATTCCATCCTCAAGAGATTTTTCTCCTATCATAAGCTATTTCTCTCACAATAAACAACTTGTCCCTCTTGAAAGATAACCAAGAAAATGCTGCATTAGTTTTACGATGATGCATTTCTTAACATTGTCGGAAATTATCACGTTGAATATCAATCAACTCATCCAAATGGGCAACTGTAATTTTTTGAAACGAATTTTTCTACCCGGTTCCTGCATTCTCCATATTGTTTTTCGTTCTTCGTTTTGATCTCTCTGAACGATTGAAGTCAATCACGAACCGGTTTTGCTGCAAAAACTATTCGAAAATCGCAATTGGTGGATGAAAAAATGACCACAATCACTGATCTTCATTCAGTTTGAAAATCTTGATGATATTATGCTGATAAAGTTCTTTAGTGTACGGTAGCTTGCTTCTACAGGGCATGCAATCAACGCAATAGTTACAAGCTATGAAGCATGGAAAATTTCTGCGTTGTTGTTGATGACCAATTTTCTTTGCTTGAATGCACTGAAAAGATTTGAGTGCCTCGAAATATCTCATGACTGATCGTTTCGTGAAGATTTCTCGAGAATGGGCGATTCTTTACTGTTTACGATCTAATATTTCGCAAACGTGAATCTTTTGCTACATTCCCTACCGTCTGAAATTCTGATTTTGATATGCGGAAAACAGAAAATTCAACAAGGTTCTGAAAAACTAGCAAAGAAAAATTACCCAAAGTTCAACAATAAGATGCGCACATTCAGGATAAAATTTCATTGAATCAGTCCATTCATGAGTTCCAGCAAGTGAGAAATTCTTTCACAGCGTTCGCTACTTCCGCACAAAATCATCACTATTCCCTCCATCGTTGTTCAAACGTTTCTGCAGTCCAACGATAAACAAAATCAAAAGCATCGTTCACTGTTCACACTTCAAAGCGCTTCTTACCAACCTGGATCTCTCTGATTCGTTCAAAAGAAAAAATTGCCTCATGCTGGAATCGAACCAGCGACCTTCTGTTTACGAGACAGACGCTCTGCCCCTGAGCCAATGAGGCCCGTTGGTACTAACCAAATTTATCCTATTCCCAGGTCAATATTAGATAAACTCATGATAACATCACGTTATGTTGCCAATAAGTACCAAGCAAGAATCAGTGTGAAACTGGGGATCAGCTTTATTCGAAGACTGTGACTAGAATATGGTGCATTAAAGGGAACACCACGAGCTTCCCTATTGGAATATTCACTGAATTTTGTCATCTCATTAAAGTGAATCAGTAAAGAATGAATTCCAGTGAATAGAATGATGCAGAGAAAAGTGCATTGAAAAGCTTCCGATATTGTTGGCTATTATATATGATGATAATATTACACTATTGTAAACCTTACCAATTACGACGAAAATAACGATCAAACAATTTTTTTTAAAACATGAAAGTGAAATATTCTATTTGCACTTTCAGAATAAAAATGAGCAGTGGAATTGCATCCGGCAGTGATATATCATACTTGGGCGATAATTTATTGGTAAGAACTGATTTTTGAAAGAAATTGTGATGTAAAGCGTTTGCAACTAACATTTTCTCATTGCTGAACACAGATTTTTCTTTCACTCTAATGATCATAAATATGACAGCTTGTGGTTTCCAAACAAGCTTATGAGCTCATGAGATTGACGGGTAGCTTAACGATAGAATGCAAGATCTTGGGGAAAAACAGAAGATAATTAGAGTAAAAATGTTGAGATGGATGATCTAATGAGTGATTTGCAGAATGTGAAATGTTGCGCTAGTGAGCGACTGTCACCAACTCCAAACGCACAGCTGGATGATATGACGAAGGCTTATGCATCCATAATATCACATTGCGGTGAAGATATCCACAGACAGGGCCTCATCAAAACACCTGAACGTGCCGCGAAAGCAATGCTTTTCTTCACGAAAGGATATGAGGAAAATCTTGACGGTTCGTTTCAAAAATTTCGATGTTGCAATCTGCATATTAAGTCTCGACATCTGACATATTTGATGCATTCGACATTTCATAGTTGAAATTCTTTCCGTATAGAAAAATGTTCAGTCACTGATTTCACACATTCATCTGGACTATGAAGTCTTTCTTTGAGCGAGTTTCAGCTGAAAGAAATTTTTGCTATTAAACTCAAAAATTTCATTTTTGCGGAACGTTTACATCATTATTGCAATGAAACTGAAACATGATCTTGACTTAACTGCCATCATTAACATTATCGTAATTCTGTCTATACTTGATGTAATCATATTTGTCACATTCATTATTACTGCTCTAAGAAGTGATGTATTCAGATGTGGTTAACGAAGCAATATTCGATGAAGATCACGATGAAATGGTGATTGTTCGTAACATTGAGATGTTTTCAATGTGTGAACATCACATGGTACCGTTCATTGGCAAAGTTCATATCGGTTATTTGCCGAACAAAAAAGTGATTGGCTTAAGCAAGTTGGCTAGAATCGTTGATATGTTCAGTCGACGTCTTCAAGGTTCATTCATTCTATTGCTAGGGCACAGTTCAACTCCAGTAATCTATCGAAACTTTTTTTAAAACCTATCGAAACTTTGTAACCATTCAATAGAATCGCCACTCAGTATGACTTTGATTCATGCAAATCCATTGTTGCCTGTGCTTGCATCAAACAATGCGAGGTTGTGGTTGATGGGTATCCAAAATTGTTTGGATCATACGATTCATTTGATGGTCGCGCTTTTGATAGCGTTGATCATATGGTAGTGAGACAATATTGAATGGGTTAACTGATTGCAGTACAAGAGCGATTAACGAAACAAATTGCCGTTGCGATAACAGAAGTTCTCCAGCCAACCGGAGTTGCGGTGGTAGTTGAAGCCAGGTAAATCATTCCATTTCTGAACGTTTGTTTGTTTTAATCCCACTGACATCACCCCTTGCTCCGGCAAACTTTCTTCCAGTTTTTGGAATCGAACTCAAAAGTTTCTCCCCTAACACTTGCAGCACATCGTATATCTGTTGATACTACATATACTTACTAACTGTTTGCTTCTTTGGCATCGCTAATTCACTAAAAATACTTCTGAAAGTTGAAATACCAATTCGCTGATAACGAAAAATTCGTTTGGCTGATAGATTTGGCCGATAAATCCCACCGAATCCAGTGTTGACATCCAAAAACTTGGTTTTTACAAAGAAAATCCAAAGGGTTTAGTAGTAATTTGACTTGATTCATTTTTGCAATTGCGTACTTCGTTAATCCGGTGATTATCATGCCTAAAATCAAGCCTGACTTCGTTTGAATTTGCTCGTAATCTACTCGACAAACCTCGATAAATTATCATCACTGGTGTGGATATATTTCAGCCATATGTGTATGGTACTACGTGGTGTGCAAAAAATCAACGCAACCACTACAACCAGCTGTATGTTGGGCGTGTTTCGAGAGGATGCCAAGACAAGAGACGAATTCCTGGCTCTGATCAAACTGTAACGTCCTGGCTCATCTATTGAACGTTTCAACCAAAGCCTCAATCTCTTGTCATCATGATTGAAGAAGCCTCATGACATGAGCCACCGAAGCATCACCCCCGTTGTCTTACATATAAACGATCAACATTCATAGTCAAACGTTTAGTTCTGTAGGTACTTAAAATCCATGAAAATCGTCCATGGATACTTTCAGACGGAATATATTATTGCTATCATATTCTCAAACAATCACTTGAATACTGCAGTACTCAAGTGATAGAACCAGCCGGGTCTGTTGAACATAAATCACATTGACTTATTCCACGAAGCAAGTAACATCGTGAAATGAATAAATCGTACTTTGCAATAGATCGTTATTACAGTCAAATAATTTTTGCTGTATACATTCACGGGAGAATTTCTTCAGTTCTATCTTGGTTTCGATTACTATATGTCATCTATCGAAATATACAACTGGAATACATAGAGTTCATATGGAAACTTCAGTAACAACTCAGAAATTCACAGTGAATTGCGGAAGATTTCTTCGAAATGAAGGACATAAACAGATATACGATGCCAGCTCAATGGAAATTGCCATAGGAATGGAATATATTTATTCTACTATATGTCGAAATTGATCATTCTGTGAAGTATTGACTTGAAGACGAATGTTGTTTTCTAATGAACCAAATGATTAATGTTTTTATGTGAGCAATCAAAGTTTGATCATTATTTTGACATACATCCGGGAGTTTGCAGTTAGATGATATTGCATACATATACTTATATGCATTCAGGCATTGCATCATATTTCATCAGTTAGTTCGGAGAAAAACTGCTGAATGAATTCAGGTGATGTGTGAATAAGAAATGACACGAAACGTGACAAGATGTTGTAAAGAATAATATTGCTGACAAAAAAAACTTGATAAGGCATAGAGCATCCATTATTAAACTCAGTGTAACATTCCCGAACGTTTGTATTTCAAAACGAATAGTATACATCCAACAATAACTAAACGTCAAAAGGTGTAATAATAAATTGACAGCAGAATTATGTATAGGTCATAGATGATTTTTGGACCGAATTTTTTGAAATGTGTCACTGAAAATGACTTGCCAAAATAAATTCGAGATGTTCCATATAGTGATAGCATTCTCGTAGAACATGAAATGCGCACAGAGAATCGTTGTGATGACGTTCTGCAAAACCGCATTATGAGAAGACGTGATAGATGTTGATTGTTGTGCCCGTCAAGTTCTGCCATCATTGTCGATGAATTATACGGGGATAACAAACCCTAAGAAATGCCAATATCTTAAACGTTCTATGTATTCAGCTAATCTCTTCGGGACTTGAACCGTTCGCTAACAGTAAGCCATTCAAGAGACCATCACTAAAGTTCATGCATGTTCTCACTTCATGCCCTTCATGCTCTCGTTAGATCAATCAGTTTTTTGATTTGTCACTCAAAATCGCTAGCTAACAAACAACTTGACCACAAATGAAACGGAAGACGTTTCAGCTCTAGTTAAGTCCCCCAGGCATATGCATATTTCGATCATCAGCAATTCGCCGTTATTGCAGGTATTATTATTATTATTAAAATCAATTCTGCACCTTCCAATTAATCCAATTGTGCAGTGATCTCATACGTAAAACGATGTAAAATTGGATGTTCTTTATACTGCAACTGATTCAGCAATAACAACGACAACAACAACGACAACAGTTTCATATTTTGAATCGATCGAAGAAATCAAATCGTTTCTTCGCTCCATATTCACGCCTATCTACTCAAGAATGCATGCGCACACGTCATGTATTCATCATGTTCCTGTTGTTCTGTTCTGATGCTATTTGTCGAACTTCCTTTTATCAATTCACTCATTCTATTTGGACAACGAGTGTGAACTCGACATAGCGATCTCTCTTAAGTGTTATGCTCGCAATATCTTGACTTGGTCGAATTCATGTGGCTTCAGATAACCCAACGGAATAATTCTTGTATTGCGATTTTTTGTTGGTTCGTTGAATGTTCAATGGAATAAAAGACCCGTTTTATGAGGTGTTTCGTATCGTAAATCAATCAACAACTAATGATGTTCTTCCATTCGAAATGTCATCTCGATTTTCTTACTGTCATTTTACAAAAGCGTTCATGTGCGATCGTTGTATGCAGCATCATTTGCAGAAAGTTTTAATCGTCACTGCATTGGAGACCACTGAATGAAAGGGTGCATCCTTCATCGTTCTTGTTTTTAATGTGCTCATATTTCGCTATTTTATTCTGCACAGAATATTTTTTCAAGAAAATTTTGCGAATGATTTTTTGATGATTTGAACAACTCATCACTTGATTATCCAGTTGTGTTCATCCATGTTTATAAGAACAACTCATTTGAGTGTTCATTCATTTTTAATTCAGAAATTTTCATCCAATAGTTCCAACTTGATTGCTTTGTTGAGTTTTCCGTTGTTTCGTTCCACTTGCAATCAAGAAAAATCTCCTTCTTTGATTCTTCTTCCAGCTGAATTTCAATTACAATTAATGGTCACTGTGCGAAGTATCATTTCATTTAAGCGCACCTGGATCTGATTTGTCAAAATCTGCGCACCTTAATCATTCTTGATGAGTATCTTTTGAATTTTCGAAATGCAGTGAGTATCCATATGTTTTGGCTGTGGATTTTTTCATTTGTATGTCCTATTTTGTTTCTTATAATTGAAACGATGCGATTTTAAGAGTGCCCTTTGATTGTATCAATTGTGTCATCTTTTGTGATCGCAAGTCACATGATCGTTATCATACTCGTTACCGTTTTAGTCGTGGACATCATCAGTAAACAGATTTTGTGTAAACAAACTTTTGTCACCTCAACAATTCTATTGAAATGGAACTTACATTCGATTTAACACATTTCATTGAAATGTCATTGAACACTTCCACACGTGCTTTTTCATTGTGATTCTGTCATTCACTCACGAATTATGTGATGATTGGTCACATAAATGCTAACAGCAAATACTGAAGTCAAGAAAACTTGAAAATTTTGCGAACGAAATCCGATCTGTCGGTTTCAAATCAGTTTTTTAAACGAATTGAATATTTTGAGGAGTGAAAATGGAAGATCATGATAGCAGTGGAATTGGATCAAGTCGTTCAGCAAGTGAAACGACATCCAGCGGTGATAATCACGAATATGTTATGAAGCGATGCAAGAGACCCAGTCACGGTAGTAGAGATTCAAGCGGCAAAAAATTAGTCAGTCATTTTTTTTGGTGTAAAACTCAAAGATTCAATCGATATTGTGAAGAGTGGATGATAAATTTGCGCAGATTTCGAATTTCAATTTTCTTCTTTATTTCAAAGAACGACCAAATTGGACGTCTCCTTGAAAAATCGAAAGTGTCAAACTAAAAAAGATCACATCTATCAATTCCGAAAGATCATATCGAGTTGACGATTCATTAATCGTGTGATTTAGAGCAGCGAAGATGAAGAGCAAAGTAAAGAAGCGCAGTTAGATGATATGATAAAAGCGTATTCATCAGTGATAAAACACATCGGAGAGGATGTGGCACGACAAGGACTCGTCAAAACACCCGAACGTGCCGCTAAAGCGATGTTATTTTTCACGAAAGGATACGAAGAGAATCTTGATGGTGCGTTCTTTTCAAATGAATATTACTGATTCGAGCTGCTGGCATCGGTCTAGAAGACGGCACCATTGAGATGTTTCCTGCGGCCATCATTTTCTTCTATCGACGATTTTGCAAAATTAAAAATGCGAATATTTACTTCTGAAATGAATGGCGATAAAAAAAAACTCCATAACTTTTCTTAATGCACTTCATAACGTCAAGTGGAGAGCGTTAGTTAATGTGCTTCGAGGAGATTATAAACGATCGATTTTACTGATTATGAAAGGGACGCACTCATTTGGGTGTTCAAAAAACATCTTCAGATGAACTTACGATAAAATTGTTTTAACGAAATACAGAAAATAGGCATTAAAAGCTGGAAAACCGGTTTCTGTCATCATGTGATCGTCATGTTGACATGGATATGAACATGACGTGATCGCGGCAAGGAACAGTCAAGATAAAGTGATGTGATCATGACTGAATGAAGATAAAGTGATCATGCAGATATACTGAATGAAGATAAAGTGATCAGATGATTGGCAATTTTGTCGATATCATTGATCCAATCGCCTTTCATAGATATGCAAGTTATCACTGGCGTCAGCATTGATAGCACCGATGCGATTTTCACTGTTCATGTGGAAACTGATACAAAGTCATGAGAAACTGATTGTGAGGAAGAAATTCATGAATACTTTGCAGATATACTGAATGAAGCTGTGTTTGATGAGGATCACGATGAGATGGTGATTGTACGAGATATCGAAATGTTTTCGCTTTGTGAACATCACTTAGTACCGTTTTGCGGTAAAGTTCATATTGGCTATTTACCGAACAAAAAAGTGCTGGGTTTGAGTAAACTGGCACGTATCGTTGAAATGTTCAGTCGACGACTACAAGGTGAGCGAGAGTTGATTTCATAAATTCATCACTGAATTAATGACCGTTAAACAATTGATTTGAATAATCACAATCTAATGATATTTGAATATTAACAATTTTTTGCTATTTTGATCTAAGAACAGATCAAAATAGCAAAAATTGTGAAACTGTCATCATATTGCTTCATAAAAATCCATAAAGTCTGACTCCACCATCTGGTGTTAGCACGACTGTGCTGTGGTTCATTCTCCACTGATTTACAGTTAATGTTACTGACCACTTAATTGGAATACTGGGAATAAAAGAAATGTTTGCTTACTATCTGAAATATGTATTGCAGTTCAAGAGCGATTAACGAAACAAATCGCTACTGCAATGCTTCAAGCCGTACAACCAGCCGGAGTTGCCGTCGTCATTGAAGCAACGTGAGTTCCGTGTATCCGTTGGAATCCCAGTTGAAACTGATTTTGGATCTCATTAATTCCATTGGAATCCTATTTGAAACTGATTTTGGATCACATTACCTCCCTTATTACCTACCTTTCCATGAATGTTATCACCACTTAAACGTATTATTTCCACTGCGATTACAGGCATATGTGTATGGTGATGCGTGGTGTACAGAAGATAAACGCGACCACAACGACCAGCTGCATGCTAGGCGTTTTTCGAGACGATCCCAAAACAAGAGAGGAATTCTTGAATTTGATACGAAAGTGAGAAACTGCAAGGCTATATCTAGATTGAATATCCAACGACGACTCGCTAACTAGTGTCTACATCTCAAATAAATCTTATTTATGATAGTCATTCATTGTGGCTTTCTGTGATCAACCGTATAATAACAATAAAGATAATCGAGCAATCTTCACCACATTTTTTGACCGATTCCATCGAAATGAATGAACGTTCTACATCTCTCACGTCTACCAATGACTTGTCCATCTGTCCACACTTCACTGTTGCGGAATGCTACCCAATACCTCCGTTCACAATCAAAAAGCTCAGAAATACGCTACTAACTTCAAACGAACTATTATTCATCTTCTCTAATACCAGCAAAAACCTCCATGCCATTCAGTAAACCAGCTAACACCGACCAAAGAAAGGATACATCAAATCGGTCACTATGTAAAGATTTCCTAATCGAATCAGCAATGTAATTGAACAAATTAAAAACTGGTTTTTTATTTTTGTCAAATAAATGGTGGTCAAACAATCAGAAATGGAAAAATTAAAGTAATACGTTAAAACGAAACGATTCAAAACAAATCACAAAAAACCTTCTCAGCACAAGAACAAATCCAATAGACAAAGTTGTCAACCCGACTCAGGGTTTCAGTATTCTAACAATACGCAAATGGTTGATGAGAGCGAATCTTGAAGAGAATCTGAGCAGAAAATGGACTGGACTCAAAAACCAACGTAATACTTAGACTAAAGAATCCCTTTCCTAAACGAAATTTACAATTAGACTAAGATATCTTTCCCCTTGTTCAAGTAAAATATTCCCTAGGATAAACAAAAAACATTCATTTACAAAAGTTCACAAAATCATTTGGCACTCAAAAATACACCAGGATTTCAAAAATGATATCGCTAGATCGCTCTCTGATCTGCCTCATCATCGCCATCACCATTGGGTTATTCAACAGAGAACATCAAAACAATAACAAAACATCTAATGAACAACGTTACATATCCAATCGTATATGAATCGGATAAAGATATGAGCTTTAGGTAAAGATAAAGATAATTTAGTTGGTGCTGATATAATGGAGTAATCAAGTTCACCTCTTCATTCAAACACAATAACATATCCTAAAATCTACATCATCAAGTAAACAGCCTATAAACCGGAAAGAATGCTCTTAAAACGTTCAGCATGAAACGAATAACAGATATATGGTATGATACAAACGAATAATCAACTGTAAACTATGCGATAAACTCAATAACAGACAACAACAACGGTAACAATTATAATAATGACGATAGAGTGCTCTGAACATTATCGACTAATATCAAACACATTTCATATCCAATCATTATTATCACTCATTGTTATATTCCTATCAAATTCACATTGATATTTACGGAAGCAACTTCGTAAAGACACGAAGACAACGAACATGAAACAACGACCATATATGCTGTGAACGCTCCACATTCTCACCAAAACATTACACCATACGAACCAATGAGCACCATTTCCACCTTACACGACTAAAATCCTCACTGAATCCTTCACAAACTCTCGTCTCTTCCTAACATTTTGACAAAATCAATCCAGAATCTATTCGTAATCTACCTATCAGTCCGTCGAATCTACCATGAATCTAATAAATTTTCTACGATGCAAATGCTAAACCTCTAAAGCACCCCACCCGTTACGTCAACTAACTAATCACTATAATAACAATGATAACAATAACACTTAAAATATAATACGATTAACCATTAAGTCAAAACAATATTCAACAACGATTCATCCTCTTAATCATACATTCAAACATTCAAAAACGAATGAGTACTCGATTCTAAACAATCGAAACATTGAACATAAATCTATCAGATGGAATTCATCTAGATAGCGATGAAATGATGATGAATTTATTTGCTCTCTTCTTTCTTTGGCTCCTCAGCGGTCTTTGCCTCTTGTGTTCCACCTTCAATAAAAAATCTTTCAAAATTAAAACTAGAACAAAATCACAATAACGAAATGAAAGATCTAATCGGAACGGCAAATGTATTTACGGCTGATTATTTGAATCATTTTACGGAAATATTCAACAACTTCTCAACATTTCAATGAATTCACCTAGCAACTCAAATTCGCTCATCACAAACCAAAACGAATCAAAACTGACCAGCAGCTCCTCCGGCTTGATTCTTCTCTGCCATCTTCTTGTAGGCTGCTTCGAACAGCTTCAGAGACTGTTGCTGAAGTGATCCGATTGCCTCTCGGATTGTCGCTACACTCTCGGTGTCCTTCTTGGTCAACAACTGCCTTACTTCGTCCAATTTCTTGCGAAGTGCCGCTGACTTAAATAAGCGCAAATGAATCATTAAGACAATATCACTCTCACTGTCGAATAATGAAGCAACACAAGATGCTTTCAACTTCAAAATGACAGAATGTTCTCAAATGGGCACAATGCTAACAACACCAATTCATACTAATCATCAACTAAAACCCCCAATCAAACACCATAACAAACTTCATCAGACAAATCAAAATACCTCTTCGGCTGGCAACTGATCCTGGAATTCGGTCATCTTCGAGTCCGTATCGTGAATGATACTCTCTGCCTGGTTCACTATCTCGACCTTCTCCTTTCTCTCCGCATCAGCGGCTGCGTTCTTCTCTGCCTCACGTACCATATTTTCGATCTGATCCTTCGACAAACCACCCGATGAGCGAATCACAACTACAATAATCACCATTCATTCTTCACATAACTTATCCAAACACTCAACGCAACAACAATCGAAACGATGCAAATAAACCATTCACCATTTGAAGCATCAACTCATTCAACAACCCAAACCTTTGTCACACCAATCATACACCTCATCGAGATAATTGAGAAAAGTTCATCGAATACAACCAAAAAATCTAAAAACCATTCCAATAACTACAAAACACTAACTTTGTTGTTCTTTGCCTGTGCCGCGATCGCGAGCCGAAACGTTCACTATACCATTTGCGTCAATGTCGAAAGTCACCTCGATCTGAGGGACGCCTCGTGGCGCCGGTGGGATACCAACCTGAAACACAACAGATAAGTTGAGAGCAGAAACACGAATCATTCAAATCGACAATCGATATAACTGATCAAAACTCATCATTGATTCAAAAAATAGAAATGTAAATTACAAAAGCAAGATCGAATAAACAAATCAGAAAGTATCTTACAAGTGAGAATTGTCCAAGAAGTTTGTTGTCTGCGGCCATTTCACGTTCTCCTTGATGTACTTTGATTTCCACTTGAGTCTGACCATCTGCTGCTGTCGAGAATACCTTCAATAAAACAAAAACATTAGCTCTTACCCTAACCTTGCTAACAATCTAACATTGAGTTATCACAAGTGATATTTTTTCACCAACAATGAGAAACCACTTCCGCACCTGACTCTTTTTCGTCGGGATCGTCGTATTTCTTGTGATCAATTTGGTCATTACACCGCCAAGAGTTTCGATACCCAACGACAGTGGAGTCACATCCAGCAAGAGAACGTCGGTCACATCACCAGCCAAAACTGCACCCTGAATCGCCGCACCAATAGCGACAGCCTCATCCGGATTCACTGCTTTCGACGGTTGTTTTCCAAATGTTTCTTGAACGGTCGCTTGAACCTGAAACAATGATCTCATTAAGTATCGTAGCAACTTCTTCAAAAAAGAGACAACTCAAAGAAAGAGAATGGATCAAGCAAAAACAAAACAAAAAAATCTAGACCCTAACTGAACATCAATAAAATCACCTCTCCTCAAATAATCCCCTCAAAAACAAATCACTAATCAAAGTCAACTAAAAACAAATTCTATTCTGAAAGAAAAGCTCAAGGGCAATGCGGCACACAATTCTCAGACTGCGACCACCAAATATAAATCTTCCCCAACCAACAATCAACCTTGGGTTCGGTCTTGTTCAGACCAGGCCAATGTTTGCCGTTCATACACTGGCCGCAAACTTCATCACTGAATCCAGTGCCACAGAATGCCCACCATCTCACCAATACAACAATTCAGCTTTATCTCAAACATCGTCTATCCATCTTTATCTCATCCCCTACTTGCACCATGCCTTAAGCATACAACCTCACTTCAATCTATCCACAGAACCGTCCAAAATAAAAGAAAAATCCGTCTATTCCACTGAGCAACGAAACAAATCCCATCCAAAATCCCAAATCCAAATGCAAATTCCATGTGCTAACCACTAACCTTCGGCATACGTGTCATACCACCAACCAAAAGAATTTCACCGATATCCGACGGTTTCACTTCGGCGTCGTGCATTGCCTTACGGCACGGCTCAATTGTTCGTTTGATCAAATCGTTAACCAGTTGTTCGAATTTGGCCCGTGTCAACTTCAAATTCATGTGTTTCGGTCCTGAAGCGTCCATGGTCAGATACGGCAAATTGATGTCAGTCTGTGATGTTGACGATAGTTCACATTTCGCTTTTTCGGCAGCTTCTCTCAGACGTTGCATTGCCATTGGGTCCTAAAAACAATTCACAATACAGCAACGAAATTTACCAAAACCATTCCTGATTGCACTAAAACAATCAAATCAACTTCCCAATATCGCATGAATTCACTTTCCATTGGCTCAGGATCGCTGATTCATCAATATGCGCAAATAATACTCTCCAAATGAGAGATTACTCACGTAAATATTCTGCTCAAAGTATTAGATATTCATCACGGCCAATTGTCGTATAAACTCAAATTTCGAAAAAATAACTCTGATCGAAAATTCTCAATCCTCAATCAAAACTAAACGAAAACCAATATCGTACATTTTTAAGATCGATGCCAGAGTCCTTTTTGAATTCGTCCACAAGATATTTCACCAAAGCATTATCGAAATCTTCGCCACCCAAGAACGTATCACCGTTTGTCGACTTCACCTCGAAAACACCCTTTTGAATCTCCAAAATCGAAATATCGAACGTGCCACCACCCAAATCGTACACAGCGATTCTGAAATGAAATGAGGCTCACCAATAAGGCTCACGATCAATTCAGGCAACTAAAAAGCCTAAGCAAACGTTCAAAGAATGTCACCAAATCAAATTCTATCAAAGACTTCAATCGAGCGATCAACAAAACAATCGCCCTCAAACAAAACGACAAAGACAATTGATAATGTGATGCAATCATAAACCATACACTTTATCCTCAGCCTTGTCGAGCCCATACGACAGTGCGGCTGCAGTTGGCTCATTGATAACACGCAACACGTTCAAACCCGAGATCTGACCAGCATCCTTTGTGGCCTGAAGCAACAAAAATGAAATGAAACTATTTTCGCAATCCTTCTCCCTATCTCATTTATTCCTCTTCAACATTCAAGTTGAATCAACCGTTCTGAAGTTCCTTTTGCTTTTCCATTACAACAAATAAATGCGACTATCCAAATATGAAATCTAATTTACATTTCCATTACAACAGTTAAGTGGAGACTAGCCGTAAACTTCGAATAGAATCAGTACTTTCATTGTAATCAATTCAAACAGGTTCCGTCAACCAGCCGCGAACTGATTACCACAAATATTTTGAGTTTCAATGAAAAATTGCAGACTAGATTTCTACAAATACGTGAATTCATTTGTAGTCAACCCTTTATCTGGCTTGAATCTCATGATTTCAAAAGTAACATCCCCTATGAAGCAGCGTCACCAGCAATAGTAAACTCATTATCTAACACGTGCAAATGTCTTTCCCCTAAACCATCAAAAACAATCATTCTAAATAATTCATTCACGTCATCAATCGATTACTCTCCTCTTCTATCCCAATTGTATCAATTATTTGACCACCTATCACACCGAACGCGATCAATTGACCGACTCTCAAAAATCGATTGATCTCGATCAACTTATCAATCAATGATCATTATTGAGTATACACAACGCATAATCATCCCGTCTCATTCACATATAATCTATTGAATACTCATTATTACATCACCACAATCAATTGAGAACGTCATTGCATGCTATAACGGATCAAATGCAAATAGAAAACTCATTCTAATCTATACAAACAGCACTACATTAAACATATTACTTCACCATCTCTTCAATTCGATCATTGCTAAACAATCGATAGCAATGTACTTCTTGCCTTATCTTATGAGCTTGCTTTGCCTTACAACAAAAAAGAACAGAAAAGACGAGAAAACGATAAAATTTGAAATGAAGTGAAAGAATGTATTCAATATATGATCTCAACACCAAACCCATTCAGCAACGAAACGCGAACAAAGTGTATCATTTCACTATCAGTTTTTGTAACGTCTGACCAACTCACAAAATAACGATCGCAACGATATTATCTTTCATTTCAACATCATTCAAAAACCATCCCAATAGAATACCAAATACTATAAATCTTTCCTAATTGTACTATTGATTTGTCTGAGCAGTTGTTACTCTTCACTCTTGATCATAGCTCGCAGACAGCACCGACAACTAATCAATCAATAGTTCTATGATAAAAAAATTTTTGGCATCTCACTACCTCCTTTCCGAATACGTGACAACAATCAAAGCCAAGCTTAGACAATGATTCCAAGATCACTACACCATACTGAATGGTGTAGTGATCTATCAATATCAATCCATTGCCTTTTCCTTTAATAATCCCCAATCACAATAACCGCCAACCAGTTCAAAATTTTTTAAAAGAGGTGACTTTCTCAATCATTTCAAAGATTGCTTTCACCTAACACTTCATTCAGATCAATCGTGAATATTTCCATTCCAAAATATAAAACAGAAATAACAAACCTGAAGAATACCTGAAAAATAAAAGATCTGCACTAACAAACAAACGCTACCTGTCTCTGTGAATCGTTGAAATATGCAGGCACAGTTACGACCGCATTGTGAACCTTTGTTCCCAGATAACTTTCTGCTGTTTCCTTCATTTTTGTCAAAACGAATGCACCAATCTAAATCAATTGCATCACATACCTCAGTCTGTTCCCTTCAAAATGCCATATCCACACGAATATACGAAGTAAAGATGAGAACAAATGAACAAAATTAATCAAACAAACGAATTTACCTGTGACGGTGAATAGACTTTGCCTTGTGCTTCAACCCATGCGTCCCCGTTTGATGCCTTTACGATCTTGAACGGTACAACTTTCCTAAAACACCACCCAAACTCATCCAACCAATAAAATAACTGCCACAGAATTTCCAGTCTACAAAATTCTTCCCTTTCCCTAATTCTCATCTCGATTTCACTTCCGTTCTCAAGCTTCGAACTCTCACAGCATTCAGTAAAACTCTCATCTCCTATCGAACGTTAACACAAAGTTTGATAAATACCAAAAATATTGCACACGATAACGTCAGATTAATAATGCCAATACTGCATCAATCACATACATGTCCCTCTGCACATCCGGATCATCGAATCGTCGACCGATCAATCGTTTCGTCGAGTAAAGAGTGTTCTGTGAGTTCGTGACAGCCTGTCTTCTAGCTGGTGCACCAACTAAACGTTCACCATCTTTTGTGAAAGCCACCACTGACGGAGTGGTTCGAACACCTTCTGCGTTCTCTATCACCTTCAAATCAACACCATCAATTCATTCACAAGCCACCGTCAACACTGATTTAAGAAATCAGTAAATCAATCCAAAAAACTGAAATCCGTAAACATATTACCGTTCTGAATTAACCAAAAATGTTTCGTATAGAAACTGAATAAATTCAATTGCAAAGATTCAAAAGAATTCAATTACTTTTACAGATGAAGCAAAATTATTCATTCTCAAAAAACATATCAGAAGATGCAAATTTTGAAGAGTGTCATTAGATTACCCTAGCTTGTTTACCCTCCATAACGGCAACACAAGAGTTCGTTGTACCCAAATCAATACCGATCACTGCGCCATGCACTCCCTCAGATCTTAAAATGCCTTCATTACAATCTAATCATTAAAATGCACAGACACTGGTGTGAAATTAATCAATTTTGATCAAACACAAATAATATCTCAGATGGAAAAATATAACCAAATGTGCAGAGTCCAAAATGTTCTTTAATTCACACTTCTTTGGATTGGTGAAAGCAATGATTTCATGATATTTATATCAGTAATAATAACTTGAACAAGATTATTCTTAATCAAATTCAAACGATTTTAAGTCACCAACATACTTGTATCGGCGTGCCACTGTATTAACTAAGCTGTAAGCCGGCTTTCTAAGGGCTGCTCGGCTGCACGAAGCAGCCACCATGGCAGAACGAATTGCTGGGAATATCATTTTCGAATTACGATTATATAAGACCACCAATTGAAAACGGCGTTTTACCTGTTGAATGCAGAAAAACGTTTAGTCAAAATGAATTCGTATCATGATCAACAGTAGTCAACAGTATATTACGAAAAACGCATATCGATTAAGGTTTTCACGATCGAAACACACCCATAACTACCGCAAACATAATTACTATCCTTCATAAGCCGCCACAAAAAGTACTCAAACCAATCATCAATTGAATTCAGAGAAGTAATAATCCACCAAGATAAAATAAGGATATTTAAGCCTATTCAATCACAAGCAATGATGCATTAATAAGCATAAAGCTTAAAACAATCACAAATATCATTCTAATGCGTGAGATATCAGTTCATTTTGAACAAAAGATGACAAGAAACTTCCAAGCAAATTCCTCAGAAACAGATGACAAATCGTGACTTCCTCAAATCGATCACTAATCAATATAACCATCAACACTGACTAACAAATTCAAACCTAGCACTAAACCATCATCTCGAAGTACCACTCGCTCTACCTAACTTTCTATCCGACTTAACTGACTTCCAGAGTCTACTGAACATCCTATGTATCGAATCATAAGCAACACAAAAACGCTGAACAAGCTTGAATCTCGAGACAACAACCGAAGTTTCGAGATTGCTTCAACGTTTTATGCATAAAAACTTAAGAAAACGAAAAGTTGCACCAGCCCACAGTAAGTATGCGACGATGAACGTCTTCGTTTCAAGACCGTTCTCACTGTGAAACTTCAAAAAATCATGTCAGTCAGCAAATCAAAAAAATACTTCCCTTCCAACAATTGGGTTTAGAACCCGTGAATTTACCAATTTAACAAAACCTACCCATTGCAGAATACGGTTAAACATTTATTCATGTTAAATAAACCGAAATAACACGAAATGAACACGAACGATAACGTCTCACGTAAGGGTAACGAACCTCATCAAAACCTGTTTCAATGTCAAGAAATCGAAATGATATTATTACGTAGTATTTCATCATTGGAACTAACAATAAGTTAAACCGCAAGAATATTGGAATACTGTTGAATTCTCCGATAGTAACGAACAAAATAACACAACACATCATTACTGAACCATAGAGTTGATTATACTATAAAGATTGTTAACGAAAACCATCACAGATTAACAAATTAATCAAACGAATAAATAAATGCTAAATATTGAAATCATGAACGGTTCACACAAAACTAATTTTACCGACTTAAAGATGATTCCTCAAATTCAATATTTTATATACCCACTTTCCCTTCCAATATCGCTCAGTTTACCAAAAATTACTGGCTTTTGGACTGCACCTTCGAGGAAACTAATCCGATTCATGATTTCTCGCTAAACTCGATCGCATATCACAAGTATTTCAATGAAACGTTTCACTAAAAAATGGAAATAAAAAGTTCACAATTCAAAAAACAATTTCAAAACTTCAAACTTGACACTTTAAATGTACAATGCGCCGTAATCACTTGAGAATAACAATAATAAGACAATAACTTTTAAATGAGAAATTCGTATTCAATTCAGATTAAAACCTACTAAAATAGAATAAACGAGTGAACAATATAAATTTCGAAAAAATTAGCAAATAATTCGACGCAACACATCACATCTCGAACTAAATCGAATCCCGAACCGAACTCGACAATATCAATAAACAAGATAATATCAATACCATCATCAGTTATCAATTACATCAAACATTACACAACTACGTGTTGAATGCAATTTACCAAACTCTATTTGAAGTAGACGTTAACAGTAGATTATTTCATCACGGATATACTTTCAAAAGATTAGTGAAGAATTGAAAATCCAAAAAAAAAATATCGTCAGTTAAAAGTGAACAAACAGGAATACATTTAAAGAAAATAACTGTATTTGGCGATGAAACATGGCTACAATTGGATTAGATATACAGATTACAATCGAAACAGATACAAAAACTGGATTAAGAACACAAATCAAATCAATGATTAGAAAGGTTTTGCTTTAAAAATCCAAATTCTTGTCGATAGCACCAAACGATGAATAGAGAGATTTAAGTGGAACAATTCCGCACTAAATTAGGCAGAAAGCAAGATTACAAGCAAGCACAAATGAAAAATCACTCAGCTAATGACAGAACACAACTACATTGAAGTAGGGATATTGAATCGGTAGAGAAGAAGAAACGTGATAAATGCGGATGAGATTTCAAAACAATATTAAATAAACTAAAAATTTTCACTCAAAATCGTTTCAGTTTCGCTGAAAGATTTTTTTCGGCTGAAAATATTCGCGAAATTAAATGAATTCAAATGATCTAAAGAGAAATGCCGACTTCCTAAATAATTCTCCAACCAAATTCGACAATATCAATAAATCCCATAACAAACAACCCATAATTACCTGCCATTCACCACACCAATCATCAGAACTGAACAATGAAAAAAAAAAACAAATCAATAAACGAATGAATAAATAAAAAACTTCAAAAACTGCAAATCGTATCGCCTGATCGCATAACAAATAAATAAACGTATTTGAAAATATATTTACATAATTCTTAACAAAACAACCAACAATTACCCATTTCTCCACAATAAACTTCCAAAAAATCGCTGGCTCTCATCTACGTTTACAAACTCGAAATCTTAACCAATACCATCCGCCAGGATCTCCTCTTCCAAATAATCTCAAACCACTCATTCACTACTCACGATATCCGAATACCATTTCAAGTTCATCGTCTAAAATCAACTTTGGCAGAAGATAAACCCATCTACCATCACGCCAACTCCAGACACTCTCCATTTCATCGGTATTTCAAAACTCATAAACGAAAAACAAACAAGACTATACACACTGCATGTCCACAGACATCATATCTTCCATCAGAGACAACTTATCGATTCGAGATATCTTCAAAACAATTATTACAGACTCGAACAGGGTTCTTATGTGACGGCACTAAGGCCGTCTTCGACGAGCACAACGAACAGAAGATAAGACCACACTGACGACAGTGGTGTTTGCGAATGGTCAACGAGAACGCTTTACCGCAAAAATTACAGTTCACCGCCTCGGAATCATCCAACCATTTCCGACTGAACTGTTTCGAAATATCCATCTGAAAATTCTTCCACAATCACTCAAAATGCTTCTTCGTTCAAATCGCTTAGATCAATTGAATAATATCAATTCATACAAACAAACAAGACGATTATCTAAATTCATCACCACAACTGAAAAATGCTACGTAATGATCAGTAGGTGTCGCTGAAGCCACAGACTAAACTCATTCACACTTTAATTCAATGGAGCAACAATTGATTCTCCTTAATACCACTGAATACTTCAAATTAACGTTAATTCACAAACAAAAATTCCAACGAAGAGACAATTTATCATGCATCCGTAAATTACTCGTCATTGTTACTGATTCCTACAAATGCAAAATGACTCGAACCTGAAGTGATTGGTTGGCACGACCCAATTCATGCATTGCCGATAGCGCGTTATCGAAACGGCGCTTGTTCTCAGCCGCTCGTTCGCGCTCAAAATCCAGATCACTTTCCGTATTCAAACATCTGAATGCAATTCAATTATTTGCTATAAAAACAAAAACCTGCCTCATTTACATTACATATTTCAAAAAAATTCCAAAGCAATGAAATAACTAAAATCGCGCAAAAAACACTTGCTAACCTTTCCAGCAAAGCTTTCTTCTCTTCTGTCCATGCGGACGCCTTCTTTTCCAGCTCTGAAACAAAAATGCAATCAAGACAAAACATCAAATCCCATCAAATTCTAATTTCCACATCAAAATCTTCGCAAAATCCTTCTCTCTAACAATTTCAAATCTAAAAAATAGACCATTGCAAAAATTTCCTATACAAGCCACTACTAACACGATAAATCAACCAATTTTCCCGTAAAACAAGTAAAAAGCGGACCAAATTTTTCTCATTCTAAAACATTTCCCAACGTTTTTCGAATTCTCTGTTTCCTTCCTCTAACATCCATAAGTCTCTACTAACCTGCATATTTAGTTTCGGATTTGCTCAGGTTCTTATTCAGCGATTCGAGTTGTGCATTCAGACTCCTCAACTCCTCTTCTTTCGCTTTAACGACCACCATTTGCGCCTCCGTATCACGTCTACTCTCCGCTAATTGTTCGTTGAATTCAGCGATTCTCTTTTGGAAATCCTTTTCTCGATCAACCTGAAATTGTATCGCACTGAAAGATTCTGTCCACAACACCAGAAAATCGCACAACAATTTGATCGCTTTTATGAGTTCCAGTAATTTCTGAAAACAGTTCATCCACCTCGCTAATTTTATAAAGAAACTCACCATCTTTGTATCGGCCACTGCAAGTTTCGCCTCGAAATCTTTCTTCAGTGCGAGTGTGCACTCCTCTTGAGATCGCTTCTCTCGTTCCAACTTCAAGAATAGAATACAAATGATAATACTAATGTTTGCAATACTCAAAAATAATGACAAATTTATAAAACACTACTATTCCAGCACACCTGACAAGCCAAAATACTAATTCACTCTAAGAAACTTTGTCAAAAAATTCAGTCATTACTAAAAATTCATTACATTTGATGCATTCGTTTGAGCTGTCTGCAATGCTTTCTTGAGCTTTTCGATCTCTCCGCGTAGTGTGCCCTCTTGTTCTTTTCGTTCTGAGCCAAGCTGAAAATTTAATTGTCACAAAAAATATGAACAACGGAGAAGAGGCCCTCAGAAAAAATAATAACCTCTTAAACGAACTAATCAACCATTTTGAGGGAAAATTACTCAGTAACTTAAAGTGGACAATACCACTAAACAACTTCATTTTCTGCCCCGATTCTATTTTTCCAAAAAACCGATCTAACCTGATCAAAATTGCGTTTCTGCAATTGCAGTTGCTCTTCCAAACCAGTGCGTTCCCCCTCCAACTGCTCAACCGCTCGTCGTTTCTCTGACAAATCTTCTTCAAATAGCCTCTGAAACCGGACAAAATTATTGACTCTCAATAGTTACGGAAACCCTCAATAATTCTTTAAAGAAATCAAAATATAACAAAAAAAGATTTCGATTAACAAAATGTTGCCGAAAACGAACCATTCTCTCGGCGAACTCATTCAGTTCGATGTCCTTTTGCTGTAAACATTCTTCCAGTGCGACAATTTTCGATTCACGTTTAGTCAGTTCCTTGAATTGCACAAACGGCTGATTACTTTTAAGATTCTATTAGTTGTTTCTAGTTCACATCATACAATATTTCCTCAAATTCCTTCAAATGTTCAAAAAATCAATCGAATTGCATGGGAAAACGAATCAAACTCGTACACTGTCATCTACTAAAACTAAAATTTCATTGCCAAAGTCATCAGCTACGTGCTTAATCAAACACCAAACAAAATCAGATAACGTATCGCCCTGTTCAGTTATTCCACTGCTTGAAGTAACTCACTTCTTGCTTCTGCTCGAACGCATTCCTTGTTTCCGATATCATCTTTTGCGCTTCCATCAGATGTTCTTCTCGTTCTTTCAGACTCGTTTCGTGCTCCTCTTTCATTTTCCTCATCTCTTCATTAGTCTTCTCTAATTCACCTTCCAAATCCTACAATTAAACAACAAATTGTTAAGCCACTATTCCTAACAAACCACTCAAGATTACCAATTTCACAAAGAAATCTTCTACAAGTTTTTGTCGGTATTCAGGAGAAATATTATCTCGGACCAAATAAAATACTGAAATTATCTTAATGAGTACATGATAAATAGCGATCATTGACTGTCTGTATGCCAGCTTATTCAGCAAAATCACTTACTTTCATTATTATCATCGTGCTCTTATTATCACTATCATTATCAGTACTAACATTATCTTATCACAACATTTTCAAAAAAAACATTCGACTATCTTAATCAAAAACAAGCACAGATCATATTATGATCGTCAACCATTAACAAAATAATGCCTAATCAAATAAAACAATCCATGACAGAATCAAACACTATGAAACGCACTCACCTTTATCGATGAAGTCTGTTCTTCGGAAACACTGTTCAATTCCGCAATTGTATTATTCAAACGATCGCGCTCCTGCTCCTTCAAATAAATTTTCGTTCTCGTTAAATCAGAATATTAATTGATTGAGTCATGATTCATACCAGAGGAAATTTTAGTGTTTGTTTAGCGTTTTATAAATTTGTTTCATGGTTTTGAGATTTTCTCTATAAAAGTATGTCATCTCGACAAAAAAGACACTCATTAAAAAGAAAAAACTATTACAAGTGTTGAGATCTGCTGTGCTAGTTGATTGCAGTGTTCTTCCATATTCACTTTCTCATTTTGCATCTTCTCTAATGATTCTTCCAGATTCGTCACTTTCGTTTGTTGTTGAAGAATCTCAGAAGTGCGTTCCTGGAGCACAACCTAAACCCCAATAAATGACGAATATTCTCAAATCATTCGTTACGTATACATATCTCAAAAACTTTACAAATTTCAAACAAACGGAAGAAATTTACTCTTCATGGAAAGCAGAAAATTCTCTGAATTAACGCTTAATCCATAAAAAATACCATTAAAAAATCGCAAACGAACCAAATTATTTTTGAAGTTCTTATCGCTTTCGTTGAGTCGATCTTTCAGCTCATTATGTTTTGTCATCAATTCGTCGTTATGCTCAACACTCTCCTCTGCAATTGACCCGGTAACAGATTTAAGTGAATGATAATGAATAGATACATTGAATGCACTGAATTTCTCAAAACAAAACCATGAAACTGAATCGATATCTCAACTTAAAACTTGCTAAGCATCAAAATAATCTCGTCTAAATAACATGCAAAATGATATTTCATTATGAACTCAACGAATCAAACTCAAACAGAATCCAAAAGAATAAATCACAAATAAATCCTCAAATCACTCACTGATCACTCGTTCCAGATCGGCAATTTTCGATTTCAGATGCGTTTCTTGTGCTTCAAATTGTTGCTTCAATTCATCACAATCTTTCTCCTTTTCAGAAAGATCATTCTTCACCTGAAACTATCCACTCACTCAAACTAATCCCCAAACGAAATCCGCCAATCTTCTTCAGCATGTCACTCCGAAGTTCTATCACGCCACAATTCAATAAAATCCATTAATCCTAAGAATATCTTTCATTCTTCTCAGTCCCTTAATGCCGACAAGCTAACGCCTAGTATCCTCGTCTATTTCATTTGATACATATTCACCAGATTATGACAGTTGCCATTCTTCCACTTCATTACTCTTCCATCAAGCTGGCATATTGAAAATTATCAATACGATAAATGTTCAAAATATCCTTCTTCACGCTTACGAACCGTTAAAATAAAATTTATCAAACAAAAACATTTGAATTATTCGACTCACATTTCGAATTGTTTCGTTCAATTCTGAAATCTGTTTGTTTTTGGTTTCGATATCCGTTTGAAGAGTTCGCTTTTCACCATCCACACTCTCCAAGTGACCACGTTCTTCAGTCAATTGCTCTTCCTATAAAAATTTTTTAGGCGACTTGTAAAAAACCTTACTGATTAATAATTCAAAAATTGAAAAATTCTCCGATTATAATGCAACTACTCGGGTCTACATATAATATTCTCAATTCAAATTTGCAAAATAACCAAACAAATGATGCAAAATCACCAACATCGTCTAATAACTACACACAAAACGAACCAAAAGTCGTGCTTTCTCTTCCATTACCGTCAGTCTCTTGACCACCTCCCCGATTTCTTCACGCCCTTCACGAATCATTTTCTCCTTTTCATCGATTTGTCGATTGCGTTCCTCGAGTGCTTTCGTCAGCTAAAATTCACTGATAACAAGCGACTGTCATCCACAACCTCCATAGAATACAAAGAACTACAATTACATATCCATCAACCAAGTAGATTCCTTCAAAAAACTTAAATACTTTAGAATTTTGAAACATGCTAGAGGGGGAACATGCGGTAAATTTACACATAATAATGTATATGCTGTAATTAACTGCCTCTTTTAATGAGCAAAATGAGCGATATTTTCCAGGTAATGTATAATACCACTAATTAAAAGAGCCAATTAATTGGATTGGATGACTTCCCTCAATTCAGCGTATTTGCTAGGGAACCGGCGCCTATTCTTTTCCCGACCCTTGCATATACACATAAAAAATCCATCCGCACAATTTTAATATCCAATGCATAAATTGTTATCATCAACTCACATTCGTGCATTCTGTATTCGCAACGCTCAAGGCACTCTCCTTATCAGCAATAGCCGTTTGCATGCGTTCACATTCCTCTTCGTGATCTTTTTCCATTTCGGTGAAACGTTCTGACTAAAATTTCCACCAAATCATACTTTATAACGATATGACAGTGTGCAAATATCATATTACCGAATACAAATGTCTTGCTATTATAATATAAACAACTATATTTCAATAGATCATATCGCAATTTATCGCTTCATATATAAACCAATCCCTCTCATATGGACTGTATGCTATTTAATAGGCAGCTCTGACCCAGCACCATTGAAAACACCCAAATATAAACGCGCAAATAAACAAAACATTCACACCAATTCAGAACAACTGTTCAAGCAAACCATTTTGAAATCTACTCAAACATTCAACTACTCTCCTTACAATCACCTACAAACTCAAATAAAGAATCCCATCAAATCAGTCATCACACAACAAAATTCACCATTATTCAAAAAAAAATCTCCCGTTATATCTTCCAAAATCTAACTAAATTTCATTCAAATCAGTAACGATAATAACCTTTCGTTTATTTTCCTCCTCGGCTGCTGCGTATCGTTTTTTGAGTTTTTCCATTTCATCGCCCAATTCCTTCAGACGATTCTTCAGCTCTTGTGACTTCTCCTTGAAATCTTTTTCCTTTTCATCCATCCTCTGTTGATGAGATTCTTTCAATTGTTTCGTTGCCTTCTCCATTGTTGCAATTGTCTCCAACAATCTACTATTTTCCTCACTCATCTGATCCATTGCCTCTTTGGCACCACCTTCACCTTCGGCTATCTTAAAAAACAAAACAATTATTCCATTCCACGAGACCACAACCCAAAATTTCAATTGCTCAAATGCAACTGATCTCTTTTCTTCAAATGAAAACTTTCCATAACTATTTACGAAAAACTTTCGAAAATATGCAAAATTCTCACAATCATCAAATATCTCACAACTGATGAAATGACAAACCAAACCTTCTGCATCAGCATCTTGGAATTGTCATCAGCAATCGTCAGATCCGCCTTCAAACTATTCGCCTTCTGCGTTAACTCTTCAATGATGGTGTTTTGCTTTGAAATTTCTTGCTTCAATTTCACATTTTCCTCTTCGGCCGTTTCGAGTGCTTCACTTTTGCTATCGAATGCAATTTTCTGCAGAATAATCGCCTGGTCATTGCTATGATTCAAATTCTCAATAACATCCCCTTCCACAGAAAATGAAGTGATGCTGCAATGATAACAAGCAATAAATGCTCAAATCTGATTCTCAAACTGACTAGAAAAATTGATTCCTAAACATTCGCTTCCATAATCCTTCGTACATCTCGATCACATTCCAAAAAAGGCAATAACAAAATGCCTTTGAACCCCTCCAAACAATCCAACAATACATCCGTCACAACAACGAAATAAAACAATTAACAACAACCAAAAAAAACAACCTTCTCTGCCGAAAGCTTTTTCTCCTTTTCAAGTGCATCATTCAGTTTAGCAACCTCTTCGACCAATTCATCTTTCTGTGAATTCGCCTTAAGCAAATAAGCACTTAACCGAGAAAAATTCTAGTCCACTTGTATCATCATAAATTACAGAAAAATCAACCAAAATGACTAATACAAATGGATGAAATGACTAATGACTAAAATTTAAAAGTCATAAATCAGTTACTAATATGTTTCCATAACAATCGCAATTAACGAAATCGCATTGTTTGTTGTCTCCAAAAGAACATTTCATAAATTTCCTTTCCTCTTCACTCCCATATCACTAGGCTAATTTCCCAACAAAAGTTATCCTTATTTCAAGAATCTAAATCATTCTTCACTAGATACATTGTCTGTCATCTCGTCCGCTAAATCCCAAATTGAATTCAAATCGTTTATGTTCTCCCAAAATCACCATCACGTCCTTATTCATTTCTCATTTCATTCAGTGCCATCGCAAGTTCTTCACTATCAATTCACGAATAATAACTTCTGGAACAATTAAGCTCATTCACTGATACAATACGTTCTTGATGCATACCGATTTCTGTAGCGTTGCAATTTTCTCGAGTGCTTCCGAATGTTCGTGTACTTCACGTTCGCGTTCCTCCTCAATACGCCGCATGTCCTCTTCGTATCGTGCTTTCTCACCGCTCATCTGTATTCATTTCACATCCCATTTGCAATTGGATCACAATTTTGCAACTCAATATTTTCAAATCAAAGTAAAATCAAGTGAAAAAATAAACTATATCAAGTAAGCAACATTTACAAAAAGTTACAACTACAATGAAATAACGATAAGATTAGCGTTGAAAATAATATCATTCCAATGGTAACTCACAATCAGATAAGTAAATGTATCATAAATGCAAAAATGTATAATATAATTGACTGGAACAAATTATGAACTCAAATTCAACTCATATTGGAGAGAAGGAGATAAACTGAAATTATCCCGTCTCTTACCTGGTCAAGAACGACTTGCAGTTCACTCAGTCGTTTCACGTTACTATCGTTCAGAGCCATCGAACGTTTTATTTCTTCATCACTCTCATCCACCAATTTTTGCATTTGCTTGATTTTACTTTCGGCATCGATCAGTTTCTTCTTCAGATCTTCATTTTCTTTCTGAATTCGTACATAACTAATTCCAAATTTGCTAATTACAAGATTCCGTCGGCAGTTTGACTCTCTGTTAACTCTCATAAATTCACAGAATTCAAACTGCTGAGAAAATTTATTCGCTTTTTTCTTTCAAATTCTCTTACTACTTCCAAAAGTTTTCTTCATTCTTATTAAAATTTCGAATGAAGACATTTCATCACCTTCTTCAAATTGTGATGCTGAATAAAAACATCAAAAATTTTTGAGATGACGATAGTTAAAAGAACTTAAAACCTTATAACTGGTAATTTGTTGTTCATTGCCTGTTTTCGAATCGTTAAACAACGATTTCGCATTATTCAAGTCACTTTCCAGCCTATAAATTTCCACATAAATTCATCAAATTTCAGCAAAACACTTACGATTTCGCAATAAACGCTCTCTTCAACATTAATCTCAAACACCAATAAAAATATAAGAGAAAATAAAAGTGTCAATAAAAATCAAATCACAACAAACAAACGAAAAAGATAAACCTTGAGTTTGTTTCAGTCAATGCTACAATTTGTTCTTCTAAATTCTGAATGACACAATTGTTCCTGAAAACTCACCGAAAATATTTTTCAGAGAGTAAAGTTTTCAAATAAAATGGAAAAAACAATAAAAATTTGCAAGTCAAAAATCCAAAATTTTTCCTGGATTCCACTCATAAATTCAACTCATTAGCACAACTATCACGTCGAGAACAATGCAAAAACTTTATCAAAACAAAACCAGCAATACCAAAATATATGATAACAACAGCTAGGAACTAACTGTTGTCTATCGAGGTTTAGATTCCTGATCGATCCGAGATGCTCTGAGATTTCCTCTTCCTTTTCCTGAGTTATCTTATCCATCAACTGTTGAGCGTGAACCAACTCGCGACGTAGCACACTAACATCATCTTCCGAAGGCCTATAATATCAACACTACATCTCTTCTACTGCACCACTCAACCTGATTCCATTTCACTACTCAAATTCATTTCCCTCATACAAAAAAGTTCACTCATTGACATTCTAATACTTTATCCTCCTCATTCACATCAAATCTTATCCTCAAAATACCACAAAGCTGCTCTCAATAACCAACTGTTAATACTTTCAGTCGAAAATACTTTCAAATCATCCGTGAACACTCCTCACATATATTCATTTAATATCTCCAGGAACATTTTTTCATTATGCCTAAACGATTCCCCTGAAAATATCGCGAAAAACTAAAAATAAAAGAAAAAACGCCGCACCTCTGATCGAGTTGTTTTACTAATTCATCGATTTGCTGTTCTCGTTGTTGAATTTCCTTTCGATATCGCACCAATTCATCGCCCAAAAGCGCTTTTTCAGATTGCTTCTCTTCGAGTTCGTCAGTCATTTTTGTGATCTTTGTGCTCAGTTCGCCCAATTTTGTGACAATTTCGGCTTTTTCACGTTTCAGTGTCTCATTCAAACGATGCGCACCACTCAGCTCTTTCTCCATTTCCAGCATTCGCTGCGTTACTGCAGTTTAACTTACCATCATAAAACAATATCACTCATATGAAATTTCAAATGCCAACAAACAACACATCAAACAACTGAACGCTTTTAAAATTCCTTCATTTTTAGATTGCTTCTCAATCAAATAGCACTAAACAACTCATAATTCAATTGCATATGCCCAAAATATCGTTTGCGCCAAATTTATACGCTCATCTAAGAAGAAATCTTTTGCTTCGAATATTGAGCTCATTAAGAAACACAAATATATACGATTATATTAAGTCATCTCTGTGTTATTTATTAAGCACACACACACAAAACTCGTCAATTTGCTCTCAGAAACAACGATTTTCATCGAAAACGAAGTGAAAATTTCAGTCTTACTGAACAATTTCATCCTAGAAACTGAACTAATGTACTCAACACCGAAAATTTTATCACGCACAGTAGTCAATTGGAAGAGAATTTACGAAATATGATAAAAAGTTCACGTTTTCCGATTTAAGCAAATTGACGTCGAACAAAAAATTCGGAAAAAAAGAAAAATGGTGCAGTGCAATGTGCGATATGGTGATGGAAAAAGTGATAGCGATAGTGATCTGTGCCTGCCTGACTTCAGAGAGTACAATCGCAATTCGACTCATAAAAAAACGAACCCAATGACTTGCCTGCTTCTAACATTTGGACTTGTTGCATCAGGTAGGGCACTTCTCCCTGAAACGCACACCTCACTGCTCACCATTTTCAGTCTCTATTCAACAAAACACTATCAAGAACTCAAGCAAACTCTCAAAATGGCTCAATTCAAATCATCAACCCTATTATAGATCCACAAAAAACGCAACAATACCGAGATCACATAATCCTCTACTATCAGAACAGTCAAATTTACCCTCAAACATTCCATAAACATCCCCCCAAATCTCACAAAATTTCATCCCCGCAATTCCTTCATCTCACCAAAATTTTTCCGCTATAATATTGCGATCAAATTGAGCCATATTTACGAGTTCCAATCGTCTAAATACAACACGCAACTAAATCAATCAATCTCCCATCTACTCAACCAGCATCAACATTCTATGCGTTCTAGCGCTGCGTTCCAAATCAAAAGCCAAGCAAATCGGCAACAAAACGATCATCAAATCAATAATCGATCAATCAATAATCAATAATCATTATCATCACATTATCATCTCACCTTCCCAGTCATTTCGTAGACTATCAATAAGTGCCATGTTGCTATATCCCTGCAATGGTGCTGCCTCAATAGCCATTCTTTACGCATCAAATAACCAACTAATCCCAGTTTTTCCATCACCGATATATCGCCATCAAAACGTTCAATATCTAATCGTAATCCTAATTACAACTAACTAAATTCCACCTTATCGCTCAGTACCACCCTTCGCCTTGCACCAAAGTCTCGTTCGCAAAAAACACAAGGAACTACTTTAAAAAGACTGATAAGGTCTTGTTGCATTAGGCGTGCTCTTTAATCGTCCTCATAAGCTATTTCAAGCATACTCTTGACAGTCAAGAGGATTACAATGCAGAAGGTTTCAGCGTCATCAATTTTCGTCATTCCACAATTCCGATCCAACTTGAGGAATTTATATTTGTGACACTATTTGCGCTAACAATAAGCACTGAGGATCGATTAGAATTTTTGTATTTGCGATAAATTTCCCCATATTCATACCTCAGGAATTTGCGTCTGGTTGGCCACTAACGCATGAAGACGTTCCAGTTCTTTTTTCAGCTCACATGAATAACGTTTTTCGTCACGAATCGATGAGCGCAATTCCTTCACCTCGAGCTCAGCACTTAACGTGTCCACCACATCACCGTTACATCCTCCTCCTTCTCGTCCTCCATTATTGACATCTTTAAAAGTCGTTACAATACTTTTTCTCTTACAACTGAATCACTGATCCATTTGGATTATTTGTGAGTGCACATATAAATCACTTTCAAATCATCTAAACTAAGAAATCGTCATCATATTTATGATATTAAGTACTTGGAAGCTTTCTGAATACAAACTGCAGATTTTAAATACAAATGTGAACGGCAGATTATTATGCAGGATAATGATTTTAACAATTATGATTGATTATGAACTGACACAAGATACTGATTGATATCAAAAAGCAAAATACTTCCGCACTATTCGAATGGAATGGAAGAAATCTCGTTCAGGATTAGGAATATGCTTGGTTGATTGCAGAAAGAATGAGAAAGCGATACCTGTTGGAAGTGAAAAAGACGACGATGCTGAGTTTGGTGAACGATGATTGTCATCAACCTGAAAATTAAACTTGAATGAAACTTTTTTCTAATATGAATTTTTTTAACGATTCCCAATCAAAAAACGTTTCCAGTCTACTGACAACTAACTTTTTAAATAACGATCAGTATAGTATCTGACAGAAACTTTTGCCGGTAAAGAAATATTTGAATTGACCAAAATAATAAAGACAGAACAACGAACCTTATCTTCTGAATGTGTCGCAAAGTGCGCTTGTAATTCATCAGGATTTGCGAATGTTCTCATACACAAAGGACATAAGAATCCTTCCGAGTTTCCATCTTCCTCATTGATAAGTGCTTCATGACGATTCTTAATTTGTTAACCATTTAATTTATATACAGATCAAATTCATTCGAAGACACTTACACTCCAACAAAGCAATACTCATGAATATATCTGAAGTCATCCTAACCATACATATTCCCTAATTCAAATCAACACTTCTCTACCGGAAACTTTGTTCGTACATCGGAGCCTTCGTAAATCAAGTTTCCACAATATATCATACGTTCAAATGACTGCTGTACGAGCAACACAAATAATTACAATTCAGTGCCTTCTCCTTATCATAACATGCATTCAGATCATCTAGTTTATCGCTGTTAAAACTGTCAGATTGCACGTCACAGATCAGCTGATAAGCATACACTACCCAGTTCACATCAGCTGATTTCCTTACATTATTTACAAATCAATGGGGTGTGAATGCTTGCAGAAGGTATCGAAAGCAAACAAGCGGTCTGTTCAAAATGTTCATTCAAGGAGACTGTTCAACTGATTGGCCATAAAAATCGGAAATTTAAAAAATCCAGGTGAAATGGAATGCAATTTCCAAATGAAGCATGCATACTCACCTCGTTCGAATTCACCGCATTTACAGCCTGTGTTACCTGTTGCTTCAACTTCCGCAGCATCCTAGAACACGAAAACAGCAATCAGCTCGAATTTAATCTGTGAAATCACTTAAACGAAACCGACAAATACATTCATCGAATGCAACAAATAACGAGATCATAACTGTAGCACTGCAAGATGACCCACAAAATGGCTGAAATACAACTCAACACTGAGTTCTTCTTTCACTCTGAAACCTTTTCGGTGACAGATGACTCAACTGAAACCGAAAGAAACCTAAAGAATCCGGAAACCCGATAAAGTCCATCCAATAATCATCTAAATTTCCTCATCAGCTTCAACAAAAAAATCACAAATAGTATTACTCATTAAAATTGTGCGCATAGAGCTGCAATGATTGCAGATTTGGTTTCGATTGTAACTTTGAATGCTGATGAATATTACGAAGAGCGAATTTCTCCAATGGCATTTCGGTAATCTTGTAATAAGATCACTAGATTTTTTACAATAAATTGATTATTGAAGATTTTCTGCGGTTTTATTAATTTTCTAGTTTTCAAAATCTCCTCCACTTCTCTCTCAGTTTGTGCATTTTTATTCGAAAATTTCATTTCACAGCTCCACAATTAACCAGCAGCAATGTTTCTGCAAAGTTTTCGTTGAAGTGTGCGGGAAATGGAAAATTGTTGAACGTGATGAAACGAGCTGAATGCAGTTTTGGTTTTTACTTTTATGCTTGATTCAGTTTTGTTAGAACACGTCGTCGCATAATCAATTTTACGTTTATCGTTCGTGTGCTCTAATTAATATGAATGAAATAATTATTGATGACGAGCGTTTCGATGACATTTCATGTGCAAAAGTTGCATTCTTGCGATCAGAATCATTTTATAATTCCTTAGCCGAACTGAATTTAACAACTCAATTTGTACAGATAACAAATTATCATGCAGAAATTCTAGTTAGAATCAGTAGAACGAAATAAGAATGAATGGTATGCCATTCGACAAGTTATCGTGGTCAGTTTGCAATTCAGTTGATTCGACTGCATCAAGCAAATTGACCGTTACGTTCTCCTATCCAACAGTGGGAAATTGACCAGATATGATTAGACGATCTTAAGTAAAATGAAAAATAAGAAAGCAATGAAATCATGGAGCCGTAGGGGTCAGAGTAATGCTTATGATAAGAAGGCCATCTATCCCCGATAAGACGTTCAGCTACGGAATTGTAGAATTGCTGCTTCCCAGCTACTGGCTCTGACTAAAATTTGTGAGATTGGTTGGGGAGAAGATTTGCCTGAATGGAAGACTGACGATGAGACAAAATTTACGTCAGATCAAAAATGTACCTATGTTTGACTCGGCACGGCAAGTGTTCTTTGTTTCGTTGATGTTGAGATTTTCATTAGAATTTTGCCGTATTGCGGAAAATTTCTTCGCAATCAGCTGTTTTATGATAAATATTCTGTGATCGTTTAGCCGCACCCATCCCTCGAAGTGTGGTTGTCACAATTTGAGCGTTAGAATCGCGATAACTCAAAAAATGTCGACGTCTTTTGAGATTGAATTATCCCACCCATTTGCTGTACGTGCTCCTTTTCATCAGGAACTCCTGGCTACTCGTATGGTATCGATTGTATATTTGGACACTCAATTGTGCTTTGAATCCGGCGGAATTTCGGCAGCCATTTGAGTGATGACAAATTATATTTAAGTGATAAAAAATGAGCCTCGAGTGAACCAACCAAGCGCATATGTTTTGGGCCGACGATGTGAATGATCTGTGGTTATTTATTTTTCTTGGCGTATCCATATTGTTTGTGACGTATCTTAGCGGATAATTTATTTTTATTTTTACCATCTCATTGAAAGACGATATGAACGAGGATTTTTGATGTGGCTGTTGACATGGAATGCTTTGCGGAAGATTTAATTAACGAGTGTGCTGATGACGACCACTGCGAATTAATTCTGAGACGCAAAAAAAAAAACAAGACGAGAGGAAATGAGCTATTATTCGACGCAAATGTGCCATGCGCTAACGTTTTGATTAGTTGTGAAAGCTGAAGAAAACGTTCGAATTTGTGGTGGTGGTGGTTGATTTTGTTTGATATCCATTCATTAAGCACTTTTATCAGTCCAAACAAGAGAGCGCAATTTTGTGGGGAATTTAATTCACGATCGAAGTTATATGCTGCGTTCAATTAGACGAACTGTAAAAGTTGAGTTTTTCTGTGAAGTAAAGCGAAAGCTCTAAGAATATAATTATCAGTGAGTGATTAATCTTTGAGTAATCAAATTTTGACGTCAATAATTCAATTTTGATCGACGAATTAAAGTGTTGTTGAGTGCTGCTGCGTGTTGTTGTTCACATAAGAATGAAACTTTGTCAGCATTGATTAATCTGCTGAGCTGAACTTGTCTCTCCTCTCTTAATCGTTATCAGAAGAATATCTCTTCATCGGAATCAGAATATCTCCAAGGCCATATCCCGTATCAGTACATCACTGCTTTGAATATGATGTGCGTGTTGAATTGCATGATTATTATTTTTATTATTGTTATTATTATTGTTATTATTATTATTATTATTATTATTATTATTATTATTATTATTATTATTATTATTATTATTATTATTATTGTTATTGATATTGTTGTTGTTGCGTGCTGTTTAGAAATCTATATAAAATGTTTGTTCATATGCATGTTGATGTATTTGTTCGCAAATGACGTTGAATGATGTCGGATGCGAGGATGATGTTGCATTACGTTTCACTCAAATATTCCACTTTCCATAACTGATCGATGTTTTTTGACATTTCATTGAAATTTTTGTCGATTTAGTTATTTTTGGTTTCGTTTTCTTTGCATCGTTTTTTTTGGAGAGGTTTTATCACGTGTTTGTTTCATCGTTTACTTTTGACGAGCGATTTCCGTCGTTTGCCATTTATGGTGAATGGGAAAGAGGGATTTCCGTCTTTTGATAATAGCAGAAATTCGATGAATATTAATGCTCTTCGCACAATTCAGTAAACATCTGTCACAATCAGTTTGAATTGTTGAATTCATTTCGGTACATCATTCATTTGTGTTTTGCACTTTGCTTTCATTCAGTTTATTGGTCTCTTTGAGCAGCTGAAATTATTCGACAGATTTTAGTGCGTTCAGGAAGAGTGCGATACCGGGAATATCATTAATTGATTGTCGTGTTTAATACGTTATGTTCGCGTAGTTGATTGGTATAATTTGAATAGCGTGTGATTGGTTAGAATTGATAAAAAGTTTAGCGATGAACATGCGTCACGGTTCTTTTGTTGTATGTGATGTGTGCAGTTTATAAAGCATGAGTTGTACTAAATATACTCGTTGCTATTAGATGTACACGTATTTTGATACGTCACCTAGCTGGTTGTTACCAGACAGTTACATTGGTAACCATGAAACCCATCCGAATATAAGACTTCGTCTATTGAACATTTCAGATTAGTTTATGTAAAACGGGTCTTCTTAGTAAGAGAGAGAATAAAGTCGAGAACAACAACGCAAACAATGATGCAGTTTGGTAGCGATCGCGGTGTCGCTTTGCCGTGTTCGAGTAATTCCGTGCAATCGACGAATAGCCCGTCGTCGGCCACACCCGCACCAATCCGAAAACGACGTTTCAGCAGTGCAAAAATTCAACCGGTACGTTTGAGGAAATGAAATACAGTTTTGATTTCATTTACTATAACTTAAATTTTTTGGTTAGGTGGATTTGGTATTGCATAATTGTGCATTTTTTGAATATTATCACAAGGATTGTATTCGTATCATATGGAGCTCAGTTATCTAATAATAACTGCGCTTTGTATGTTGTGAATGTAATCTCCAAGTAGTGCCTACTCCAAATGAATTCAGTCTCCGGATCCTGCCTGCTCCGCAAGAGATCCCCTTTGGAAGCATAGCATTCTTAATGAGATGTTGGGATCGTTACAGATGAATGTGTTTAGCTGGATTAGAGGATTCATTGAATTCGTATCTGTTCCTTGTGTTTTTTTTTTGCAAATGACAGAAGTGTAAAATATGGTGGAGATATGTTGTTAGTGTTGTTGTTTCGTTTCGATTTTGGACTGAGTATTTGCAGACGCGCGTGAAGAAGGTGATGCAGAGTGATGAAGAAATCGGTCGAATGGTGGCGTCGGTGCCGGTTGCGATCGGTCGTGCTATGGAGCATTTTGCGGAGAAATTCCTTGAGGCTGCTGCGCTGTGTGTGCAGTGTTCCACGTCGAGGACACTTTCACCTGCGCATATGTGAGTTGTTTTATTCCTGCTTTACATTTGTTATCCCAATAATATCCTCCATAAAAATGATCCACCATATTTTTCAAGAACCTTTTGATAGACGTGGTCACGTTTTTTAATAACTTTCATTATGGATGTGTTTTTTCAATTGTTTTGTTGAGATTTTGAAACGCAGTTAAATGCTGATTGCTCAGTGATCATCGCTGGATAATGATTCTTCCAGCGGATAATCTCGCAAAAATAGAAAGTTTTGATTGAAATGAATTCGGAATTATTTGTCAAATGTGTTTTTTTTTTCAACCGTTTGGAGATTCACCATTATCAAATAGAATGGGTGTGGGAGTTATTGATGTGCTTATGAATTAAATGGTGGATATTTGAGGAAGCAAGCGATGTCCCAATATCGGCATTTCGCATTTTTGGAGCCACTGTTAAAAGACATCGCGCTGCCTACACGAATCAGCAGTGAGTTGGTATGGAATCCCGAACCGATGCCGCAGCCACCTCTCCCGATGATGATATCCAGTAAGTTACTGACTTCTGTATCTGCATGAAAGCAAAATTTTTTGAACTTGTCTTGTTCCCCTTAGTCTGTTCGAAGCTGATCCGATTCCATTTGGATTCATTTTGATGTTTGATTGACGAAACGAAATTGTATTGTGTCAGTTCTTGGCCTGATCCTCGCTGACGATCAGCAACTTCAAATTGGTTGTTGAACAAAATAATGAAAGTCAATTTTAATTCTTTTGATTAACCAGTCTTATTTTTTTTCCTTTTGAACTCAATTTTAACTCTTTGATTACTCAAACTCATTTCACTTTAGGCATATAATTTTAAAAGGATCCTAATGATTGTACACCAATCAAAAATGAGTAGAATCTCTCAATTGTTTTTCAGCTCCAACAATGGATGGATATTATGCACCGGCCCCGGCTGCCCTAATGAATCAACTCTCGCCCCAGATGCCTGTTCAATCGTACTTACATCAAGCGATGTCGTCCTCACCCATCATGCAACCCTTATTGCAGCAGCCCTCAGCGTTGCCCTCGTGTGCACAACCACTGCTAGCAAATACCGCACAACAGCAACAGCAGCAGCAGCAATCTCCCCTCCAATCGCCATTGTCGTCGATTCCTTCGAATAACTTTTTGCCGTTGACGGCCACAAAACGACGCCAAAATAATGGAACGATGTCAGCAGCATCAACATCTTCCACCGTTTCGGATACACCACCGGATGGTAAACCAAAGCGGGGAAGACCTCGAAAAGTGAAGAAGGAAGAAAAGTTGGTTTCTTTTGATTCTTCTTTGATTCTATCTGCATTTTTGTTTATGTTTCATTTCTTTCCTCGAGTAAAATTGGTTGATTTTTGTGCTGCAGTGTTTTTTGGTTGGTTGCATTACATAACGTTTTCGTGAAGCAAAAACGTTGAATGTTTTTGTTGACGTTCAAAGATTTTTTCTTGATTATATAAGCGGTTTTTTCACATCCGGTGAATTATTTCATGCTAGGTACGTATTGAAAGTATCTGTGGGTGAATGGAATCCTTTAAGTGAGCAAATGATTCGTTGATTTGACTTTTGATGTTGGTTTTTGATGTTGGATTAAGGGAACTAATTGATATAGGTAAATTTGGGATAATTGAAGCGATTAACTGTTCAAGTAACAGATTGAGATCTATGTAATGTATGAGTTGATTTCAGATGCGTTGATGATGAAGGGTTATTCGTTGACAACGCGATGCAGCAACAATCACGAAGCCATAACAATTTCAAAATTGAAAATATTAAAAATTCAAATGGACTATCGTTCGGTGCCCCACCGCTGCCACCTGCTGCTTCATCAGTACTACCACAAGCAACGTCATCCAGCGCACTACCCCCTCCGACTTCGTTAAGCGATAGCCAGTTAATGCCTCCGCCATGTCTACCCCTGCAACGGACCATCATATCGCCTCATCCGTCAACTATTCTTAGTCCAGCGGCCACTCAGCTCCAGCAACTCCAGCAACAGCACCAACATCAACAGCAATTTATGCCCATTCAATCCATACCTGTGCCATCATCCGCACTCACGACGCCGTCATCACTAATTTCTGTGCCTATTCCCTCTGTGTCGCTGCCAGCAGTTTCCGTCCCCACTGCAGACTCCATTCCTGTTCCGCTCCAAACGTCCGTCTCATGTGAACAATCTGCACCACTTTCAGAATCTGTACCTGTGCCCACGGTGTCAGTATCTGAACCTACTGAAGCTGTACCTGCTGTATCTGTACCGGTATCTGTATCTGAACCTACTGTACCTGTACCTATACCTACCGTACCCGAACCTGTACCTGTGTCGGTTCCATCAGGTTCCCCTCCCCAGCCAACATCACCACCACCAGCACAAACCACAACAAATGTAATAATGCCACTAGTTGAATCTTCTCCACTACCTCCTACAGCATCATTAACGCAATCTCCAACAACGAATAATGAAACTGAAACAAATACTGTTGATTCTTATAATATTAGTGGTAATGATAATAATAATAATGATAACAACAATAATATTAATGGTGATGATAATGATAATATTAATGGTAATAATAATAATGATAACAATATTAATGATAATAGCGATAATGGTATTAATAATGATAGCAATATCAATGAAACTACGAAAGAATCATCTCAAAATTCATAGTTTGCATAAGCGCAGATGCGTTTGAATTGAGTAATTCCATTGGTAATCATATTTTGAATTGAGTATCGAAGCGTTTTCTCTTTTCTTTCGATTATTGTTCTTTATGTGCCGCCGTTGAGATTGAATCGGCGATTGGGTTGTTGTATTTTATAGTTGATGTGTTGATGCAGGGAATTGCAAAGGTATGCAGGCAGCAAGGACTAGTTAACCTGTCTAAAAATCTGGTTTAAGAATTCAGGTATACGAGACAGGTATTCATTGAATTCTAATTCGATTCTAGATTTTATGACGATTTAGGCTTAGGCATTTGTGCTGGCCTATGGCTAGAGTCCATGCTGTATGCATACTGTTGTGATCCCTGCGTATATATGCGTGAATATGTCATTGTTTTACGGTCGGGGTTGTGTGGCGCTGATGATTTCTATGGGTTTTTAATGTGTACAGGTAAGGTGTAGTAACTGGACGAACGAAGTAATATGTATGGTTTTGTATCGTATAAGTTTTGAAATATTGCTATCAAAATTGTTCATTTTCAAAGATTTTCTGATGATGCTCGGTTTTTTCATTGAATCTCTTATCCGGATTTGTGTCTCCTACGTGAAGGGCCGTTGAATTAAGAGACTGAATCCCGAATAATTTCCTCTGTTGGGATCTAGTGAGATAATCCGGAATAATCTTCCTGAAATGTATTAAGGTAATGCTAGCAATTGAGATTTTAGCGGATAACTATGATGAGTTGTGTATGGTTGTATTCTGTTACGACATTTACAGCACCAGTTACGATTGCATTTAGCATTCAGTATATAAATTTGATATACATATGTGTTATTTTATGAAATAATTTTGTTTGTGTGATTCATTCAAATAACAATTTTATGATTGTTATGATACGATTATTCATCAGATGTGTCTCAATTGTTTCCAACGAATCTTATTTTTCTTTTGTTTTTTTGTGAATGTTCTTTGATGTTATTGTTCAGTGTTGTTAATAGAATTCGCCGTTAAATATTGCTAAATATTCCCGTTTTTTTCTAACATTTGTATGTAATTTTTGGTTTGATTAATTTGACTCGTTATGCTTTATTTTATTGTTAAACCAGTATGATCAGTAATTAATTTATTCAGTTTGTCATTGATTTGTTGTTGTTGTTGTTCGTTGTTCGTTCACACTCGCGATCAATTGGTTACTTCATAACATCGTTTGTCACTAATCGATGGTTGTTTGACGGCATTGCATCTGATTGATGACAGTTTTCATCGTTCTGAGTGGTCAGCTTTTGAAGTGGGAAGTTTCAGGAGGGTACATGAGATTTGAAACAATTTGAGTTTAAGCTCGTCGGTCGACATCTCTAGGCAATGGGAATTTCATTAGACAACAATGGTAGTTCACAGTAAGTTTGTAGGCAATCGTATTTTGCATATTTTGGAAACGTTCAATTGATAAGCATTATGAATTTAGCGGAAGTTTCATTGGATTACAGTTATCTTGCAGTTTGTTTGCAAAATAATTTCTGGATTGTTTATTTTTTGGGTTACAGACAAATTTAAGTTTTTTTAATGATGGTGAAAGTTTGAGATTTTTAATATCTATGTAAGTTTTTTCCATGCGATTATAATTCGTTTCTCAGTCACAGAGTCTTGTAGGCGATGACGGTATATTTATTTGAGTTTGGTGACTGATTTTGGATGAGAAGAATAGAAACGTTCTTACTTGAGCAGATTTCAAAAGACATCCTCTAATAAACTTACGACAATTTCATTTCGAGAATGCCGCTGTGTCACAAAATTTTTTTGGTCGTTCATTCGACTGAATATGTTTCGTTCTCAGTTACTGTATTTTAACTAGATGACGACGTTCAATAACTTTTTTTTGTGGAATTTCTGCTGGTTCATACACGAGACTTCTTCTGATTTTCCTTTCATGAGCATCGCACAAAACAACTGCATTGTGCCGTTCGATTTAGTTCATTTCATACAATAGGTCTTCATTATTCTATGCGCAGTATTTGACTTTCCAATGTTCATAATCGAATAATTACCAATTTAGTCAGCAAGTTTGCCTATGTCGAAGTGAAGCATTAAAAAACGATCGTATCGTGATTGATAGCACTTCCAACATTGATAGTTGATTTTCTGCTTGAGCCTTTCAGATGAGCCATGACAACAGTCACAAATGGCAGTGATCGAAATGAAGTAGAACTGGGATCAACAATTCATCTCAGTTCCACATTCAAGCGATTTGCCGATGGTCGGCCGTGTGTACTGGGTATTGATGAGGCCGGACGAGGGCCTGTTCTTGGACCGATGGTTTACGCATGTGCCATATCACCGTTGGATAAGGCAGACGAGTTGAAAGAACTTGGTGATTAATGTTTCCGTTTACAGCCAAAAAAGAAGAAATCGCCACTTAAACTCTGATCAATCGGATTCCCAAATAATAAGAACATAAACCTTTTGAGTTTGTTTATTCCACGCTAAATCCCACACTGTCAGTGTGAGAACATCGAAATATTCAAAGAATATTCATTTGGAATCCTCCGCAAATTTTCAAGGTGTTGACGATTCGAAGGCGTTGACTGAAGAGAGGCGAACAGATATATTCCAATCAATGAACAATAAAGAAACAACAAAAGAAGTGCGCCTTATCATTCATATCATTGTATTGATTCAATTTGCATTCTGTTGATCAGTATTGATCCATTGATCTATTGATCAATAGTTTAAAATCATTGCATTATTCTGGTTAAGTTCCCATCAAACTCATTCATTTCACGAATTCAACTTAAATTGACTATTGTATACAGTGCGCAGTGATTATTACTTGTATCCGAATTAAATTTGATTAGGTCGTCCGTATACAACAGAGATCTAGCTGAGTTAATACGGATCAATCTATTAGTTATTACTTTTTGAGTATTGGTCAATGTGATGAATGAAGCGGCGTTTCGTAAATCGGCTGCTTTAAGGTGGTTGCTTATGCGTATCGAGTGTTAACAGCTCGGCTTATCAGTGCCGAAATGCTGCGAAGATGCAAATGCACTCTCAATGAACTATCACACAATAGCGCAATTCAGCTGATCCAATTGGCCATCCAAAATGAAATCAATGTCACTGAGGTGCGATTCCATTCGTTTAAATGCTTCCGCTTGCAAAACATTTTGCTTGTTTCACAAAATTTCAAGGTGTTCTAACGATTCGAAGGCTGAAGGTTGACTGAAGAGAGGCGAATAGATATATTCGAACTAATGAACAGTAAAGGTATTGCAGTGCATGTTGGCAAAGGATTCATTTCAGATAAAAGTGGATACAGTCGGCCCAAAAGCATCCTATCAAGCGAAACTACAGCATCATTTCCCGGGTATCTCAATCGTAGTAACTGAAAAAGCTGACTCGTTGTTTCCAATTGTAAGCGCTGCATCAATAGTTGCAAAAGTCAGTCGAGATCGCCTACTTCGAGACTGGAATTTTGTGGAGGGTTCCGTGAAAATTCCCAACGATGGTTATGGAAGTGGTTATCCGGGTGGTGAGTACCTTACCACATTTGGTGAGCAGAGAGCGATCGGAGTTTCCAATGAATCTACGGCGCTCAGTTTCAGTGAAACTAGCTTCAAAATCAGTCGGAATTGATTTCTCAGCTAATTTCTGTTCTCACATTCCAAAAGAATAATTCCTAGAAGAGGAATCGAGTTGCTGATAAACTTTGTCTGATGGTGACATCCAATGCGAGATGGTCTATTGAGAAACCAAACTTCCAGATCCAAATACGAAGAAATTTCTTCGCGACGCCATAGATCCTGTATTTGGGTATCCGAATTTGGTTCGGTTCAGTTGGAAAACAGCCGAAGTGATACTGGAAAAGAATGCGGTCCCGTGTAAATGGTGAATTTTTAGATTCTTCATTAATACTATCCTGTGAACATTCATTCAACCAAGCGTCAAGATTCATTTTGTGCTTTGCAAACTCATCCTTCTATCTTTGCCTGCATACAATGCCGCCTACATTCTGCTGATAGCAAATCGTTTCCTTCAGGGAATTTTTCAGTGTTTGTTAACGGTTATAATATCGATGTTGATAACGCATTGAGGGAATGGAAGATTATAGGCGCTGTGATTGTATCGATTACGAATGAATGATAATAAGAATGATATGAACTTGAAGTTAATGAAGATCGTGTTATGACATTTAAGGGAAGAACCAGGAAAGGTAGAGCTGACATCGTGGTTTCATTCTGGAGCCAAAGACGAGAAGCCACTGCCGCAGAGATCTGCATTCTTTGTTGACCGTTTCATCTCGAATGTTGTTCACTTTTAAACTGATGTCCTCCTCAGATGATCCGATCTGCTTTAATCTCCATGAACCTTCTCGTAAAATCATCATCACATTAACAAGCAACATCCACTGTATTGGCTTTGCCAGGATTGGATCTCAAATTTCAGTTTGAAATAATAATCTTAAGTTGATTTTCATCATCCGCTCACATATGATTCTCATTTTATGGTTTGTTTTGATGCCTTCCTTCTTGCTTCAATACGTATTTTTGTGACTACAATATCTTTCCTGTTCAATTTATCAGTTTTGATTCACTGATGCAATTTGTACATTTCTTGGCTTGTATTATCGCTTGATGGTTTTAACTGTTCTTGTGAATGCATGAAGTATCACTGTAAAGTGAAAAAAGGAAAATAAAATCTCATGCATAATGATTGTATGATTCTGATCGCATAAACTTAAAATACCAATGACCTAATTTGCGCAACAAAATTGAACCCAAAACACCATAAAACATTACAAATGAAAAGTCAGTTCAACTGCACATTCTTAAATTTTCATTTATTCAAGAAACTTTCATATCATAGCAATACATATTTCTAAATGATGGAATCTGAATGAGCAACAGTTTTGTTTCATCCGATGTAAATTTTCATAAAACAGTAAAATTGATTCAAATTCGAGACAATTCGAATTGCTTTTTCGGTTCAATGATAAGAATCCTAATCATTTTACTACTACATTTCTGCAACGAGTGGTCAGCAGTTGCATTTCTTCCTAGGAGTTGTTCCTTATTACTAACATTTTTGTTTTTATGGTGAGCTATTAACTTCTTCTTTTCCTGTTAAACAAACGCATTCATAAAGATGCTCTCAGTCTCTGTGTCTTGCACAAAACACTGACATTCACATGGAGAGCTGCTCTCATGATCAGTGAAACTCAGATGCAAGGCGATTTAAATTGTTGAACAGAACTTAGTTTTGACCAAGTGTGGTATGGTCTGTTCATGTAAGCTTGCTTTGAAGCCGATCTGAGTGGACAATTAAACGGTCGTTTGATCATTAAGTCGATAATTTAATCGCTCATTCGATAAAGCAACAAATCAATGACCGAAACGATAAATCAACTGTCTGAAGTCTCCGTTGCAATGGTCAATAAATTGCAAAGTGATGGTATCAAATGTCTTAGATCAATTGGTTTGTTTGCTTGCTAAATTTCAACAACTTTTCCATGTTGTTCAAATCATCTCAAGGAAACCAATCAGCTGAGAATCCACTGTTTTGGATTGCTCAAAACGCCTATGTAACAAACTTAAGAACGCTGCCATATCAACACCATTCTGAAAGCTTTTGCATTTACAGGAAAAGGAAGTTATTCAAAAGTGAAACTGGCTTGGTGTGAATACATGCAGAAGCTGGTTGCAGTCAAAGTAGTTGATAAAAGGTTCAACGCAATTTCCAAAAATTGTCAACTTTCCACACAAGTCAAATTCTCAACCCAATACTACTCATTTGTTGTAGATCGGGTTCTGATTTCGTGGTTCGTTTCTTGCCTCGAGAACTGCAGATTGTGAAACGACTCCATCACAGCAATATTATTAACGTTTACAGTGTTAGCCGTATTTTCTCTTGATTCTTTTTGCCACATTTTAGAGCACCAATCGAGACAGTTGAACCAATCGAGTCTCAGTTCAGGCAAAAACTATCGCTCCTAATCAAAAAATACTGCGAACAGCACAAAATTCCGAACGTTCACAAGTAGAAATGGACCTTAAATTTGACATCCAAATCATCACTTCTACCTGGTCAGCATCATCGACAATAAATTCGAAACCACTGCCATTGAGAATTGAAACATTCCCATGAGATATGCAAACAAAATATGAATATTACAGCCAACTTCTAATGACACATTGTTCATTGGAAAGATTGTAAATTTACACTGTGCAAATGTAAAAAAAATGTTAGCGTAAAATCATTTCAATTCATGAATAAAAAATTACAGTTACTTGAAATCAGTCCGTTCACATGTATGATCGAGGAGTACGCTGCGAATGGAGATTTGCTGCAACGAATCAAACGATATGGTGGAATTGAAGAGGATGAGAGTCGTTTCTACTTCAGACAACTCATTGAAGCACTTTCTGTTAGTGACAACTTCTTAGCAGTTCCTTTGAAAATTTCCTTTATTAGAATTTACATCGCATCATCGAACTGCCTGCCAACGTTGATCGCGAATTTCAGTATTTGCAATCAGTTGAAGTGGTGCATCGAGATTTGAAATGCGAGAATGTCTTCTTGGACACATGCGATAACATTAAACTCGGTGATTTTGGTTTCTCACGCTATATGCGTGCCGGCGACGAATCGAAAACATTCTGCGGATCACGAGCCTACACGGCTCCAGAAGTGCTCAGGTAACACTGGCGAACGAGTAGCACTTTCAATCGGAGTTCACTATTGGACACGTTAATTGTTCAGGCTTGAAACGTAGCCTTTCCGATATCCATCGTGAACGACTTCAATCGATGGATTTTAGAAAGACTGCCTGCCTTAGTCTGTAGATTCGCTGATGGCAGCTTATTGAAGATCTCGTCCATACAGTGGAAATACAGTGGATATATGGAGTGCAGGCGTTGTCTTGTACGTAATGGTAACCGGATTAATGCCCTACGATGATCGTCATCCTAAGAAAATGCTCATTAAACAATTACAACATCGGTTACTGCATTCAACATGCTCTTTTCTCTTCATACAAGTCGAAAGTATCCCGTGAAACTTTGCTATTTTGCGCTGAATGATTCAATCATCACAAATGAACAGTTTTCGTGCTGAATGCGAAAACGATGTAACTGGAATCAGAGCGATTACTTTGATCAAGCAACAGTTTTGGAAGATATTCATTCAATTGCAGGGTAACATTCCCACTTCGAAAGCCATTAAGCTACGAAGTGAAACGTTTAATATTTGACATGTTACATCCAGTTCCATCAAAACGCAAACCATATGCTGACATTATCAAATCACCATGGCTTATCAACACACCCTATCAAATGCGTATCGAAGAGCGACCATCACCTCCGTCATTCGATGCTAGCGATGAATGAATACACACATTTATGCACATTAAAAATATTACGCTTAGAAAAAATACATTATCAAATATGAAAATTGTAAAATTTATTTGTGCTCTACATCGCAAATAAATCACATTTCCATGACCATTGCTATATTCAGGTGTTTTTACTCGCAGCACATTTTGACAGTCAGCAATTATCAAATCAAATATCAATTATTAACACTGAGAACTGAACATGGACATTTCTAATGAAAAGTGACATTTTGTGTCAATGAACTTCAGTTCATAGTTCAACGAATCGGTTTCTATTAGTTTTTGAGGTTAGGAATAGAGGGGAGGGGATTTTTTCCTATTGGATCCTGATCCCGTGAACTGAGCTGGTAGGCGATCTGTCAAAAGAGGCCCCAACTCGGATTTCACCGGTAACACCGGGGAGTTCTCGTCTTTATTCCTAAGCCCATCATTTTTTGCGTTCATCCATCCCGATTACATTCAGAACCGATTTCGAGATGGCACCGTGGAAGTGAATCCAATTAAATGAAAAGTGTGTGGGTATGTAAGGTTCAAATTTAACTTCTTGAAAAACTAGTTAATTAACTGCGTTTACGATTGGATGTACGACACTCCCTAGGGTAAATAAGCGATCGTGTGCATCCAATATAGTCGTTTGGATTACTGCGCACTTTTACTGATTAGAGATGATCATCACTAGGAACTAATGTTATTGCCATCTTGAGATCGCTTTTAGAGCCACATTCAGCGATCTTGATGTTTGTATCAAAGGGAATTAGGCGTTCAATTTATTTCTCAAATTAGATCGTGCGATGCTTTTCATGAATCGTTCTGCTTGATGTTCCGTTGGATGCTTTGCAGCTCCGTTGTACTTTTTGTGGTCAACGCTTTCAAGCGAATACAACCACGACGCATCTAATCGCTTCATCACACATCACTGTTTCTATCGTTATTTTTGACAACGAATGTAATCTGTGAGCGAAATACAGATGCCTAACTTCTTACAAAACAGGCTGCTAATCTAGTTGTAATCGGATGATTTTTTTATTCACCTTATCATCAGCATCATCGGTTCTGATGCGGAATTACCCGTCGTACCTTTTTAAACGTTCAAAAATATTGTATGTCCAAAAAATTTTATCCCTTTCAATCAATCGTCTTCTTTACAGCTTCCTCGTGTTCGCGCATCTTATCAGTTCTGACGATCTGCTCGTTTTTTTTGCTCATCCGTTTCCTATTATTTGTTATCGCTTCTCCAAATCATTGCTTACCTCCATTAGCATTCGTTTATTGCAACACAACAACTTTTGTGCTCGCTCATCATGCGAAAATCTTTCAATCAGCGAATAAAAGTATCTTAAATTGCGTGCTTTCGAACTCTAATATTAGTAAATCTTTGAAATTTTTAATATTCCGTGAGTGATTATTTCAGTCCAACTTTTTTTGCACTTAAACAATGAAAATATTCCCTAACAAACGCGCCTTCTCCTAATAAATTCTCTGAAGTGTTTGGTAGTCAATATTTGCAGGAATATTTGTATTGCCACAAGAATCCTTTCATTCCAAATTCATCCCAACATTTAAATGAATTCTAGATTAATCATGTCTACAATTAGGGACTTGTCATCTCGTGCTCGTGTTTCGTCGCCCTTTAATATACTCATGGGAGAAGCCATGAAGTGTTCTCATTAATCTCTGAACTGGTTGTTCTGGATTAAATGAATTTCATCAAAGTCTTCATCGTACATTTGACATTCAGTTGATTACTTCCTTCAATCTGAGCAAAGACTGTAATTAATTTCTGCTTTTGACATGACAAGATTTCAAGAGACCAGAAAGGAAGTCTTAAATGACCAATGCAATCGCTTAAAGCATTTGATCTCTTGCCATAGTTCAATTAGTCTTTACAATTTCTTGTGCTCGCGGTTATCGTTTATAAATAAATGTATTTTTAATTGAGGTAAAACATTGCACTGTTTGACTGGACTTGACGAATTGACGAAACTTGACGGAACACTGGTTGACGAATTTTTGTAAGCGACCAATTTCTTGAATATTTTTTGAGCATCCGTTGATAATCCAGTACCTTTCATTAATACTTATGATACTATTACAATTTGGGATATACCATAGAATTAATTTAACGGACGTTCGATTATCTTACAGATTGCTTTTGTCTTTATGAATTTCTTGATTAAGAGCTCTTGTAGAGATCAATAAAGAATATTGGAATAATCGTACTCTGAACAATCTTGTTTGATGGTGCACACAATTACTGAAGCAATAATATCACCTTATTACTTGCCTCAGTTCATTTTCTTGCATTCTGTCTCGTTGATGAATTGAAAAGTTAGAAAATTCTGAAATTAGATATCCTTTGGTACACGAGATAACAAAATGCTTAATCGGGTTCTCCTCAATCACGGTTATATTTCTATTGCATTCCGCCTAAAGTGCTCTAAAGGACAAATCAGTAAGTGAATTGCAAAATAGACGAGCAAAGATAAATGCTCAATAATGACCCTAGAATGAAACGTCAAAATGAGATTCAGTCATATTTATGTTCGATGGTTCACGTCCATCATTCGATCATTTAATGAAGAAAATTCTTCATTAAATGATCGCTATGAACTGATTGTGAGCACATCCTTTTGCAAAGCATCGTTTCTTCTCTGAAATTTGCAATGAGTCTCAAGAAGCCTCACTCAAAATCTTAGGTGCTACCTGGACAACTTCATCCTACTTGAGCCGGCTTATCAGCGATCCTTGGCCGATGATTAAATTTGTTGAGCCTATGAAAGCCTCAACATTTTGCAGGCAATTTTCCGTTCAACTCACAAACGACTTAAACGAATCTCTGATGCTGTCCCGTGATGATGAGCATATTACATTTATGCAACGCAATGCAATTAGGTGGCCATCATATAAGTACAGAGATCGTTTGAGGGACTGAAACCACATTATCCTATTATCTCGATAGATTTGATGCGAACGATCACGTTCCGGGTCTCTAACTCAACCAAATTGCATTCATCTCTGCACTCTCCAATTGACGGCCCTTAGGGGAATACACTGTTTCGCCAGTTCTGCTTACGAACAATAATACACATTGTGAACAAGCGCGGATGTTTCTGAACATGAATGTAGATCGTCGCACATTAAAATGTTTTAAGTATGTTTGCATACATTTAATTAAATCAACATTGCACTAATTCTGTCCTTCTAAAATAATCTAAATCGATTTAATTAACGTTCATTCGGTTTGCTTACAAAAAAATGTAGGAGTTATGAATGTTGTTGGGTACTTTAATCATAAAAATCTTAATGTCTTGAAATTTCAATCTGCATCTACTTTTGGAGAAGTTTATGTGATATGATACGTGCAAAACTTTTCGATTCAAAAGCATGAATAATTCATCGGACAACACTAGGATATCGAATGGTGATTTACGAATAAATTCACTTAGATGAAGAGTTGAGGATAAGATTACAGCTGGTGTCGTGGTCGGATACGATTACCACCGTCTTGGTTTCATTCTTCATGCGCTAATTCAATTACGGGCGAAAGCCTTACACAGCTCAGAGTTCACTTCATTCGATATGCATCCACTTGCCAGTGGAATTTGATCGTCACCAAATTCGACTGCTTGGTGAGGCAATCCATCCACAATTTCTCCTCCAAATATTCATATAAATATTCTGAATTCTATCATCCTATCACCACACTCACGAATTTATTTCAATTCTGAACTTTGTCCACTTAATTTTGGTGTTTTATGTCGAACAATACGAACTAAATATGTTTTGCGTGCGATTCCCATTAAAACGGAGTCAATCTCTTTTTCGCATTGTAAAGTTTCTCAAATGGATTTGAATTTCGATGCGCTCACTTCGAGAATGTGTGTGTGTATTGCAGTGTTTTTCTCAAACATATTTCATGAATTCTTTCAATTCTTGTGGTGATTTGCGGTCCATGACAATGAGTCACGCGATAAATTCACACTGAATGACTCATTGAATGTGTTTGAGTGTATGTGAGTGTGTTAGTGCGTGTTGGAATGAATGATTTGGATTTAAGTGCGATCAAAAAAATTCCACGATCATATGACTTTTCAATCAACTTCGCGATTCAATCTCATAATATTAGATTAACGAAAATCCTTTTCGTGAAGTGAAGTTTTATCGAAGAAATCACTGCCAAAAAACACTTTAGCAACGTCAATTTTGTTCATTGAAGAATTCTCAAGGTAAAATACCATTTCCGGACTTCAACGCTCTAAAACCAATTTTAATATCTTTCTAAAAGTGTTCAGTGCATTTGCTGTCTGTCTGGCTTGTATTTGCTTGAATTTGTGATGAATCTCAATCAAATATCAATATCTTAGAATCGTTTGTTCATGGTCGCTCGAATTGCTACGGTACATTGCTTGACTGACTGACTGACTGGCTTAGGTGTTGTTCACCTAAGAAAACCGATCAGGGATCTAAAGAAGACTAGCGAGAAGAATAAAGAGAAGAAAGAAGAATTTCTCAGCGCATCGTTTCCGTAATGTTTTCAAATGTTGTTATCTTATCTTGTTCCGTGCAAGAAAGCCGTAACAAAAAAAAACTGAATTTATTTATCGTGGAATCATGAAAATACCAATCACACGAAAACGTTTACTCGGCACAAACCAACCAGCAACAACAACAACAACCTTTCAATTCATTCACAAAAATCAACACACACATGCTCGATGCACACGACGGCTACACTTCCGGAGCACAAGATGATTCGAATGGCATCTTTCATAATACATCTTTCACAAAACATTTTACCATTTCACTAAAATTGATACACAGATAAACCGACCGCATATTCTGTGTGTGGATGAACGCAAACGTTGTTCAGCACAGTTTTTCGCAAGTATAAATGCGTTGTAAAATTGATCATCCCAAAAATACGCGTTGTTCACATATGAATTATTGAAAAATTTTCATATTTTCATAGCTCTCGCCTATGCTGCGGCTTCACTCGGTTAAGTGGCATCATTTGAAGAATGAATTGAAATACAAGTGACGACGCTGCCTGCATGCGTTCGTCATAGAATAAGCAAGATATGAAAGATGACTGTTTCCTGAATGAATGAATGAGCAATTGCATTCTCATGGATTGTTCGTTTATTTGTTCATGTTCTGCGAGATATATTCGTTCACAAACACCGAATATCTCATCTTTATTCGTCGTATCACTCCACATCAACACCACAAAAAAATCGGATTCATTCTCATAGATTATTAAAACAACAACACTAACAGCAATAACATCGATCATAATTGTATTATGACGATTATGTTGATAATGATGATGTTACGATAATGATGATTCTTGATTTCGATCGAGTCATCGTCGTTATAAATTTCACAATATACAGCCACAGCAGCATATTTTCTCGTTGCATCATCTTTCAAGTCGGTTGATGAACAGTCAGTTAGCCAGCCACCCACTCGAATTGAATTGCTTATGCTGGCGCTGCTACAATGTCTTCTAACATTAGCATTTTCCGTCGATAGATGATGATCACGATGAAGTAGTAGCCAACATGTATGTATGTATCAATCATAGCATCATATCGTCATAATCAAGCAGCAGCAGCAGCAGCCGTCATCCCACAAAACCATATGATTTCATCGTTCAACCACTCAACATGCGGAATGAATGGAATCTTGGAAAATAACAATCATTTTATAAATCGTAGAAACGATCACCTCTCTCATTCGTTCGTGTGTTCATACATTCAATTCATTACAATGCTATTGTTTGTGGTCTTCATTCAATAGTAAGTTGCAATTTCATTTGATAAACTTCAATGAAATCCACTTCGTAAATATACGTAGGCTTGAATTGTTTTTAATGATCTTATGAAAGAAGATTTGCCCATAGATGTTGCTTCTTGATCAAAAAATATTAAACGCACCATTGAATAGATACATCAGGATGACAAATTTTTTCGAATTTACGATATTTCAAGGTTCCAGCTCAAAAGAACTGTGCCTTTTGCTCGAGAAACAACATATACGAAATTCGGCTTAAAAAATTTGATTGGAAGGTACCTAGATCGATCTCCGGATTTCGGAAGTCCCAAACATTCATCCTTAAGAAAGATTTCTCTTGATGTGACACCAAGCTGTGTGTTGGTTTGCTTGGAAATGATGATTTTGAAATGTTGCCGGGTCAAATTGTTTTGTTTGATCGAAGATGACACCTAAATGACTATTCAAGTGGTACATCCTTTCAACCTAATTTTCTCTCTATCAACATACACATAGCTTGTTCCCAGTCAAAACGATAGGATTTTGAGGGATTAGACTAAGAAAAGTTCGAGAGTTGAAGTTCTTGAACTACGGCGTTTAGAGCCAAAACAATTCCGATCTTGCGATCCTTCAAGGTGATGGGTCAGAATTTGGAACTGAATTTCACCTGAGTTTTTCTTCAGCCAGAAGACATAATTTCTCGAGCTGAGTCTAGCACGCTTCAGAGTTTATTCTTTTCCATGCAAAAATTTGTCACCCTCACATTTATTCTGATATTGTGATTCAAGAATGTTAACGTGATGGTATGCCCACGAAATTTGAGCTAGCTTGAGGGATAGAATAAGCATCGCCGGCAAATTTCAAAACGATAGAACCTCATCGTTTGGGAAGTAGTAGAACCTCTGAAGGAAGTAGTAGAACCTCTGAAGAAACGGAAATATCTGAAGGAAGTAGAACCTCATCAGGAACCGGAGATTGCTTCTTCCGATTCTAATTTTGAGTTGAGCTTATGTTGATTGATCTTAAACGCTCTTCAATTGTAATCATTCAAAAATCTATCAAAATGTTCACGTGCGATACACAAATGTTGTTGTTTTTTTTGGTGTTCAGCTGTCAGATTCTCAATTGGTTTTGCATTTATATAAGTTAAACTGCTATATGAAGAAGTTAACCTTCTAACGTATCCTACAAATCTTACAAAACCTTTCACATGTAAATGTCTTTTAATGTATTTTTCTTCATTTGATTTCCATTTGGTTTTTTAAGAAGAAGACATATTGCTGTGCATTTGAGAGCGAAAATATCACATAGTGCACCGTTTATGTCACTTCAAAATATCGTTCCATCCGTGTTATCGGCACAAAATGCTTTCATTGCCCACATTCGAACAAGGATCAATTGCACGGGCGTATAATGTGCTTGCAAAATTTTGAGACGGAATAAAATTTTGAGATGTTCGTTCGTTCGTGTCGATTATTAATGAATTCATATGTGCCTAGAAAATTCACATGTGCCTTGAAAACAATTCATAGTGAAAATAAAACAATGTGAACGTTTTTTGACACGGATAAAAGAAGATTAATAGATGGATTGGAAGAGTAGAATCATTCTGACTCACCGGATGAAATGAAAGGTCAATGAAATGTAAATGAAAACTTTACGGAACAGAATGTTTGTCTAACAGATCTGGACTGAACCCTAACGGATCTGAGCTTAATCAGGGTAGATTATAGTTCGTACAAGTCTTGTGCCATTGACAGTTTTCGAAGATTTGCGATCACTGCGATATTCATCGGTCATCTGCGGCGCTTTGCTGCTCTAATGATTTTGCAAGCGAACAAATACCACTGAACAAACAGCAGCGATATTTTTATGAAATCGTTCAGTCAGTGCTCTGAGTCAGCGATTATGATTCGTCATAACAGCATAGCATGCATTCCAGAACTTTGTTTTGGTCCACAGCTCTTAACTTCTGATATTCGTCATATCAAACATTCGCATCGAAATGCAACCGAAACATTAAAATGACGTTTCCCAGACACCAATATCATTCCTATCACGATCTCGTCGTCGTTTCTCATATGTCATCATATCCATTCAATTCATTCATTTTTTGTTAACCCAAACCTCACAAAACTTCACGGTGCTTGAATTCAGTCGTAAGTTCAGATTTTTTGTCATTAGATTAAGCATATGCTTTCACAATTCGGTTGGAATGGAAAAGCGAATGCTTCATCAATTTTCTCAATTCACATTGACACTTTTCGAAACAAGCATCACGCAAATATGCTTCGAAAGAATTTCAGCGATATGTCAAACGAATGCGATCGCAGTTTGCCTTTCATATTATTAATCATCACAATTTCTTATTTCTCACTTAATTCGGTAAATGCTTTACTGAGCGAGTCAGTTTCATATGAGTCACATGCTTTGAACCTGAACTGTTACTTTGATTGTCTCTTATTAATGAAGAGTACTTATGGGCTGGTAACATTTCCTAAGTAGGGACAAAAAGAGATTAATGGAAGAGGAAACTGGAAAAACTTTTGGATGCTTTTGAATGATTTGGGAAAAAGGGGCATTCACCTGATATTTTAAAACTGTGATAGTGATCGTGAAGGAAAAATGTTTTTGTAATGTGTGATACTTTGAGGAATGCGAATCAAAAGCACCAAAACAGGGTGCCTCAATTGTTTGTGTTGTTGATTCAATCGAAAAAATCAGGCAATCGCACAATATCCAGGATGAGATGAATACTTTTTAATACGATATCAGACTCTGATATCTACACTTAGCTACTTTTCTATTAGTTGAGATAATGCTGTAGCACAAGGGTCCCTCTAGGGAAGGGAAGGGGATTGGGTAATCTAAGAGTGTCAAGAGTAATGTAGGGGATCGGGAATTAGTTCTGACATTATGCGTGGAAATAGTTCATTATCGTAGCGCGATGAAGTGGGGGGGGAGCAATGACGACTTGCTAGACCATCAAAGAGTGTAGTGGAGCACCCGAGGATGAAAATCAGCACTTTTCTAGCAAATAGGTTCAGAACGATGACGCTAACCTTATACGATGAAAAATAACAAGCTATAATGCAAAAATCAACAATTGACTAATCGCCATTCAAGCAGCTCAATTCTGCCGGAAATGCCAATTGTACGTGTGATGAAAAAACGATTTTTTCTCTTCAGCGATTACATTTCATCGCTATTTTGCAACTAATACGCGAGTTTTTGTTGTCGTTCATTCATGTTGCTGTTGCACTTGCGGCGGTGCGGATTAAAGGCGAAGAAGTGAGATTTAGAAGAATTCTTTTCGCATTTTTTCTCGTGCTTGCTCCATTTGAACTTATTGCTAGCAAATTTTTGCTTGTCTAATCTATTTGTTGATCAAAAATATGTTATTTGCCTATTGAATCACACAAAATCTATTGTGCTCCGATCAGATCAGTTCAGATTAGATCATCGCCGTTGTCATTGTCAAACAATCAAAAAATAAGCAAGCAAGCCAGCAAACAAGCAAACTCCAAAAGCAAAGCAAAGCCAACAACAAAAAAAACGAAGATGAAACCGAACGAACAAAAAAAACTTCGCTCCATCTTCTAATTGTGTATTCAAAAGATTTGTTGATGAATACAATTGAATCATCATCTTCCTCATTACCATCCATCCAACAATCAGTCAAAATCGCAATTGCAGTCAACAACCTTTGCTAAAACCCAAATTTGTTTTTTGGTGGTGCTCATTTCATTCCGTCAAAATACTTAAAACGTTCAAAAACTTTTCATTTTCTATAATCACACACACACACATAATACATTCAAATGTATATATGCTTAAATACTTACAAATATCTTTTACACAAACAATTTCTTCCCATTCCAACTACATTGTTTATTTATGTGCGTCGATTTTTTTTGTGCTACATTCAGTTGGAGCGCGATGAACTGGTAAAACTGATTAGGAAACGAGGATTTTGCTCGAGAATGCACCATCGCAAAGCAGAACAAATCGGTGCGTTTGAAAAAGCACTGCAACAAAATAAATCGCCTTGTGTTCTATTTGCCAATTCTTGGAATGCGTTGAAAATGTTAGCAAAATAACAAGAAATGTTTCTTGTCATCAAAAAGTGTGCGAAAAATATGTATTATTTGCAGTGGCAGGACTCGCAGAATTTCTTTTCTTGAACGGAAAGACTGAATTTGTTGCAAAATTGATTTCAAGTCAAAATTTTTCGCCTAAACTGAATCTGAAATGCAGGAATCTTGAAGCTGGCTCGAGTTGCATTCGAAAAATATGGTCGCATAGGGAACTTTTATTATTACCGTCATTATCATATAAAGCAATTGCATTCAATTGCTTTATATGATAATGACAGTAATAATAAATGTAATGGGAATTTCATAGGAAATGATCAGAAACGATCTGTCTCTCGTGTCATATAATCACATAAAATGTCAATCGGTGCGATGAGAATATTTGCAATTCAGATATTTCTCTAGATGACACGAATAGCTCTGAGTCGGAATAAACTCGAGTCTGAATGAAGGGAAATTGCAATTGCGATGCATGGAAACGACAATGTCATTGAGAACTCATCCAATTTTGTTTGGAATCCTCCAAATCGAAATATCACAAAAGTGATTCAGTAACTAATTATTCAGGAACTAAGTGATTCAATTCAGTAACTAATTATGTGCTGATGAATCTCAGATGTACCTTTTCATATTTCAAAGTCTATCATCAACATCTCCATAAAAACTGATAGTTCAGGAAATTTGATTGAATAGTTACTGCTGATACCCTCTTTGATATCAATTATTTGACTGCTACTCGCTACGGCTAATCTTGTTCGTATGTTGTGTTGTTTTCAAATGTTTAGCATGACGGTGAGAATAGCGATGACACATGCTTGAATCGTGCACAGTTCAGTGTCAGTACTAGATCATGTGAGTAAGCATGGACTTTTAATGAAGTTTTTTGCTGATTGCAACTTTAGTAATGCTAGCAATAGTAATACTAGTAAGACTAGTAATAAAAATAGTAATAGCAAAAGCCATAGTAAGAGTAAAAGTACTAGTATTATAATAGTAGTAGTAATAATGATCTTATCGCTAGCAAGGGAATTCGATAGCAGCTTCATCTGGCCATATTCATCAATTCGTCTACTGCGATAAGTTTTACGTTATTAGGAGAATATTTGACTAGATTGAGAAACAAAAACGGATCGTCATAGTGATTTGAAGTGATTGCTTGAGTTGTGTTTTAGACTTGAATATTTCGTGACTGGTCAATCTGCCTAAAGACATTTTGCCTAACGACAGTTTGCCTAAGAAACAGTTTACTATCCGGCGAAATATCCATTAAAAAACCGTAAGTTAGGCAAACTGTCCGTTAGGCAATCTATCTCTAGGCAGATTGATCGGGTACTGAATTTTTTCATTCCAAACTGATCTTGTTCTCATCATCTTTACTTGCTGCACTTCTTTTTTTTTGAGACGCCTAACAATCAACAATGATGAGTTTGGAACAATGATTACAGTATTTTTTACGTTTGCGTTTCTTCTTTTCAACATTGTTTTCCACTAATAATCGCACGTTACGATAGCAAATTTTGAGTGAGTCATTCGTATTGCATCGGATCGGTATTTGTTATTAGCGATTCGAATGTTTGTGCAAAAAGCATTGAAATGTTTACAAAATTGACATTTTACTCGCTTATCATTTGCTCATGAAACGTTGTTTTTGTTTGTTTGTTACACAAAAACATCATTCTGAGTTTTTGCATTTTTGCAAATTATCTTCAATATGTTCTGATGGTCGTAAAATGATTTTTTTTGATAATTTTTATGCTCAAAGAAAATTTGTTTGATTGTTGCACAAAACCGTTGCTGTTTCATTTGCATGCGCTAAACTGGCTGGCTGGCTGGCTGGCTCTGTTTCACTGAAAACTGTCAAAGCATCACGAATTCAGTCGAGCCTACAGTTCGGTCCTTCTCGTTGCTACAATTCTAAAATGTGTGATTTCACGAATATTGTCTAAACGATCTGAAATAATTGACAGTCATCGAACTTGCAAATTTCGCTACCGTTTTTACAGCCGTATTGATCAAGCGTATAGGTTAAACCAACAGTGGTGTTGAAATCAGATCAATTCCAAAGTGTTTACGTCGTCTACACATGGATTGCACCTGAATGCAACAAAGTTTGTTGCATTGTTATGTAGGAAAATATGTTTGTGCGACAATGAGCAATAAAAATTTCGAGCTGTTCAGCACATTCCATTAGTCGAAAACAGTTTTCAGGTTGATGTATTTGCTCAACCAAAAAAAAATACCACCAACTAAGCGCTGTCAATGAATTGGTTTTATGGGTGTAAACTGATAAAATGGGAAAATTTTGGTGATATATGCACTGACTGACTGTGAAAATACGATTGTATTAGGCAAGAAATAATTTCAAAAATGTGAAAAATGACAGCTGAATGCACGAAGTAACCTACTGATAAGCATGATTGCGTGTTAACAAATCACTAATAATAATAATACCAGCATCCTAATATCAGAATATGCGCTTATTTTTATCAAACAAACAAACAAAATCGCCTTCTTCGTATAAAATCATCCACCCTGACAACAACCTCTCATTCGCACAGTTTTTCTTGATTCATTGTGCCAGATCACCAATCACTTCAGTTGATCAATTCGATTTCATTCTATTCGAGTTTCCGTTTGAATTTTTCACAATTTCCGCTTTTTTTCACTTCCTGTCATTTTTAGCTTGTATCAATCCCGTGATGATATTGAACGATAATGGATTGATGATGATACTACCGTTGTATCAATACAAATCGTTTCTGTAAACATTTTAAAATGTGACTAGGCTGATCTAGTATCACTTAGCGGATTGGTATTCTATTCCAGTTTCAACCTGAGATTGAAACCTGAGCTTTCATCAGGGTTTTCGCGTGTTTCCCATTTGAGTCATCGCAAGAATGGAATTATTCCAAAATATTTCTCTACTAAATTTTTCGTTTTGGATGACACCAGCGGAATTGAATCACTAATGAGTAGATGAGTGTGCACTGCGATCAGCATTATGTTTAACCAAAAGGACAGTGGCAAAATAAAATGATAATGAATCAAATAATAATCAACAAATGAAACTGAATCACTTGTAGGATGTGATTCGAGGGCTGTGAAAATCCTATTTTCGCAATTTACATAAACCCATCGAAGCGATCAGTAGCAAATGGAAATTTGTAATCGCTAGAATTGCTCGATTTGATGGTTTTAACAATAATATGAGTGATGAGGTGGTTGACTCATGTGATCGCTTTCATCGCAAACATTGCTCATCTACAAAAGAAACCAACTTGGATTGAAAATTTTAACAACGAAATAGTTGTGGATTAGAGCACAGCTGCTTGATGAGTGTCTTGTTTGTTGCAATTATGTTCGTTCGATCACTTATAGTTTAAACATGTAAAGTAACATATCAATTGCCATGTCAACATCTCAGGGCGCATTCCTCATGTTACAATTGTATTGCAGCTATTTTGTTGTTTTCGTATCGTATTTCTGCGTTCCATTTGTCACTAGCACTCATCGGCGTTAGTTGTGTTAGCTTTGTGTGAAAAGACATTTGGACGCCTTGAATTATCATGTTAGACTACCTTGTATTCAGTTGGTCGTACTGATAGTTGCATATTGTTACATTTCCAGACATGATAATGATACTGATGTGATAGTGATATACTTTTGACAGTGACGATAACAGCCGTGATAATTATCACACTAACGGTGATTTTGGTAATAATGTTACAAATATGACAGCTACAACGATGTTGCTGGCGATAAAAACGATAATAATAGTGAGAGTGATAATAATGCGGAATAATGAAGTTCATTGATATCGCCATAATGGACTTGACTTTGCTTCGAACACCTATCGTTCCACAGCAACTACAAATGAGGAGTAACTGACTGAACACAGCTCACAGTGAATGGTAGCTCATTTTGATAATCGATGGTCGAATCATGAAAAATTTTTGATTTTTACTAAACCGAAAACCAAAAAATTAGGAGAAGAGTACCAAGAAAACAGGAAAGGTGTCATTATTCTATACTTTTCGATGCACTCACTAAGTTTTGAAATAATTCCATCATCCCAATGAAAAAATGAATTTTAAGCAATTATAATGAATGGAGGAATTTTTCTGTTCAGAAGTGAATCAATCACCAAACAGCAAAATGCATTTAAATTGCAAACAACAATGAATAAAACTTCGAAAATAAAAATCACTGCAGTCAATCAAAATTTTTTCGAAACCACACAAAACGAATACACAAAAAAAAGATATTTAATGTTTAGTATAATGGTGGCGCCTTTCATGTTTGCTACCAATTTTGTATTCGTCGTCTTCAATTTATTTGCAATTTGCTTGTTGATTGCTTAATTGTGCCACACATTTATGCACTCATACACACATTCATTTCAGTCGATGACTCATTTTGCAGTGACCAAAACACAAACCGATTAAACTTTATGCTTGTGATATGATTGATGATGATTACACACAACGCTATCACACACACACTATCACATCATATCATTTCTCAACTGCTACTGCTTCTATTAATGCTAACGTGTCATAAGAAACTGCTCAGCACTCCGCATAGCACCATCATTACTAGACAACTTCATTTGGCGATAATCATTGCGTAATATTGCGATTGATTTCTTTGGATATAGGACTGGACTGAGGCTCATGTCAAGCTCAGCTATCCATCAAACAAGTAGATGCTTGCTTCGACCGTAAGGGTCTCTGGTCAAGCTTAATCCCAAATCAAATCCATCATGATATTATGCTCTCTGATTATGGCGGCTTGTAAATCATCTTCGATGGTGGCATGAAAGTTTTCTGGATGCAGATTCGTTTTTAGGTCATTCTGTAAACCTTTTGATTAGATCATAAACTGAATTACAGTAGTTTTTTGTGTCTCTTCTATGCAGAATCGTCGAGCAATCGCCTTGCTAAGCAATCATTTCATTGCTGGTGGTGGCATGTTGCTTGCGGAATGTGCTGCAATGCACATTAATTTGTGTTTATGGTGGTTGCCAGCCTGTCTCATTGTTGACTACCCAATTATATGACCTATCTTATCGTATACATAAATGCACACATACATAGAGCACTATTATGGCTATCAATCAGTGTGATATGTTGATTAGAGTGATAACTGATAATACATCAGCAACATGATGTTGAAAAAATTTTCAACATTCCATTTTTCTGCCTGCAAATCCTGCTGCTAAACGCCAGAAATTTTAAGTGAACTGATTCACCAGTCATACGGCGTGCTTCCTGAAGAAATTTTCGCATCTTACAGTATGAGAAACCTGAAAGATTTTCCACTTTAGCAATGTAATGACTCGGAAGAAATTATACTCTTGCATTCGATCATATTTGCTCCACTATAAAGCACGCGCAATTTGATTTCACATGCGACAAATTTCTTGTAGTCTTTAGTGAACGATGTAAGATCTGATGAAATGGCGATTCTATCACCTAAAGGATCATTAACTCTAACACGGAATTCCGTATGCTTCAGTCGAATTCCAAGCCATAAAGCAATCTTGACGACGCCGTTGATGTCCAAGTGCTCGCAAAAAAAAACTACTTCAGCACAAGTATTGAGGCGCCGCCGATCTAAAATGAAAAAGTCTCAAACATCTATCGATGACTGAACGAATGATCGAAGTACAGTGCATGCGCACCTTTCGAATGGACATACTACTTTTCCGTATCATATAAAGCCAAATCTATGCTATTTTTCCATTCAGCTCAGAAAAAACATGTTCATTTTATCGTCTTATCATCAGTTGTTTATGACTGGCCATCTTGTGATTTGTGTATCAGACAACTCAAATCATTCGTTGTGCTCAGCGATGTTCTAAAGACAATTCACAATTTTCACTTATTCAATAACAAGAGAATCTTTAATCTCCAACGATCACTGTGTTTTGGTTCGTTATTCAGCATTTTTTAATGCGAAATTTGATATGCCAATTTATCTATCGCATAAAACCAATCCAATGAGACTGTACAATAGGCCTTTTCATTAACCACTTCAGGATTTCTAGAATTACACCTCTTAAGAATCCCGTCTTTATTTGCATTCAACAGTATGAGATTATCCTTCTTTTGTTGAGGCAAAAGAAATGTACAGTGGCGTATATATCCTTTCATTTGGAACTTCTTGATTCAGCGATTTGTAGCACTAGGAGGAGCTGTGCAATTGGTATATCAACGACAAGTCAGATTAAATGGATCAGTATCTTCTTCATGAGTGAACTTCAGTTTCAGACTCGAACGCTGACAGCTTGCGTACTTCTCAGGTGAAAACTGTCATGTTGTGAATGGTGTACCGTCTAATTAAGTTTATTTTAATTTTTCATTTCCTTTTGCGTCTTTTCAGTTGATTTAGATTGGCACATGAATAGGTTTGCTGTGTTCAGATTCCGTTCGGTTACTATCTGTGATTCTTCACGAGCTTCCTTCTCTTGAACATGAGAAGAGCGTGAATACTGGACCGGAAGGATGACTCCTTATAATTCAAAAAGAACTGAGGGGAATTCTGAGAACGGTTTTGTTGAGGAAATTGCACTCAGGCTACGTCTTCTTGGTCAATTTGGAGATATCACGTATGATTGAAACAATATGAAAATGCATTCGAACAGAAGCCAGGATAAGGAAAAGTACTAAACGTCAGCACTCAACTGTTCACCGCTAATTGAGGTTGACACTCAAAAGGTAACTAACTTGATTAAGTTAGCAATGAAAGTGGTCGATGTGAACTTCTTCGAATGTGGGATTTTGATGTGAGGATAGCATTGAAGCATTCCGTTCAGTATGCCCTTCGAGAACGTAATGCTATGGAAATGAATTTTACATCTGAAATTTTTCGTAATCATCTCATCATACATATGATTCACTATCAGCCAGACAGCAGCTAGTCTCAGTTCCACTTCTCCAGCGAAGACATGCAGCGATTTTCCCTCACATTTTTCATTCTAATTGTTATGTTCTCATCGTTTTGCCGTTCTCATATTGAAGAAAAGGGAGCTTATGAAGAACTCTGCAAAGGATGATCAGCAGAACTCGTAGAAAACAAATCTTCTCTTGAGCCAAGCTAATCAACCGGAAAGAACAAAGGAACGCAAAAAAAAAATCAAAGTAAGCGCTATTGAGTGGTCCCTGACAATAACAGAAATCATCGCTTCGAGAGATATGCCAGCTCTCGTTATTAGAAAATGGGATTGAAACTCGTTCATAATGAAGATGCTGATCCGCTTCAGTCAAATTATCGTTGATATGTCAGTCGAGCGGATCTTCCTTCAACTTGCTTACAAATCGATGCTTCCTAAAGGTGCGATTGTAACGATCGCCACCGTAGATCAGCCAGTAACAATGAACAAATTTTAATCTTCCTCATTTGTTTATAGTAATGAACGCATGTGATAAATGTCCATTGTTGTTTGACGAATGGTCACATATTCAGATGAAAGAACCGTTGGATAATATTTCTAATGGGATTTATGCGAGAAATGAAACTAAAAAGTTTGAAAACCAATCAAAAATACCAAAAAAACGCTTTCAGCAATCATATATACACATTTCTAAACCCAATCAACCCTCTCTGCATTTGTTTTATGAATGCATGAACAATAATATTAATAATAATAATAATAGCGATGATGATAGTCTCGTATCAGTGATGTCTCTCTCTTAACAAAAGCAGCAGCTGGCTTACAGCTAGTAGTCTTTCCTAGTTGCTCGTAGTTTTCGAAAGTTTTTCGCTTAGTTTTCTTTGGAACTGCAAAAGCCGCAAAATTATTGCCAATAAATCAATGAAATGAAAATGAATCAGTAGTGAAGGGAACGGAACGAAGCAATCGACTCGCATTGTTTCAAACAAAAATTTCTTTTAAACTTATGCGGAAATGACGCGATAAATTAGCTGAAGTGAACACAAAATTCTCGACTAACAAGCATTACATCTACATATATCACAATAAACACAATCATATGCCGTTCACAAATATTTGATGAATCATTCTATTTCACTTAACAAAAACAATCGAAATCATTCCCGTTATCATTATTGCTAAATCATTATTATCAATTTCAATTGGAAGCGATGACCGCCATCTTTTGAGAAAAAGAATTAATAAAAGATTGTGAAGTGCATATTATGTGTCTGTCTCATAAGATAACGTTCAGAGCATTCATCCACTCGTTTCAGCTTAATCTTAGTGTTTCACAAGGTGTCATTTGGTCTTGTTTCACAAAGATTTTATTCACAATCGGCCGCATTGAACTCAACTGAACACTACTGGCGAATCACACAGCTGTTGTTTTATCTGCAAGCAAATGATAACAATAAATTGTTAAAGTTCATTCAACAAACCTTTAAATAATAGCTGTTGGTTGTTATCGGCTTTATTTACATCATTTGTTGTTGACGACGATCGATGACTAATCTCGACGTTCCAATCATTGAATCGCTCTTTTTGTGCTGATGTCGATTTGTTGTTGAATGGTGATGGTGAATCGCCCGGAGTGTAGTGCTGATATGAACATTGATAAATTCGCTTAATTGATCTGACTTCAACTGAAAACCGATCATGGTGGTGCTATACTTCGCTCTTTTCAACCGTTCATATTTCAAACTCATTAATCTTTCTGATTTCACAATTTTGCTCCTGTGACCATTTTCCAGAATTTTCATTTTTTCCGGAAACGCGAAATATTCTCGAATTTGCACAATGCCATCTCGCATCGATTTGTTTTCTCATTTCTTCGCTCGTTGCTAGATCGATGTGTGGTGTGCCTATGTGATTTTTCATCAATTTCAATTCTGTTTCATAAACAAGATTGCAGCTGATCACAGAAAGCAATTCGTGTAACGACTTTTTTTTGGCCAATATTCAGTGAATAATCAATCCGGTCCTATATTTATCGATGTTCGTTGATCGCTTAAGATCACTTGATTGGCTGATTGGGATTATTTTGCGTCGGAATTCGAGAAATTTTAGAGCACAACAAAATTTTTGATTCAAAAAAGTCACGACCATTCAATCCTTCAAAATATTCACTCTCAACTAAAAAAAACTCAACGGATCTGGCTTCTTTCAGAAAGTTCTCTCGCTAAAACATAAACAGATTTATCACTCCATCCAACTCTCTTTAAGACCTTTTCATCTCATTTCAACGAAATGCATTGTTCTCGTGTAAATTCCGATGAATTGTTTCAAATCCTATTGAAACCTCCCATTGGTGATTCTCTTCAAAGAAGTCCCGCAGTTAATGTAACCCTTTCATCGGCGATTATATTCTCAAAACGATTGAATGGCTTTTTTTTGACGCGTGATCATAACTTCTCAACATACTTCTTGCCGCTAAATGATTCAAAAGTTGAATTTTTTCACTGTCCCATTTCCTGCCAACAATAATGCTCCAATGAATTGAACGGAAATTCCGCCTATTCTTCAACGAATCGAACGAGAATTTTACGTGTTTTGAAGTGTATCAGACGATGGAATGAATTTGATCGCTTCGAGTCGTTCGTATGCATACCCGTTGATCTAGTGAAGAGAGCGGAAGTCATATGCTTCTTCAATGTTTACTTAATCTTTTCCGACTTGCCATGAACAAAACAGCGATATCGCTCGTTCATAATACATTGTTGACGGAATTTCTCAACAAAATGCATTTCATTCGTGAATATCCGAACATTTTTCTGCTTGACAAATATGATATGTCATACAATCCACTTTGATTTGTTAGTTGGATCTCACATGATCTAGCTAGCTGTGCTATTTATAAAGTCCAACACGTGATGTGTAAACAGCTGATCCATCGTTCACTTTATGGCTTTCCTCTGTTCATTTCGAAATTGTTGATGCATTTCAATAGCCCTACCTTCAACCATGACTAATTGAGTATGAATGGTGGAATATTCCTAAGCAATCGCACGCATCCACAGGTATTCCGTGATATTTGTGAAAACGATATATTGCGGATGAATTTTGATCAATCGTTAGATTATTAGAGCATAAAGGAGAGCTGAGAAGAGATAAATGAATTTCTGTAAAAATTATTTCCATTGGATAGTCGTCATCCAGTTGTTCGTTTGCAAATCCATTGGAAAGGTGCGATATTCTCTCGTCAACAACATGAGTGCTGCTGCTGCTGCTACTGTTCTCTTGACTATTGTTTACTTGATTATCCCGAGATTAAATTAGAATATGGAATCGGAATTCTTTAAGCAATACTCCTTAGTAATACTCCTTGAGTAATACTCCTTATCATGAGAATAAGAGCAGTATTGAGCGACAAAAGAGGCTGATACTGAAATATTTGCAGTCAAAAACATTCAGTTCGATTATTGCTACAGTTTTTTAATCGTGCGCGATTCGTGAGTATATCCATCTATTCAATTGTACAACATTCTGTTGTCTGATGCTTATCTCAAGCTGCTATTTCACTGGAATCAGATAGAGATGAGTGCGGCCAATGCTGTTGCTAAATTCGAAATTTATTCAACTTTTACACAATATCAGAGGATATTTTATTCATTTCGATGACGCACTCATCACTCAGCAACTCTGCGCTATATGCGACAAAACAAACAACGAATATGTTCACATCGACATATTCCTCTAATTCAACGAATCCAGTTCGATTCGAATGAAAATGATGAAAAAGATATCTATCCATCTATCTATCTATCTATCATTTATATGTACTGCTCTATGTAAATAGTTGTTTTCAAGGTATTCGAATAGCAGAAGAAAGAGTAAAAATATTGTTCATATTCATACGAGAATTGTTCTTGTCAGAAGAAAGAAATCAACAATGTGCACTTCCAGTTAGATGGTGTGACTGTGAATGAATTGTTTAAAATGTTAGCAGCGATTGTTTGGGTAAAGAGCTAAGTAAGTAGGTAAGTAAGTAAGGTAAAAAGAAGAAGTTGCATAATGTAGCGGGGGCATACAGGTAGGTACCTACGTACAGAGCTAGCTCTAGCTCTAGAGCTAATACAACAAAACTGAATAATAATATTTGTTGTGTTGATGCTTGTCGAGTGGAACGAACGAACGAAGAAGTATTAAGTAAGTTGACGAACTAATAGTAAGCAGTAGTGCAAAAGACTGATCAGTTAGTATAACGAACACAATGCGTGCAAACCAAAGCCACCAGTTAGGTATTCAACTTGCTCTGCTTTCTAGCTTAAGTATACCAAGCTGTGCTTTTAGCATGATTGCTAACTCTTGATGTTAATGCTATTGTTGTTGTTATGATTGTTGTATGTCTATGTCAATTTTTAACTTCTTTTTTTCCTGTTTTTCAAACTCATCTTTGTGTTCATTCGTCGTCGTCTTCACAGAACACCTATAGCAGTAGCGCAGAACAGCAAATAAGAATATTTTTTCGAGAATATCGCTGAGTCAATTGTACTGAAACTTTACCCGGTTATATTACTTGCCTAGCTTACTGTTCGCTTAGTGTTATAGTGTGTGGCGTTGCAGCTTCAAGATCCGGGTGTGTGTGTGTGAGTTGTTTGAGTTTGCATCATCATCATCATCAGCAGCATCAGCAGCAGCAGCAGCATCAACAGTATTGTAATTATTGTATGGTTAGTACATTAAACTGTAATAACTGTATTAATATTATTGTACGGTGGTGTGCGCGTGTGTGTGCATGCTCATTGTGTGCGGTGTGTGGATTTCGTGTGTGGATTTGCTATGTATTCCTCTGAATCGCTGATATTGCTCTGATAGAATAATTGCTATAGCCGAGCGTCGTACCATTTCTTCAAATTACCTTCAATAGTTGTTACTTCGATTCAACAACGCAACAAAATATTCTCATCTGATAACTATTCTACTGTTTAGTGTCATATCGCCATAAGCTCAATAAACCTATTATTCACGCTTATCACAGACCTCAAATAGACCGACCGATCATTCTGTATTCTCATTCTTATTCGATTATCTCTGCCAGTATTAATCGAAGATTCTCTGAAGATCTTCCAGACCAATTTTGTCAACCAATCAATCAATCTTAATCAATAGATCCATTGAATTCACTATCGGAATATATCATCAATTTATAGTTTGCAACTGTCTTCAATCAGTCATCATAATCTGAACATTTCATCAGATTTCATAAGCTCCTCTCATATTCTGACTGTATTATTGTCGTTCTCTTGCACTCGACGGTAATACTATCGAACCAGTACGACACTCGCTCACAATTCCATATCACAACACATCTCTTGATCCTATTCAAACTTGATCCTATTCACTAGTTGCACATTGATTAGGAATTTCTCTACTTATCATATCAGCCCAGCTATTCAGTTGAACTCAATCCCCAAATTACTATTGCAATTGTACTCCTTCATTGATACCATACACTATCATTTCATTTGTCGTTATCACTTCGAGTATTATTGTATATTAGCTATTTAACGAAGAATCACTGCGCGACACGAACGATTTCCAAACAGTAATTCAATAGAAGAAGTTTCATTAGAGCACTGAATACACTTCACCGAATTACTCCAAACTCATCGCCGTAACTTATTTGAACATTACCGTTTCTGTGGGATTGATTCTTATATATAAAGCGATTTGCGATATAAAGCGGACACTAACGCAGTGTAACGACGAACCAACTCGTTCGAGACGAGTGAAAACGCAACTGTATTTGCAGACCGAATCAGAATCGCTCATCTATATTCAAAGTTACGAGAAGATTTTTAAAGGGACTGCCTTCTTGTTGAGGCCAAGTGCATAATGCACAAACACGAAGATAATTGTGAATCGCTATTCATCAAATTATTGATCTCAGTTCTCTTATCACATAATCTGATCGCGGCAATGTCGATTGAACTCGACGATCAACCACTCAATGAAACTGCTGCATCATCACCATCTTCCTCATCAACAACAACAACAACAACTCCAACTTCTTCCTCGCATTCACCAGTTGTTTCACTCATCAAAACCAATGATATTATCGTCAAAGATATGAGTCATTCTAATCATATTTATAATCAACTGCACACTAATTTTAACAATGAAATTGATTGCTCACAAAAATGTCCACAAGAATGTCCAGATGTTTCACACTGTTCACTGGTCGTTCCTGATTCTTGCCATTGCTGTCCGGTTTGTATACGTCAACTTGATGAGACGTGTGGGCCTGAGGTTGGCATTTGTGCACAGGGATTGTACTGCGACGACGACGACGAGAAATCTGAGAATGCGACGTGTGTTGGTAAGTCGTTAGAGAATTATTCGCTTGATTTTGATTTCGTTTCGTGATGTTTTCAATTATTATTGATGCTGCTTTTTCAAATTTTATGATGCACAAAATATCTAATTTCCTACAATTTCAATTCAGTCAATTTATTCTGCATTCAATCGTTCTATCGTTACACTCGAATACAAACCAACACTTGAAGGTTTCAGTCTCATGAGACTGCGGACATTTGTCTCAATTCATGACTTAGTTCTCACAAGTGAAACATGAGATAGGAATGAAATTGAGAATAGTGCTTTGAGGTAGTGTTTTTTTCCGGTGAACCATTTATCAAATTCTCACTCGTAATTGAAAGTGAAATGAATTGTATGTAACGAAATCATATGAGACGGATGTTTCCATTTCGTCAATATTCGTTCAGTTGGCCTCTGATGCATAATATACCTCTCCTATTTCGACGTTCTATCATGTTCTATTGGATAATTTATATCCGAATGATGCAGTTCGGTTGATTGCTTCGCTCTTAATGTCTGATGCAACATACTGATTGTAAAACTTTTCGCAATGTATACAGTAACGTCGCAGTTACTGTAAAATCTAAACAGGAAAAGATGTTGCCAAATGTAACATACATTTGAAATGCTGGTAATTTTATCAACTATCACTTTATATCAAGTTTCCAAAGCCAAGATATAAATCCTGATCTTAATCATCAATTATGCGCTTTTTAATTGATCTCTTTGCGATCATTCGTTATAATGGTGCGCATCTTGAAAGAACTGCATACCGAAATTTCTCACAATCAGGTTCTTGTAAAGGAGCATTCAAAAGATCCTTAACTCAGGCTCGAATGCTTGAAATTGACAATTCATCCGCGTACACCAAAATTTGACGTTTGCAATCGGAACAAATCTTCAAATAATGCTACTAACCTTGGACTGATTCATTCCACTTCTCGTACATAATCAAGATCTTGGAATTTTTAGGAGATGTGTGCGAAATTTCAGATTTGCCCTTTGTAACCAGATCAGTCACATTCCATTTGAATAAGCGAGTGAGTGATTTGATTGAAGCAGCAGCATTCACACTGAACATTGTGAAAAATTCCTCTTTTTTCCTATTCAAGAACTGACAGCAGCCAACAAAAATATTGTTTGCTTGTGTTCATTCCTTCCTTCTGCCATTCACCACAATGCACAACAGTGTAACTGATCCCGTACAATAGCTCATTCATGAACCGAATCCAATTGTACACCAATCACTAAATACATAAAAACTTATTTATGCGGAAACATTTCTATTCAAATTAATGACTGCAACAAATAATTGTCAAGTGGTGTCGATTTGATTTTGATTCTATCGAGAACGATTTCAGTTGACTTCTATTGCTATTGTCATCATCTTAACACAAATCAATTGTTCATTTTCTGACATTTTTTGCGTTTTTGTGAAATATTTCTCGTTTCGAATGCATGTGCTCATAATTGGAAAGGTTCGCGCATATCACTTGAATAGCCACAAAAATTTTGCGTTTGTTTTTCCATCGTTGTGAATTTTTTGTATTGTTGAAGAATTTTATTGAGTTGTTGAAACGAGAAAAATCGAGAAAAATCACACCAGCTGACTCAATATTGAATACGGAGAGAATGTTGGTGAAGAGAAGGCGTAATCGTCGATGCTGAACGGATCACTTGATGATGTTTTAGAGCGATAAACAATTGCATATCAAATGAAATCTGTTTTTGATAGTACTCTTTTTTTTGTGGAGAAATTTTTTTTTTGCAAATACGCGACTTTTGAACGACTGTTAAGCAAACAATACAGTTTATAGGCATACTTATGGGTGCGTTTTTATTTCTCTATCGTTTTCTTTTGAAACGTTTTTCACAAAGCTTTTCTTCTTATTATTATTATTGCAATGAAACTGATCAGTTAATATGAATTTTTATGCTTTTCCAAAATTCATTACGAAAGTATTTTATGCACTTCACAAACTATACTTCGAATGAATCGTTGATCAATGAGGGCTTTTTTCCATCAGTGATGAGACTGCAAAAGTTGTGACCTATGATATTGTACAATTATGAGACTTATGTCGATATTAGTATCGTTCAATCATGCATCTAGCAGCTAACAGATGAGTCAAGCTTTCATTTGGATACCAGTTATTTTGCTCACTAAAAATTATGCATTCGAGAAAATAATTCTTAAAATCAACGGTGAAATTGATTAAATGTTTGATGTTTCATTTTTCTACGGGAACTCGAGCAACTGATATGAGTGAATTCGAGTAAATCGGTTGTAAATCACAATTGAGTTGTGATATTTCATGCAGGATTGATTGGTTGATGAATTTAAAGAGCTCAAATTGTGAGATGAACCATTAATACGCGTAATCTGTAAGCCAATCCAGACAATAAGGCGAACAATCGCATCGAATTATTGAAATCTTTCGAGGTGGTACTGCAGTTATGTATGTGTGATTGGTTGCGGTGAATTCTTCAGTGAGTTCATTCAACCGAATCTTATAGTACATATACACTATGAATGACCATCGATCATCACATGCATTATAAATCACTGCGTTTTTTTCCAAAAAATATGTTGTATAGATGAATTTTGAGCTCATTTTGAGAAAAAAAAAACGATCAGAATAGTGCACATTACGAAACGTTTTATGACCATCATATCAAGTACATTCAAACAACATCAAACAGCATTAGCCGGTTGAAACATCTATCCGAGTGAATATTTGCAATCGAAGATAACTGAATATCTTCAGACATTGAATGTCTGTAATAGTGAATCGCCGAATGAAATCGTTCCGAACGAAGGAAATTATGGAAGCATCGATCAGAATTAACTGTGCAATTCGAAATTTTCCTTTTGCGTTGTAGAAAAAGCAGGATCTTGCTTTAGCTGAGCTGCTGTTCGAAGACATTGTGGTAATTGGATGAAATCAACTTCTATCAAGTTAGATTTTGTTTTAAAGCAGAAATGAGATGAGGGCTTACGATTCGACGATACAATGCGATTTCTGTATCACATGAATGTTAGTTGGTACTGTTGAGTGGAAAAAAAGAATGGATGATGCACGCATATTATTATTATTATCATTCAATGTTATTATTATTGTTTTTATTATTAATATTATTATTATTCATATCGCTATTATTATGATTATCATCGTTGCTAGCAAAAAGCATTATTTGAACAAATGTCATTCTATCAACCATATAACATTCCCATTCAGTTGCTCATCACTCCAACAATAGCATCATCATGAGCGTAAAGCTACGTTATTCACTTGATACTCTACAACAAAAATTTCCGTGACCAAACTTCGACGATGATTCCTACTAGAATGTCCCCTTTTCATGCAACATTCTTTTCCAACTGTATCACTTTACTATTTCTCTCATTGTTCTCAGCTTTCCACGCTAGTTTTCAAGAGCTCCAAGTGAATCCGCATCATTAATTGGTATCAGTACGAATATTTTAGCTTGATATTTTAAACAAAAATCTAGCTTAATGCTTTTAATCGCTTTATCGCACGTAATAGTTGTTACATTTTATTCTGTTTGAAGAAAGTATCCTAAAAGCTCGAAGTTGTTATTACTGCTTGACGCCACAATTTTCTGTCTCAGAACACTTGAATTCGGCGTCAACACATTGTCATTTCTCAGCTTAAGCTTCCCGGAAAGTAAACTTAAGCAGTGAACCTCAAACCGTATAGTGCACTTGCTAAATACATGAGCTTATAAAATCCACAATACAGTTTCCAATAACGAATAATCGTTCAGCCATAAGCACAAATATTGGAACAAGTAGGAATCGCAATCTCGAATTCCATCGTTCGTGTGAATTTGAACGATGGATCACTTATAACGATTCGATTAAGCATAGTGGATGAAGTAGAGATTTTTTGGATTTGCTTGCAAAAACGCCACAAATTTGTGTATCACAACTCGATCACTTGTGATGAGCGGCTTAAACACAGGAATTTGTTGAGTGGAAAGCCGTTCATCAAAAACTTATTCCAACCAAAGAATTTTCCCGTATGTTCGTTCACACAAACAGCTTCCGCTGGATGACACCAAGCGTTCCTACCTCAATCATTCTTTATTCAATCTCCGTTTGTTTGCAACTGCATCAATAAATTTAATGAGGTACATTCCTCTTCTCGAGCCAACAACCAACCACTGCTGACCGACTGACTAAACGAACCGGGCGAACGTATTTGATAGATTTATCTCACTTTCAGTTCGCATCCACTCAACTTTACAATTCACTAATTGCTTCCGCAAAACGTTCCACACTCATCGCTTTTCGCATTGTTTCATTGCCTCAATCTTCTTAACCTTTCGCACCGAACGGAATTTTTTTTTTTGAAGTTGTTGTTGATTGCATTCTTGCACATTATTTTCGAGCTTTTTCTCGCCATCAAAAATGATCGTTTGATGAGTGAGCGGCGTTCAACTCATTCTTCAACTCATCCATTTCCTTCACTTATTTACGCTTTGTTCAATCGGAAGAATCTGATTGAACAATTGAATGAGGCCATTTAGCTGTGCAAGAGCAGTACATCCATTTGTTTAGTCGGACTCATTTTTATTCACACCTTTGAAAGTTTGTTTTTTATTTTCCGCAAATGTTTCATTTTTAATGTTTCATTTCCTATCGCTTCAGTTTTTTTACATTGATAAACTGAAATGAAACTTTCTTCGCAGTCACTTTTGTGGAATTTTTAGCGATTGCGATAGTGAATTGAGATAAACGTCAACAAATAAGGATGTTAAATGTCAATAAAAATCTTGCAAAGATGACTGATTACCGCCGAATAATTCAAAATAGCGACTGAGTGTTTGAAGTGTTTTTATGCGCTTTTATGATGTGATAAAGTAAAGGTTTATGTCTTTGAACAGTGATATTAATGGCATCGTGTATTGTCTGCTGAAATTGCGAAGTCCGCCTATCGTAAAGTCCGCTATTTATGGCATCAACATTGGTGCTGCACCATAATTGCTTTATTCGCCGTTCGACGGTTAACGCTTTCTTGCAATTTGTTAGAATTATTGCGTTTTGTTTCGTTCATGAGACTCGAGAAGATTTCAAATTTTTTTCGTTTTCACACCTTTGATTTGGACTTCCTTTTAGATCTTTCATATCAAGTCCTATATCGTACTGTATCATCTGTAGACTACAAGCAGCGCACTGTCAGCTATAATACATCCGGAATTCGAGCATTTCAAACGGTCTCTTTCCAGTCAGGTATCTTTGATTCTCGTTCGCTCCAACTTAAATAAACTTTCTGTCAACCAAATTCTAGCGTTTTCTCAAGGCAGTAGCAAATTCTGTGGTTATGCTGGGGAAAAATTCCCATGAGAACAATGCATTTGGTCAAATTTGATCCCCATTTGATCAAATATTGGTGTCGACCAAGCGGATAGAGCATGTAAATGATTTGATGAAAGATAAATAAAATTTCTGCGGATATGTTCGTTAATCTCGTTTGTTCATCCTCCATTCATACGTTGTTTGTTCAAGATTTATGATCAGCAATTCAAGTTTTATATAGTGCATATTCGCATTCATGAAGAATGAGTATCGTCTATTCATCAAATTTAGGAATTCTTTTACGGTTCGAAAAAATAGAAACGAATAAAAATAGACGTCGACTTAACGATTTCGTTTAGCTGCAAAAAAGTTTTGCCCTAAAACAGAAATATTAATTTCACATTAATTTCAAAAGGTAACAATCGCCGATTCAGTGAGTTCACTGATCAAAATAACATTTGTGAGTGATTCTTAAAACATGAAAGATATATTTCAATTATGCAATTGGAATTCGAGAATTTAAGCAGTGCCCAGAAATCGGACAGTGACGAAAAATCTCATTTCCAATTGGTGTCCGAATTGAAAATCGATTCAGAGTGGTGAATAGGTTGATTAAACTGAAACTGAATAAAACGAAAAATGAATGAGAATTGAAAGAAAATCAAATCAAACGAATCAATTGAATCGAATAATTGAATCAGTTCAAGTGTAAAAATCATTTCTAATTGGACGAAAAGATTTATTCGAAGATAAATTTGCACTTAGAATGCGAGCTTTCAAATTCTTCTCGTTTTTTGTTGTTGATCAGGCATTTCGAATTATCACAAGACAGCCACGTACTTCCACTCTGCGCTCATTTGTTTCCGAACCTCACCAATCACTATTCCGATCATTTGATCAAAAAACAAAACAACTGACAGTGAGAATGCTTGTGAACAAATAAATACCTGAAATTCCTCACAATCCAAATGGCCACAAAAAAGTTCGATTATTGACGATCTAAACACGAGTGTCCAATCGGTATCTCTATCAGAAACCAAAGCCATTATCACGTCTCAAGTTTTTTACGGCAATGCAAAAGCAATATCCTCTTCTCATTAAAGTTCACTATGTTAGCAATTTTCACCATAAAAACTGCCCATCTCGATTTTATTTGTCAACGCTTTTGTTTGTGAGCGAACACCGATCAATCAGCGATTGCTGCTGCAAAGAAAATAACTTTGATAATTTTTTGAGGTTTATTGCAGCAATTTTTTGGTGTATTTCGGGAGCGATTGTCAGTTTGCAAGTTTGCCGTTCTTATCAGTGCTCTTTCGCTTCATTGTTCACGAGATCATCAAAAAATGTGCGATGAAAGTAACTGAAACAAGTTTTGCCATGAATTGAGATGCGGAGAAGATGGGATCATAACAGATATCATAAACTTAATTATGTACCAAATTTCTTTATTCCTCACCCATCTTGCTCATTTCTTAAGCCAGCGTAGCATCACGTTATCATGGCGGTTGTCAATCGCACCTCAATCCTGTACGATTTAACCTAATCGCGCAATTGCATTATAAGTAAATTCAGGCCCAAGCTTGACCTTAATCTTATGTCTGACAGACTTAGGTTAAAGTGAAGACTTTAATTTTATGTCTGAATCTAGTGATGGAGATGTGTGCTTTAAGAACTTGAAGGCTGAGACTGTACTGTCCTCAGGCACATGCGATTTGGCTTGTGGAAAACAAAGTATACACGTCGCCACTTCTTTCATTTCGGTTCATTGCAAAACTTGAAAAATATTCATTCACAAATTGTTTTGTTAATTGCTCAATGCGAAATTCTGCAACAGCAACAGCAACATCGACATCAGCAAGAATCGTTATAAGAACCGCTAACGAACACATTCACTTTGATCAGTTAACAATCAGATTGATAGCCTGCAATAAATCTAAGATAGTTCTCTCTTGCGAACGGCAACCAAAAGCACTTTCAAAAAAGACTGATGACGTCAATTGGCAGCATAACTCATTCAGTAATGCCCAATCAACGCTGTCGATCTATGATTCAGTTTTGAGGTGAATGAGCTAATTATCCTGCTCTCATAACTCATTCCAATTGAACAAAATATCCACAAATATGCATCTATTAGCTCATTTCTTCGTGCTTTCAAGCACCAGTATGTTCGGTGCATTGGAATGATAAATTAGAACAATTCAACAAAAAATTCATGACAAAATGGACTCATAGACTTAGATATTATGAAATACATTCCAGAGAATGGAATATTGAAATGTTTAGGTTTTGCTTCTCAATGAATTTAAGAAATATCCTTGCAAAAGAATTATCAGCAACTGATTTAAAATCATACCATCCGGCCCAGTCTAAATCCTATTCATAATAGTAATAACTGGATGATAGTGTTCAGTTGAGCTTCAAAATAATGAGATTCTCATTGTTATGTATGTTTTTTTCCATCAATATGAGCTTTTATAAACGGTTAAGCAAATAGGAATCTTTTAAAGCAACTCAAAACCGGCATCAAACTCCCAGTTAACAAACATTCCTTAGAAATGATAATCAAACTGATAATTGAGCATTAGTCTTCTCCATCACACAAAACAAAACGCTCGAGTAGACTTTAAAGCCGTATTCCAATTGGATTCCACATGAAGAATTCTGCAATGAATTTTGCTCAAAATGAATAGTACATGTTGGCAGAAGAAAAAAATAGGACCAATAGGACCATGTTGGAATGTTGAGCTGGCGGAAAGAAAATTTTGAGAAAAAACAATGCGAAGAATTTTCTAGGTGATTGTTCGTCGTTTGGCAAAGGTGAAATGTTAAACACGAATAGTGGTGAAGAGGATATGAAAAAATTGATGATTTGTGCGAACAACTGCTCAGAACAACAGCAAACAAATGACATTCGCTAAGAATAGCGATCATAACAACAATAACGAGAGTGTATTGTTGCAGTGTGTTGATTTGCATTATCATTTTAACACTCACTCATCGCTCGTCATGATAAGATTCACTTGACTCATTATTCAATTCTATCGCAGATATTTTACGCTCACCTATCCAACGTTAATTTTGCCATCATTTTTCTCATTCAGATTCACTTAGCGATGTTTCCGCAACAATTTTTATCACTGATATACCTATTCATTAATCATTGTTCGCGGTTTCGATCACAGATTTTGCATGAGGTTATTTGTTAGCAGCTTTATCATCACATCACAATTCCTTTGAATGATGGTGACTCAAATGAACGAAAATATATTCGAGTTGAGCTATATTCATTCATTTGCTAGCTATTTGAATAGCAGCAATCAGTACATTGCATGCAGCTAATCAAAGAAACTTTGTTTGGCCACGTACCAGTTTCTTTTACTAAATATGATCAAAAGTTCAAACTGCATTTGTCCTCGTGCATATGTGATGAAATCGCCAAGTGCAAGTGAAGAAATATCGCTCTATTTGGTAAGTTTACTGTATATCAGCATCTGCACTTTGCTGGTTGATTACCGTAGAGTGTCGGTCCAACCACAATATTTGAGGGGAGGGCGCATACGCACAAAATTACATCATCCACAGATTGCCGGCTATATAAGTCAGCGATTGTAGATTAATGATTTAGTGCAAAGTTTTTTGCCGTTGCAGTCGATTCATTCAAAATGTTCGGAGGAATATTTTGAAGAAACGTAACGAATTTGTTTCCCGTCGCATCACGACAACTTTTAATCTATAGTCTGCACATACACATTTTGCGCCTTCAATAAATCCTGAGCAGTGCAACCACAAACACAAACCATCCATCCCTATGAACCTTTGCTGCAGTTGCTGCGTCCAGTGGTTGGCTTCTTTTCGAAACGTTAAGTGAAGATAATCCCTTGAAAATGTTGCGTGCCCAGAGCGATATTCTAGGATCGGTTGGCTCTCTTTCTAGCGGCGTATATCATTCAGAAGTGCAAAACTCCGACCGATCAGTTGGTGGTCATAAACTGCCGAATTTAATTATTACTACACTGAAAAAACGAACACTAGTCGAGAATCGTCTTTATTGCTGTTCATCGCCAGATTCGACACTGGAGACCACCTATAAATGTTTCGAAAAACAAAAAATCCCATAAGCTGATCCAATGATTTTGATAAATTTCATTCTATTATCGATTCGCTACTTTGATTAACGCCATTCATTATCGCCTCCATTCAATCGCTCTCAATTTGTTTCTAATCACTTCTTATACGCCCAAAATGATCGTGATTAATTCATTCAATTGATCTGCTCAAATGATCAAACCAACCCAAAATGTTTGTTATACACATCCAACTGCTCAAGTTGGTTTCGTTGCTTCACTCTTACTTCAACTTCGGTTGTTCCGTTTCCCTCGCCTCTACCACTGCAATTAGCATCCAAACAAATTCCCTTTAGTGTCATTTGTCCGTCATTTTTTGCAAAAGTCTCACGATCAGGCTGATATATTAGCTTCTTGCAAAATACATAAATACATTGAACGCATCAAAAACGCATTGATTCCGGACGTTATTTGAGCGACGTAACTCTCTTGTTTTCTTCTCGTCAAAGTTCCTTATGCAAGCGATCCATTTTTTAGAAACACCAATTTGCGCAGATTTGCAGAAATACTCCCATGATTTTCCTCTACTCCTATAAACCAATATCTCATGCTTTAGATCATTAATTCGAAGCATTGTTTTGTCGTGGTCTTTTCCATAATCATAGTTATACAAGTACACATGTTTGGCTGATTCCTTTTGAAAAATTCGTAATGTAATGTTTCACAGTGAATATTCTTTGAGTATTTAGGAGAGAAAACTGAATAGTTCGAAATGTTCCATGCAGCAATTATTTTCTAAAATCCCTTCGAACTTGAGTGCTGCTTCTTCACACATAACCAACAACAATACTTCATTGATTTCAACTCTCACTCAACTACTACTAAACTGCTGCAAATTCTCTTACGCCACAATTGCTGTGTAGTTTTTGTTGTTTGTTGCAGTTGATTTATCTTTTCTTGGTTTCTTTGCGATGCGATGTGAATCGTTCAAGATCAAATAATTTCATAATTGAGTGAAACGAAACGAATTTTGATGTTGCGAAAATAGTCGTTCCAACTGAAATGCGGAATGGGACAAGTACAAAAAGCTAGAACGCATTGAAATGCGAGGAATTGAATGATGGGAATTTAATTTGATTGGATTGAGATTCGGAAATGAAATGAGATGAAGTTAGTTGGTTGGTTGAGATGAGCGGCGGATGATGTTCTGGTGAAAATGTTTATTCAATATGAAAAACAATTGTAACATAACCCTTCGCAGCAGCAGCACGAGCACTAACAGCTACAACGGCAGCGGCAAAAAAACACATCCACACGCATACATTGGATGTGAATATATTGAGAATATATTCCATTATCTAAAAATGCATCATGCAACGGGCGATAGAGTTATTGATTAACAAAAACATGAAAAGATCAGATGCAGGATGACTAGTAGTGGATCCACCAAAGCAAGACGAACTATGAGCACTACGCAAGCAGCAAGCACCCCACATTCTTCGTCGACAGATGTGCCGTGGTGCCGTTTGAATTCGATGTTGGGATTTATTTCTGCATTCTTAATACATTCCTTTTTGCATTGTTCTCAAGATTCGCCACTCTCAAATTCCTCTCAATTGACCGACTCTTTCATAAATCCAGTTTCTGCGAACATCAAACGGCAATTACGCTCTCTGATCCCACTTGTAATACAATGGACCGTACTTCTTGAAACTTGCTTGCTTGTACTCTGATGAATTCAGTGTTTCGATTTCTCGGCGTTGCTCGATTGACATTATAAGCTATCACTCCTTTTTACTATCAAGTGATTTTGAGCATTTATCAAACGTTTTGATTCGATGTTGCTACGAGCACGTAAAAATTTGAGATCGCAGAAAAATTATCAGCAATGTATTTGTGATATTTGCAATATCTGTGATAGATTTGTGATTTCTTTAGAGAATATATTAGTGGTGAACGTTCCGCAGTCAAGATTGTGAATTTTTCACGCGCATAACTTTCAATCACCTCAACACAATCGCACCGCAGCGCTCAACCAATCCATTGGATACAATAACACGCGGCGTACATTCAATGCTTTATGATATACGAAACGAAGTCGAGCAATTTTATGGATGAATTCGCGCTGAGCACTTTTCTCAGCGATTCTTTACAATTTCGGTGTGGTTTCTTTGCCTTGTTTTTTCGAACGAATAGGAAACCGCCGAACGAAAACGAATGAATTCTTTCGGTTGAATTCATCGATTCGTCCAGTCGAAACGACGACGACGATTGACAGCTATTTTGCATAATATTGCTGTAAATGCGTTGCCTTCGTTCCAAAAACGTTCCTTGCAAACTGCACCAGCACATTAGAAATGGATATTTTATAGCGTAATAAAACTGAAAAATAGGACGACGACGTGCAAGTAAGGTGCTTGCTTGCTTGGGTGGTTGGAAAAGGAACATTTCGAATGGCGTAGCGGCGATTCGATTTCATTATCATCATGAATTTTTGATGCGATCTGCTGATGCACACGACCAGCTCTCATCTGATCCCATTTGCAAAAGCTATCACCTTTTGGTTGCATGTGGCTTGTTGAACACACAGTACGTGTGAACTGTAGCTCTAGAGACGTTTGTGTGTGAATGTGGAATTTGGATGCAACGAAATAAATTCTACAAAACGATCGAAGAGATTTGCGTCAATGTGAAGCGGAACGATTCAAGCGATGAATTTGAAAAGTTGAAATCGCGCATGCAAAAATGTGATTAAAGTCAATTAAAGAAGAGAGTGCTAAGCCAATTTTGATCAGTGCGTATTTTACGAGACGGAAAATGTGCTAATTGAATTAATTCAGTGATTTTTATGTGTGCAATTTGATGTGCACTCACACTAGATTACAGCCCACGTTTTGAAGAAGTCGGCGAAGCATTCGGAAGCAGTCAGAAGTTTACGTCAGAGAAAGTCATCAACAATGCAGCAGCAGCAGCAGCAGACAATTTTTGTGAGCGTCGGTGACAATATGAGACTCTCGAGTTTAATTGAGAATTTAAGAAAACATTAGGCGAATATCATGAATATGCATTCTACATCAGCTCATGGAATTCAACGGCTGGAATGTCTAGTAATATAAATAGATAGAGATATCTTTCGTCCTCATTTAGTGCGCTCGTTAGAATGTTTTGTTGAAATTATGCATGGAATTTGCAGTGCGGCAGTGCTGCTGCTGCTGCTGCTCTTCAACGAACAACAACCACAACAAATCATTCGTAAGAGTTATGCTACTTCTGCTCTGCTCCTGCTGGTGCAGCAGCAGTCTCGTTACGCCTTTTCTCATTTGAGCAAACAAACGAATTCGAACATTCGAACGATGAATAGATGAAAACTCAACTGCATCACCAAGAGCAGTTGCAATTCGTGTTGCTTTGCTTTACTTGCTTGATTGTGTCCTCTTATATAAGTGAAATAAAACTGTTGAAGTCTCAAAATGAACCGACCGTCCGAACAAATTTCACAGTCGTCGGCATTTCTTTTTATGTGTGCTGATTGCTCTTTTCTTTCTGCAGAAGACGAAGACGAAGGCGATGGAGAAGAAGAATTTTCTTTGAAATAATCAAATAAAATATTCAATTATAATGAGATACTCGAAACGAGCACATCTCAAACAAGCACCACAACCACCACCACGACCACCTTAACTAACCGACCGCATAAAGAACACTTATTATTTTATTGCCGCAATGTATTCGCTTATTTATTTCACTTTGTTACGGCTCTTTGCTGTCGTTTCGAATAGTCATTAAGGTTATCATAGCCGCCAATAAATGCTGGATTGCCGTGTTGTTTTCCGTGTCTTTAGCACGTTTCTTACATTACGGTTTTTTTTCGCTTCTTCTACTCTTTAATGCACTACTACAACTGATCACAACTGATATCATCGTCCTTGTCAAAATTATTATCATTGCTTTTTGTTTCATATTCAATTAATTTTCATTATGGCAATTTCTTATGGTAATAATATTGCCACGGCGGTATACTTGTTAGATGCAAAAACGAATGTGTTTTTTTGCGAGCCAGCAGTCGATCGTCGTCGCCGTTTTGATCATGATGCCTGCTTTCTGGAAAATCATCGTGTGAGTGTGTGCCTATATAAAGTGTCTTTGATAGTTCGTTTGCTCGCAGACATTCTTACGAGCTCGACTTGCTCAATGCTCTTCTTCATTGGGCCGTTTCCACTTATGACTAGTTCCAAGCAAACTCGCGAATCCCAGGCGATTTTCAGAACAAGCCGAACCGTGAATGCTGGTTAGAGAGTGCAGTTAGTGTGAGTGAGTGATGATGATCAGTTGTTTTCAGTTTTTTAAGTTTTTATTTTCAAGTTTCAAGTTTTTTTTACCTTCCGGATGCCATTGCATCCGAATAAAATGGCAGTCAGTTGGGGTATTTTTTTGCAATGAGAATAGTCCCATCATTTTTCTAAGCAATTAGATGAGTTTATAGAAAAAAAACGTCACTACGGATACGTGCGAAATCTTAGCAAGCAAAAAAAATTCCATGAATGATGTATTTTTGGCCTGGAATGTGTTGAAGTCACTCGAAAACACGAACGATGCGCTCTCGTTTCGTGTTTTTCATTCAGTCAAAATAAATGGTGAGTGGAATGACGAAAGTTTTCCTGTAGAATGTGTGCGATTGCTGAATTGTGGTGATGAGAGGCTGAATGATCCGATTGGAAATTAGGTTGATTCAGTGGTTTATTAGGATAGCTTATAGTAGAATGCGGCGGCGTTATCATGATGACGGGAATACTAAAATAGTAATGTGATGATGATTGTAGAGAATACAACAATTCTGAACTGAACAAACCAATGAATCAATGCATGTTCGTGTGTGTGTGTGTGCGTGAGTGGCACGTACGTAGATAATGATGGCGATGGATGTTGTTGGAGAACATGAAAATTTTTCATTCTGATGAATTGAATGCTTGTTTGTGTACGACAAGTCATGTGAAACTAAGAAAATACAGCTCAAATTGTTCCACACAATAGACATATTGTGAATAGCCCCTATTGTGTTCTATTGTACTACTGAAGTCGGTGATTCAGTAACTGAATTTTTATCATTTTTTTGCGAAATATTCATCCATATTCCAAAAATTCCATTTCGCAGTTTCATTGTATTTACTGCGGTCACAATCATCATCGTCATCAGTTTAGAGTAAACATTGTGAAACACAACAGTGAAATTACTCACATTTCATGCATTCTTTTCGAAATCGCCAATCGTTTTCTATTCCCAAAACACATTCATGTCATACCACAGCGCTGAACACTAATACTCTTTGCAAACAAACTTTGCACATGGAATTTCCTCTTTCATGAATGACTATTGCTTGTTCCATGCGTTTTTGCTCTCTTTTACTTCCATTCGGTTGTTTATATCTCTTTTTCTGTTGCTGCTTTTTTTGATTAGGTATTCTTTATAATTTAGGAAGATTGAAAGACTGACAGATCGGGAGGAATGCTCACTGCTCAAGAGAATGCAATCATAAATAATCCTCAAACATACGAAATTCAGGTCACCTTAGAGCACGATCGTGATTTATGACATTCGTATGTATGTTTATGATGAAATCATGTGAATTTGACTTTTTTGTGCTCTCGTCACATAGATCAACGTATCTTTAAGTGCTATGCAGTTGTTTTTTTCTGTTTACTTTTGCTTATGAACTAATGTTTAGATGCACCAGAAATGCCTCATTCGTGGGGATTTTCTCTCCAGAAACCAGAGATTTTGGATGGATTGTAAACAAACTATTGATTCTAAAACCAATTGTAGACATTGAGACATTGGGAATCAAGACATTGAGAATCGTCTTGAGCAATTGTTCCCTACTTTGGACAAATTTATATTCATGCCGAGCAGAGCACAAGCTTAACTAGTATTATAAATTCAAATTCCGTTGAACATTGGAATCCGGGTTTGTTGATGCCATTCCACAGCTCATCTCCATTATTCTGATTAGTTCCAATGACCAATTTCCAAACGCGTTCACACGTTTTTCTGTGAGCAAATGTATGAATAATTAAATTTTGATTAGACTACCGTTTATTGTCATCGTTATTTGCCATTGTTTGTGTTCCGTTTAACATTTCCGACAAACGACGAACAATCATCCTGCTTTCACATCAAATAAAATCCCATCAAATGAATAAATTGAAGTTTTCCCATCGGTAGGGGGTGCGATTGGCTGTCACAAAAGATCATCGCAATTATCATGAGATATTCCATTGAGTTATCACTATCCATCCACAAGTTGACAGAGTCCAAACTTGTCATTTGATTGTCGTCTTGAATTCGAACAAATAGCCAGTACTACTGAACTATCCAGCGTTGCTAATTGATCATGTGTGTTACTATCATTGTGATACATATATTGAAAGTATCAATTATTCACTAAATTATTCAATTCTTAAGCATTAACAATAATGAAGTATCCAGGAAAAGGCAGGAACACCCCTTCCCTGAGGTTTGAAAATAAGGGAAACATAAGAGCAAAAGAAGGAGGAAGGCAACCAATAATAGCTGGCGATTTTTGATTCTGAAAATGCCTCATTATCATTAGATGATTCTTAAGCAATCTTTATGGATGATATCGTTTCGAAATCAATGACTTCACTTTCATGATCTAGTTGAATATTGACTGTGATTCGATTCGATAAATTTGAAGTGAAATTGAGAGATGAACTGAAAATGATATGAAGAAACATGAATTGATTGAAGTTGATGAATTGAGAACGTCAATCAAAGGACTCGATATTTGTAGTCGATGTTTACGGAAGAATTTGATTTGTGCAGTGTAAACTTGCATCCTTTTATAACTTGAACGCATTATTTCATGATTATTATTTAAGAAGAATATCATTATTCCTTCTCTAATTGCCATCACTATTGACTTATGTTGATTTTGTGATAAAAACGTCAACGATGTTACTACTATCGTCTACTATGACATTTCTTGAATTCGACTTCCTTTCATCTTATTAATCTATTGATTAAACCTCATAATCTATTGAAACTACCTCATTTAATTGTCAGTTTCTTCACATTCATCGGTATGTTTGCTCCATTTTTTGGTTCAAATTTTTCTCAATTACTCACATATAATATATAATTATCACAAATGAATCAGTTGCAATTTTTGCACTATGCTATGTATCACTGAATCACTCAACACTATCACCCAGCTAAGCGCAGAACACCTCGCGTAGATTATCCGCAACAAGATCTTAATTCCAGCCTGATCGTTTGTTGGTATCCGAATAAAATAAGATTTATTCAATTGGATGTACTCAAATTCTGTGTGAAAATGTGTGAAAATCCTTCAAGTTTTTGTTTTGGTTAGCGAAGAATTTCGTTTTCATTTTGAAAGCAATCGTTTTTTCTTCGGTTGCAAACTTGCGCACAATATTAATAGATGGGAGTTTTTTGCTGTAAAATATTTGAGACGATAAGATGGATTTATTATTTGCATGCATCGCTTTCTCAGATTTTAGATTCACATGGTTCGTTCAGTGTGGTATTTGGAATCTCATAGACACTAACACATGTTGTTTTGAAATGTTGAGGCCTTGTCTCATTTCAGTCAGACTGAAAAATCAACAAAGTCCATCCGCATTGCGATTCCTTCCCTCGCTTAGTTCATTGTTCATTCAGCCGTAGAAAAGATTTTCGTTGCATGTTTTCACATCAACATTTCGAGAAGGATTGAGTTGTTTTTGTGGATTTCATTTGGAAGAGTCTTCTCGAAATCGATCGATCTCACATACACACTCACGTAAACACCTGATGATAATCTATTATTTTCTGAGGCAATTATTGCCAAAGGTTATTTGCTTCGAAGCGATAATCACATCGAAAAACAAAGCGAACGGTTGCTTAGCCTTTTTTTGCGTGGATAACGATGATGTAAACCACAAACATTCGGAATGCCGAATGTGAACAGAGAGAGCTTCAACGTTTGTTTGCATAAATTGAAAACCAAACAAAAAACAACGAAACAAAAAGATTTTCCGCTCTTAACTGCTGAGATCATTTGGAACGTTCTTTGCCAGATAGCTGTTGGCTTATGAATGAAAATTGTATGAATGAAATGAAATTTCAAAAAAAGAAGCAACGAGGATGTTTAGTAAAACATGGAAGTAAACGACACAATGTTTAGGAATATCATCACAATTATGAAAAATACGCCGAGTTTGGAAACGAATCAACGCAAAATTGATCACTAGTGAAATTGATTTTGGCTGATCTGTTTTTATGTTTTTGTTCGGAGTTCTTTCATTTCATTTCACAGTTTGCTCATTGTCACATGAAAGTCGCACGTCATACAGCAGCACTCACTAAAACGTTCATTGAAATTCATAAGTTCCTCCAAAATTCCAAATATTCAGCATTGATTTGGTTTACTCATTGTATTGGAGTCTGTGTTGTTCGCTTTTTTTCAAAATCTTTTCGAACGAAACTTTCATTCCATTTCTCTTAGAATGAGCAACACCCAATGGAAAAATGCTCTAGCTTTGATGAACCACAATTGACTTTTGAAAGTGGTTTTCGGTGTTTTTCGAGCAGAAATGCAGAAATTTGCACGGTTTGGGCGAGGAATCGTTACGTGCAAATTTTCTTCCGATATCTTTCTGATTTTTCGAATTAATCTTGTCAAATTTTAAGCTGAAAAATTTTGTTTATCAGCCTTGTCACATCATCGATCCTCTGAGCAAAACTATTATCTCAACATTTGCCACAGCAAGCGATCCACTCAATTCACTGCTTTCATAATGTAACCTGTGCTAACCAAAACCAAAAAACAAAAAAAATTCCCTCAAATCATTTGCATTGAACGTTCGGTCCAATGATCACTCGTCCCATCCCCACTCAACGAATTATTTTTGTTACAATTTTAACGAAAGCGAGAAAATTTTACCACTACCACGACCGCAACTACGACAACGCTTACGGTCACATTATTGTTTGAAGCAGCTGAAAAAAAATCTGAAAGAGAATCTCTTTTTTCATTTCGGTTCAAAAAATCGTTTGATGGTTCCGATGAAAGATGAAAGGTGCTAATAGGTCAGCCGCATCATATCTATCTATCTATCCAACTATCTATCTATCTATTTGTCTATAAGCCCACTAGGAAACGATTAATAGGTTTTTATGCAAAAAGAAAAATTTATTCACAATGAGCGAAGAAATGAAACAAAAAAGGTTTTTGTCTGAACGATGGGAACAGCCACCACCACCACCACCACAAAGAGAGAAGCAACTCGGCAACATCAACTCGACCAGTGCTAATCACTTTTAACACCATTCCAGCAAAACAACAACACAAATCAATTGCGTTCCACAAAAAAACACAAACACCCCGAAAACACCCCAGAAAAAAAACGCTTTCAAAAACATTCATCAATGTTTATGCACATCTTATTCACATTCATTTGTTCGATTCATCATTGAGCTCCTCCAAATGATTAGTTCAGTTTTGAGAATGTGTTTATACATACATAATTTGTGCTTGGCTGCTGCTGTTGCTGTTGCTGTGGCGGCGGTGGCCGTATTGTGCTTTCGACATTATGCTCTCCAACAACAACAAACACAACATTCTCCGACTGACTGACTGTCTTCGAAGATGCTATAAAGTACAGAGCAGTTAAAAATTGTTGCTGCTGTCTTTTTATTCGCTTGTTTACAGCTTTCCAGCAGCAGCAGCAGCAAATTCTCGACAAAAATCACCGCGAAGAGAATTATTTCACGACACATCAAACGAGAGAAACAACAAACGTTAATTTGAAGCCGATGGTGCTGCTGCTGCTAATAGCTTCAAATTTTATTGGTGGCCGCACACCCCAAAACACAATTCGCTGCTGCTGTTGCCGCTGCTTTCATCTGCTTTTTCTATAATCAAGAAAAAAACTTCAAAGTGATGAGAAACAATTTCGAGCAATTTGCACGAAACTAGTGCACTTGACTCACACGAGATGTTTCCTTCAAACCATACGTTCAGTCCTATCGCTACAAAACTAAGAGACTGAATCTGACTCTAAGGCCAACCAACAAGCTTGAATCTGAGTGCATTTCGAGGGAGCTGCGCTTGAACTCCGATTACTTATGATGCTTCGGATGGGCTTCAATGAGCAAGCTTTTCTTCTCCACTAATTGGCCACTTTGATTACTTATCAGTACCAATCAGAAGCTATAGACCATTGAGGCGACGGTGTTTTTTTGCAGGTGAGGCGGCGATTGCTTTCCTGAGACAGAACTGCAATCGAATTTTTTCGGAAGCTCCTCACGGATGACAGCAAATTTTTAAAAAAAAATGAAATTTCCAAAAAAACTGATTTCCAATGAGCAACAATTGGAATTTTGTAGAGCAAAAAGAAAAATGCTTTGGATTCTATGAGAAACGAAATGAATGAATCGATGTCATTTGCAATTCAAATGCCAAAAGTTTGCTTCTTCATATTTCTCAGAAGACGCCAAACAAAACTAACCAACGAATAGCAATCAAGAATCACAGCAATCAAAAAAATGAGAGCAAATTTCGCACGAACAAATCGAGAAATGCAATTTTTGAAGCAATTCATTCGCGTTCTTCGTTCAGCTTTCATCTCGACAATATCAACGTGTCTATGTCATTCATTGTGATTTCTCATCGAATCAGACAGCAGACGCAATTGAAAAGACGCACCACAAAAACGAGTCAATCTAATTCATTGAATAAGCTCATTGAATCTAGCAACACATTTATTCCTTGTTTCTAAGCTGATCATTTTCATTGTCTTTTTCACAAAACAATGCTGCCACTAGATTTGTTACCAATGCAACGATAAAAATAATAATAGCAATGACGATACTACTAGAAATTTTGATAATAGTAGGAATAATAATAATAATGATAATAATAACAAACATGATTATAACAACGAACAGAAAAACAGATTTACGATGACGAGACACGATCGTTACAGCAGCCAATAATCATGTTTGTTAATTCGTTCTAAACACGAATGAGCGAGCGATTGTTGAATGAATTACATTTCCTTCATTCACGTCAATCAATCTGTTTCCATTTTCCGGCAGCATAATTTTCATAATTTTATATTCATTCGTTAGCTAATAATCATTTTTCTGGTTCATTCGTCGACATTTTCTCGTTCGATCGTGTCTTTATTGCACGATCAAATCGCATAAATACAGCATTCGATGCAGATTACACGCATTTCATGCGTATAATCTCCATGCAATTTTCGATCATCGCGTCGTTTCCCGTAGACATTCGTGACTCAAAAAATGTCTGCTGCTACTGCTTCAAATAGACGGGTGAACTGAACGACAGTTGACACTTTTGCAAATTCCTCATTCTGTTGTTGTTCAGTTGCAATCATTTGAGTTCGGGATCAGTTTGGGATTAGCTTATGAAGAGCATTTTCAGTCACCACACATGGAAAATAAGTTTTCATAATTTGGAAAATAACATAGAATGGTTGTTTTCCAAATTATGAAAAACTGATTTCCTTAAGCGGGAATTACTATTGTTGATCTTATCAGCTATAGCATTAGCTAGCTTGATACACTGAAATAAGACAGACGAATGAAGTTCGAAGAAATGTTGAATTCGATCGTTTGAGTATCTCAACTTTATTCTTCCTCTTTTGTTCCCCTCTTGGACTGCGCAATTTGATTCCATCATATTGAAAACCCATTTGATTCGATGCGTTAAAATTTCCACCAATACGAAGACATTTGAAACGACATTCAAAACCAGAAAATATGACGCACAATAGAGTACAACTGAAATATGAACCATCTGAAAGTATTGCTATGCTTAAGTGCATTTTCCAAAATTTGACATCTCCTTCGTAATTTCACATCTGCACTATCACTTCCCGAACTTTGAGTAAGTGTGAATAAATTTCATCTGCTACACTCTGAATCAGTGAGTGAGTGCATTCACACGAATCTAAATGACGAACTTTAATCCGCATTTTCAGTTCGTTTCATCTGTTCCGTCAATCCAAATTCTCTTTTTCGCATAACATTTCTGTAGTCATCAGTTTCACATTCGAACTTTTGAAACATGAAATGAAATACAATCCAAAATGTTCCATTCAAAACGATTAAACTCAACCTGTCATAATGGCGTACAATAATGCATTGACAGTGATGATGAAACGGCGAACAAATCGCTTTGTACGCAGCATGTGCTGCTGTTATGCATGCAAACCTAGATTAACGTATGATTCGAATGAGATAAAGAGTGCACAGCACAAAATGAGTTAATCGTTGATATGCATAAGATATGAGAACAACATGGAGGATATCATTCGATATATCTGTGATCTTTTAGCATGATCGATCGAATAGGATCGGATCGTTGCTATACGTAGCCCCTTGTCTGTGTACGTTTCTTGTGTCATAAATGTTACATTCTCAAGGAAGATTGTGTATGACCTTGATTTGTCAGTCTTTATTAATAGTTTTGTTATTATGATCGGCGCAACATGAGACAGATGCGCATGAACAAGTTATTTCTGCATATGATGTTGTTGTTTTGGTTACTGTGATGATACGCATTCCGTTAGTTCAGAGAAACACACCTAAACGCTTATCAAATTAACTAGCGTATCAGTTCGTTGACGCTTCCTTCCGTCTATCATCATTCATCATTTGTTCAATTCATATCGAGACTGCTTATCACTAGTGATGTTCTCGATTCTTTATTATCAAATCATTTCGTCTTATCTTAACATTTTCAGCCTTTCATACTCCTCCGAATGCTCGACACTCCTAGAGTACTTTCGTGTTGTCGGAAGGAATTGCTGCTGCTATATTATCTTGACAGCTATTATGTTTCAAACGTCTCATATGTAAAATGAAACCGAATTCTTTGGCCGCAAAACTTCTCACTTGCTAATATTTCACTTGAACTTATCGGTAAGCGTTCTAGAACGTAAGCTCTGGCAATAAGTTTTGCTCAAAATCAACTAATTTATTGACTGATGTGAAGTATTCAATGCATTTGTGATGCACTCTTTCTTATCTTCTAATTAAACGATATGTTGCGTTGATTATGAAACTGTTGTTGTTGTTGTTGTTGTATTGTTGCGGTGGAATGAAGTCATTAATAAATAAACACTTTTTTTGAAGCGCATTAAGTTTTGAGGTGATATTTATTGGGGAACATTCAGCAGATAAGCAGAGATTTGATGTGATAATGAATCAATGGCTACCTATTGAGCGTTACGCACTTCGCTCTCTTTGCTCTCGTTCGGATAGCCTCGAAAAGTTTTGCATTCTAATCTTAATGTTTCCTCGCGTTCGTTTCACGAATGCAACCTCAAAAATTGTTTGCAACAATCTGCATAATTTCATCCAATTTTATTCCAATTCTTATGACTTTCTCTAAATTCCATTCCCTATTTTACTGTCACAACTGAAACTTTCCTCACGTACCGCCAGCCCGATTGAACAAATGTTTTGTGGGTTTCTAATCGTAAACATACGATTAGCTGGAATAAATCAGCTGCGCTCTAAAATCAATTGGTACTGCTGATGGCACGATGGGGTTGAGTAATTTTTGTTGTTTTCAACTAGTTCGTCAATTCTTTTCGCTTGTGTTATTCGATATTTTAATTGAACTAGGTGTTTTCGCTAGTTGAATGAAATTTGAGATCTCGTCAGTTGGACCCAACCACCGACACATCAACCAACCACTTTGCGTTAATTCCACAGTGGAGATGGATGATGGATGCATTTTTGTTTTCGTTTACTTTTGCCACTCGAATTTCAACGTGGTGAAAACGGATTTTATATTTTTGATGCTATTTAGATTGGGATTATGCGATGTAATCACTAAACGAACTGCTCTTCACTTCTACGTTTACAAATTCAGCAACCTCTCAATTACGTATGCATATTCATTACAAAGCGTTATTTGCGTTATATAAGTAGTCATAGTGCATCAGCATCATCCAATATTATCGCAAGTAAATATCACAATGTGGCTTTTTGCTTTGTTGACATTAAATTATCCTTATCGAATAGTTATTCTCAAAAAATGTCTTTCTCCCATTCATTCATTAAAGAATCATTGAACATTATTAAGGAATCTCCTTCAGAGATCCTTCTGTGGTCTCTTTTAAAGTTTTTGATCTTCCAGCTTATATTTTCTAATAGTGGCATTCGTTGCGATCAGTTATAGCGGCAAATTTAGAAATCATCCGTAATATTTTATCGTATTCTATAAAGTGAATTCTGTAAAATAATGATTGAATCCTTTACGCTAACAACAATAACAATAACATTCATAATAAAAGCAATCATAACAATACTGAGCAAAGCAATAGCAATAACAATAGTAATTATCAAAACAATAATCATAGTAATAAAAACATTAATAATGACTTCATACTCATCATATACCATATGTCTGATGGGTAAATCAGATAAAAATGTTCAGATCCAATCTAGAACAACGGATTCTTTGTGTTATTGTTGCTGTAGTCATATGTTGTTAAATCGTCATGAAATATTGCATGATTATCGGCAATCAGTAAACCTGGTGAAGATACAGCATTAGAAAACGTGTATTTTAGCCTCTTCGCCTCGGATTCAGCTGGAGTTTAGGCTTTAATTTACTCTTATAAGGTGCTAAATTACAGTCGTATGCATGCTAGATGCGTATGAGGTTCACAATTTGCCGTCTTACTCTTCTCACTGTCGCAGTAAACTCTGTCATATTCACTGGAGGAAATTTATGACTGTAACAAATATTTTTGTTCATATTTATAGCAGTCATACCCTACTTATCCTCGGATTATCCGCACTTATCCGTGTTTATCCAGTTGAGCCAAGCTCAGAATCTTATCTTATCTTTACTGCTTTATGCACAACAATTGAAATTGAATCCTTACTATGCATCATTAAAGACTTACGATACATTGCTCATAATCTCTAATCATTCATATGCTCTAACAATGGCTATAGGTTTCCTAATTTCACTTCGTATTTGTTGTATTCGAGTGACTATCAACTTTCTGCGCATTAGACCAACTCAACAGATCATTTATAATCGCACGCAAAAGTATTTCTCAACAAAGCGATTGTCAATGGGCGAAAACAGTCATGTAACCATCAGATTTCAATTATATCGAGTGGACTTCTCAGAATCAGTTCGATCATGACGCATTGAATGTGCTGCATTTGGGAATGAGCCGTAACCACATCGCGATTCCGTCTTACTGCGATATGACCGATTAGCCGAAAAAGCTGCAGAATCGTTGACCCAAAGTATTTGGTATCAATGCGGAGATGACCACTGAACAAACGAAATTCCTATCATTCCTATGAGTTCTCAATAAATGCTCGTGAAAATACACATGTGCCAAAATAAAAACTTAGTACAGGTTGTCGAAAATTTAATTATGTGAGCTGGAAACCAGAACGAGAAAACATTAGTGAGGCGTGACTGATATTTATTTCTGTATACATCACATTTGCTCGTTTTCATTGCTCTGCACGTAAATTTTCAGTTCAAATGGAAATTGAAAAAAGTGAAAAAATAGGAAATAAAATGGAACCGAGCGAGTGAATGAGCTTAAATATTGTTGAAAGCTTTTGAAGGTCATTTGGAATTATATGTTACCTTTTTTGGTGATCGCTTACTCATATTAAAATGGTGACGAAAATGTTTCAATTAAGACGGAGCATCAAAACGCATTCCAATGTCCTGATATGGGAACTTATTGAAATTGAAATAGGCGAATGTATTCTATTCATTCAGTAATCAAAATATTTGATTATTTCATTAACATTTCATTAAAATAATCCTGATCAACCATAACATTTCATTCTTTATGCGACTGTTTATGAAATATATTGAAAGATTTGAAAGCTTTTTGATTTGAAGAATTTTTCCATTAAGAATTCATTGAGTTTTAATGAGATTTAATGAAATGATGTTGATGCACTGTACTAGTTATTTGATATTAGTAATGAATGTCTAAATGATGACTGACTGATAAACATTTCATAAACGATCATCATTCAACGCATTTGCAATTCACTTGTCACGATCATGTTCCAAGCAACAAAAAACCAAAAACATTAAGAAAACAACCCGACATTAATCACCACTTCAGATTCAATTCTCTTATTGAATTCATAAGATCAGCAGATTTCTCGTTTTTTCCAAATTTTGTTATTATTATTATTACCATCTTCGTCATTTTCACCTTCTCCATCATCATCGAAAATGTCATCATGCAATTGTCAATGTCATCATTGCCCCAACCCACTATTTTTAGTCGTCTTTCATAAACCATCCAATCATATCGTCCATCAGCTGCACAAAAAAAAGAAAGCAAAACACATCATTCCACTAAAATCATTCACCTAATTCGTTTAATTCATCAATCACAATTTAAATGACTACTCCGAAGTGAGCTGGTTTTTTTCTGTCCAGTTGCTTTTACGATGCAACTATTGCAGGAATTTTCACAATTTGAACTTTATCGAAACATTTGATTCGATGAAATTCATTTGGTACGGCCGCTTAGAACAACTCACCAAAATGTCACCATGTTGTGACTTCATTGATAGTTGATAGCGGCGAGATAAGCGAAACTCATATGTTCATTTCCGTTATATTTTGAACGAAAAGTTGGAGTGAAAATATATTTTCAGAATCATATTCATCAAAAATGAGTTTTAAATTCGTGGAATACGTCTCAAAATAGACATTTCTATTCGCAAAAAAATTGAAGTGTCGCTCAACAGCTCACTGATCAAAACCGGCCATTGCACTTGAAATGCACTTCCCCCGTGATTCCCATCATCATTTCTGCAGCCTATTAAATCCAATCGAAACATTTTGTGACTCTGTGCAATCCTTAGCTGTTTTTGGTTCGGGATTTATTGCACATTGTTATTGTCGCCTTTATTGGATACCATCAATCCGTTATTAGACTGGTAGATTTGCTATTGGAGTTTTGAGTAGATATTAGATAATTGATGTGTGGATGGATGACGGACACAAACTGCATTCTGTGATGATTAGCTAGAGCACGAACATCTGTATAGGCTGATTAAAGCTGCTTAGTTCGTTTATGCCTCATTACCTCAGCACGTTGCCCATTACAAATCATCGTTAACGAGTCATTATTTCGTCTTAAAATTAACTCCTCATTATGCGAACACTCATCATTATCGTTGGCTGACTGCTAATTTAATTGTTTCTCACTCATTTCTGATCATTCATCCCTCAACGACTATCATTTATCACATTGCCCTTCTTGCCTCATTTTGATTCGCAGCTATAACAGTCAGCTAACCTCAGCTAATTGTCTTCATAGACACTCACTCTAGCATGATCCATAGATTTTTGAACGAATCTGAATTTTACTTGCCCAGGAATCTTGGGCTAAACAAATTCTTTGTAACAATCAAGCGATAAAATTACATGTTTATACCAGTTTTTCCACTGATTTTCTTGTTTTTCACAAACTTTGAAAAATGTCTTTTTCATTTGATGCTTCGATGATTTTTGACTTCTGAGTTGTTTATGCGCTTCCATCAGCTGAAATTATTTTCGAACTATTGAGAGTTTCATTGCGCAGATTGCGAAAAAAAAAACACCAATGATCGCCTGTACCCATTATTTCTCATTGACGACGAAAATATTGATATTTTGATGAAGCCATTGACCTTCGAAAATCTACGCCCTCATTACGATGCTTTCCTTATTGTTAATCTGTCTACGATTGAGAGAAGTTTTTTTGAGAGAACATTCATCTTGAGGAAGAGAAATCTTCCGGTCTGACTGGTCCATCCAGTCAAAATTTGAAAATTATAGCCTAGAGACGACTTGAACTAGACAATATCGAAGCAATGGTGACATGAAAACATTTTGCAGCAATATTATTTTTACTGTTAACGTTTAATGGGTTTGTACAAACAAATTTGCTCACCGTTATCTTCTCGCAGTGTTCTCAGAATGGCGCCACACTCTTAACTAGGTTATTTCACTGAATATTCAATTCATGTGCAGTTATCAATTGCAATAGAACTGGGCGACTGAAAGAAAAGTTATTATTGCTAAAAATTCTTTGAATTTCTTATTGTTTTGCTAATTACCAAACATCTCATCGTGAAAGCGCACTCATCGCTGAATTTCATTGAAAAGAAACAATACATCTGTCAATGTATGATTTTTCGGAATGTGTTTGTCGTTGATTTTTGATTATTTTTCTCTTAACAACATCATCGTCATTTGATTTGTGTCTTATTTCGTTTTTCTTCCCTAAATTAATTTTTCTATTCCTATTGGAAAGGTTCAATGAACAAAGTGGAAATATGGGTTCTTCCCCATTAATGTGAATGAACTTTTCTCCTTGAACTATCAATTGCTTCTCATGAAATATGACTAATTCTAAGAAAGAGTAATAGATGTGTCTACGAAGTGATCTGAATTGTTCATTCATGTGACTGCGTGATGAGATGCTTCTGTTCTGTTTTTTTTAAAATTTATGCGCAGTGTTTCAGTGCGATATTCATCGTCTATGTTCGTAAATTAAGTTCGTTCCATAAGACAAAGTCGAGAAATTCATATGTGCTTGATAGTGACTCTTGAATTGTGAGCACTAATCGTAAGCATTCAGGCAAAATTTGCAATTTGGTGTTTAACTCACGTGCAGTAGTTGCATTCGATGTTGTCATTTGACAATATTGAGTTAACTCTGATTATATTTGAAAGCTGTGATTATATTTCGGTGATATTTCAGAACAATGTTTCATCCTGTATTGAGCCTGTATGTACTATCATATTTTCATATGCATTCTGCCATATAACCGCAATATTGTCCCTTTTGACAATCTCTATAAACGGATTTATCCGCATAGACATCCAAAAGATCTTCGTTGAGATTGAGGCATAATAGTTTCAGATGAGTGATAGATGTGAGCGTATTTTTGAGTGCTTTTCGATGTGATATCAAGAAGATGCGATGATATTTTTGTACAGAGAGCAAAGAGCGTGTAATGAATGGTCGAACAGCTACAGTTCAAATTATTCATTTGGGCTTATTTATAATATTTCCTTACACATCAATTATATCGCAACAGTACTCATCAGCTAAAAATACCAACGACAATTGTGTCTAATGGATGGATAATCGAAAGCGTTCAGTACACTTTCAGAACTATTCACTGATGTAATTATGAATGTTTTGCAATATCATTTGTTATGCATTGCAAAATACATTGTTTTGCGTGCGATACTTAAACGGGCATTTGTCGCATTGCAAAGTCCACATTATTCGTCTCTTTCAGGTTTTAAGCTGAACGAACTTGTCATGAACGCTCAGTGAATATTTAACACCTGCTTTATCACATTCCTGTCATGAGCCTACTGATAAACTATTCATTTGAAAAAAAATTCCTTTTTCGACGGTCACGACCATAAAAGAACTGCAACTAGCGAGACTCTTTCAGTTGTCACAGTAGCTTCAGAACGGCAGCAACGTTCAGTGCTTATCAACGTGATATCGAATAGATGTTAAGGAAAGAATGCGAATCAACTGTGGAATTTTGATCTATAATTCATTCATCAAATATTTTTCACCTGCTTTATCACGTTCTTGCTTCAAACCAATTGAGATTAAATTCATTTTGAAACAAAATCCTCAATGTGATATTCGAACAGAAGTTAAGATTATGATGAAAATCAAGTTTGGAATTATGAAATCTGATATGATGAACGATGATCGTTCGTTGTGAACGATTGTTGGTTCGTGCGTTTGTGTGTGTGTCTATGATGTGTACGTGTGGTATCAGCTGTTATTGTATCAATGAGTTGTGCAACGAAAGCGATATCGATTGATAAGTTGTTCAGTACAAATTGATAATGATAAGATAATATATTTCTTGTTTTACATCGATGTCATATCGTTTATCGTTTCCAACATTTTAAGTTTCGTCTTTCATCTCTTAATCACCGACTGCATTCTTCTTTTTGTATCCCATCGTTGAGCCTTTTATATTTTTTCGCTTTAATTCTCCTCATTTTGTCAGTAGTCCATATTGTTAAGTGTTGGATTCAATTTAATTCAAAATTTCACATTTAAATTCCTCATCTCAATTTCTTATGAATTATCCAGATTTCACTATGAATCATTGGAGCGACGATTTCCTTTTGCTTCTTTTGAGCGAAACAATGTACTTGCTAAACGATTAGGAAGTTGTATCGGTGAATGTCGCGCCCTCTTTGCACACCTTTTTTGGTGCTTAATGGAAATGAGCTGTACCTTTAACGATTCACTGCAATGATTGATGATCTAATAAAAGAGTTGTACGTTGAAACTTTAATATGCAATAAAATTACAGGTGTTTGAATGCTTGCAATTTTTTAGTTGTCAATTGCTGATAATTATTTGCTTTTTCATATTCGTCGTCGTAAACTCTTTCGAAAATTTTTATGCCGTAATCTGTTTGGTTCGATAAGATTACAACCGAGTGTACTTGTTGTTGTGCTGATTAAGAAGCCCGAATAGTGATAATGACGAGAGGTGCATTGATAGTTGCTATCGTAAACTATTACTGATGAGTGGCATGCGGTCGAGCTGAGATGCATCCATCGCATCTTGTAGACTTACTTGATAGTGTTCAGAAAGCGATTTGTATGGGTAAAATTGAAGTGTACGATTGCGATTCTGACGGCAAATTTAGTGAAATTTTCAGCGATGTGGCCCGAGAGATGTTTAAAAGCGAAATGTGAAATGGTTTATTTGAGGCAATGTCCAGAAGACTCAATTCTGGTGACACCCTTACCTCCACCTGGTGAGTGCTGTGCACCACCGGCACAGTGTCATTGCGATATTCAGGTATTTGTCTACTCTAGAGAGTTCACTTTTCCGTGAATATCATGCATTCACTACCGGCTATATCGAGTTGTTCGTTGTTTCTAAATTCTAAGAAGTATTACCATGCCTATTCCAAATGAAATAACAAAATTGCATTCGATTGAATTGATCAATTGCTATAATTCATTACGATTTCATTTAGAAATTACTCAATTTCTTTCCGCAGCTGTTCTTCATTGTTACGGATTGCAATAACAATAACAATAACAATCATGCAAAGAATCGTAATAAATCTCGTTGAACAATCGCTTTGCAGAAATGTGACCCATTTGTCCCAATATGTGAAAAGGGGTTGGAAAGGGTACTTGTCAAAGAGGGTACCAGTGAACCAGGTCATTGTTGTGATCAATTCGAATGCCGCAGACCAGGTATCAAATAAATTTAGCCGTATCAAATGCGTTTCGTCACATAAACATTCATTGAGCTTCGATCAGTTTATCACTTCTGAATAGAAGTTGCTTTATTCAATTCACATTTGTGTATTGTTAGTAATGTTCGAAACTGAATGTCCCATTGTAATTATGCACGAATATTTGACAATATAATGTATTCCATCAATATATCTACCATAATCTATGATAGCCGTATTTCCATAACTATCATGAGAAACGAATCGTGAACGCTCATCGGAATTTGAGTTTCACAAGACTGATTGCAGAGTTACGGTGCGAAAATGTCCGCTGCGATGACAGCGGTGAATTCTTTGAAGAGTGCCCACCGGACAGCGTTCAAGGGGCGAGTTATGTACCTGACGGAAGATGTTGTCCCATACATCCTGGGTTCGTTCACTTAAAATCCTTTCTGCTCTCGAATTGTTCAGTGTACACACAACTGAATTCATTCATTTACAAGCTGCAAAAAAAATCATTACTCTAATATGATTCTAGAATGTTTCCAAAAATTTACGAAAAAACTATGAACATGAGAACGACACTAAATTAAATTACAAATTTCAGTGAGTACGTTTCTAATCTCGTCAATTAGATGCCGAAAAATTTTTATTAGACAATTTCAGTTGTTAAATGCAAATGATAACTTTTATGTTTCACATCATCGGCAAGACGATTAGCGTTCAGTTGCATACAAAAATTACAGTTATTTATTAGTGTCGTTTACGTGAAGTAGTAGTAATTGCATTGCGCTCTTAATAGACGTATATTGTGAACAAGATTTATGAACACTTTTTGTTGGGCGTCGTCACTCATTTGTACTTCAAGAAATTCGTTTTTTTTTTTTGCTATTGGAATCGAATTTATTATTGTGCCGTTTTCTTTTAATTGCTAATCCATTTTGAAAAAGGCAATTCTCAATAGTCTCATTAACGAGTATTTCCGTTCGTTTCAAATTCCTGATAAATAAGTCATTAATTTGATTATATTTTCGCGTTATACCTGCTCGATGCTGGTACACACTGTCAATTATTGGTAGTGCTGTTGTCAGTTAAAGTTGTAATTCGAGTGAATTTCAGTTGTAAGTGTCGTGCTTCCATTTGTTTACCAGCTCAATGTCCTGAAGGGCAACGAGTGAAAATTTTGCAAAAAGGTTAATCGAATTTCATCGAATCATTTCATTGCGTTGATGTGATATGACAATATTCCATGTTGTTATTGTTGTTTATTTCGTTTGTCATTAACAGAAAATATGTCCTTTTTTGTCATGAAACCCAATTTGGTTTAACTTGATAGAATCGTTCAGCGATTCATCTTTTCAATGACCAATATGAAAAATTGATCGCTTGCTAATTTGTCTGATCACCTCTGATTGATCCGATTTTTACGACAACTGAATGAGACCGTAGTTATAGCCGCTATTCTTGGTCGTTTCGTTGTAACATTATGTGATTGATGTCTAGTAAGTTGACAAATCTAGTACAACGAATCGGAATTGAAATCATGAATGTCCTCGGTTCAATCACTGGTTTCTTAAGTATCAATGCAAGTTGAGCACTTCAGGTGATGGAACACCAGGTAGATGTTGTGATGAATTTGAATGTGAAGCGATCAAAAACGACGATATAAAAATGGAAATAAAGCGATGTCCGTACGGTAATAAAACCTATGAGGACGGTGAACAATGGCACACAAGCAGTTGTGAACAATGCAAATGTAAAGGCGGTATTGCGTTCTGCTCAAAAATGACTTGTGCCAATCCACCAAGTGCGTTGATCGCTTCATCCTTCATTAGCTCATTCTTATCGCACTTCATTATCACCAAATCATCACCGTCATTAACATCTGACATTGATAACTGCAATAACTTCCCCACATCGTTTTAATCCGATCAGTTTGAGCTCATTCCTTTACGGCAGTTCCACATGAATATCGACAGTGCAGTCGGCATGTGACAGCTAAACGTCTGATTATCGTTTATTCTAAATTTGTCTCCCTTCAAACAAATCACTTCAGCGGAATGAATGTTAATGAACTATTCAACAATAAGCAAAAATATTTCAGCCCATTGCACTTGGGTGGCTATACCAGAAAACGAATGCTGCCCCATATGTTTGGGCTGCCAAACGGATGGTGAGAAACGTAAGAAGAACGAAACGTGGCAGAAAGACGATTGCACAAGGTGAATTGCGTTTATATATTGCCTCTGACGAGCTTATCACCGATGCTATGAAATGGCTTAGAGAAATAAGCGATGAAATATTCCACAGTTCCGATTCCGTACTATGAAGTGTATTGAATTGTCAAAAGTTGTGATAAAAACGCGATTGATTGAAATTGTTTGCAGTTGTTCATGTGGAATGGACGGTGTACAGTATTGTCAAAAGCATATGTGTCAAGTTGAGTGCGATAATCCAAGGAAAGTGGCTGGACAGTGTTGTCCAGTTTGTGATGGTGTGTACTCAGTTTTAATACTTAATCTCCACATATGCACTATCTATATGATCATTATGGTTGTACGGTGCGATTGAAATCGCTCGAAAAAGCAACCGTTGATCAACTGAAATGTTCCTAAATTCATTGGAACAGATAATGATAAATACCAGCAATAACTTCACTAAAATTCATTTATCCGAGTCACTCTTCATCTCTAAAATGATGCCTCTAAATTTCCAAATCATATTATTTGAACAAAAAGCTCCAGTCCATATGTGCCGTGGATTCATTCAATCAAGAATCACCAGAACAAATTCCTTTCAGAACCAACAATAATCGTGAATGCAGCCGTATGTCCGTCAGTTGAGCATTGTCCATTGCGATGTGAGAATGGTCTGCTGAGGGATTCACGTGGTTGTTTTCAATGTATTTGTGCTCCACCCAGTAAACCAGTTCCATCAAGTTGTGCTGAACTGAGCGAAAGTAACTGTGATAAGTGAGCGATTTCTTTGATATTCTCAGCATTCAGTACTTTTCCAGAGACAAATTCTTTTCCATTGTTCAGTCAAGAAACATATGATAAGCGGCGCTTCCACATCCTTCATCTAAAAACTTGCCACAACTCTTAACAAACCATGATTTTGAATCAACAATGGATTTTCTCCGGCTAATCCGGTTAAGTCTTGAATGAGATCGCATGTATCCAGTACTAGGGTGGCAAGAGGAAATATAAGGACTATGAACAATTGAGCAATTGTAGAATATGTGCACACGGATATATGAAAGATAACAAGGGATGTCCTGTTTGTAAATGTGCGAAATGCCCTCCATTGGATCAGTGCTATAAACAGTGTTTGTATGGTTTTGAAACGAACAGTAACGGATGTCCTGTATGCAAGTGCAGAGGTAATTCTTATTCATTTACATTTTATCATTTGCATCATTGGTTGTTTAGAATTATACAATTGATTGTTCAGTGCCGTTCATTGCCATTTCATTTGTTTTTGAGGCCATTTTTATTGAAATTATCAGTTTCTATGTTTACTGATGTTTTTTTCGCTTCTTTATGACTCCATCTCCTTCGGTGGTCAATCAGCATCGACTTTTGTACACATGACGATGGAGAACTCGAAAATCTTGACAGATTGTTTGATGAGTGCTTTGATAGGAGAATTTCATCGTTTGATTCAATAAGTGCTATGTTGATGATGTCTGTTGAAGCTGTAAGTCGAATCGATGCGAAACTGATATCAATGGATAGGAAGGATCGTCGGGGATGGGATCGATGCTTCTCGTTCAGTGCACAAAGCGGTAAATTGCTCGAACGTGATAGTGGTGAATGGTGGAATGATGGATGTAGACATTGTTTTTGTGAGCAAAAACATGTTAGTTAGCTCGTTTTGGAATTTATTTACTGAGAATTCATTCATTCATTTATGTGTTAATTTCATTTATGAGTCAATTTATTCATTCAGTTCGATCTTGTTTTCAGTGTTTTTGATTTATTAGTCCACGAGCAGATCCACTTTCTTCATCTTTCATATGAATGCAAAGTAAGAATCAATTATTTCAGGAATTCTGTTCATTATTAACATGTCCAGAACGTCCAGATTCTTGTCCGCTCGAGCAATGGAAAAGAAAAGAAGGTGTGTATGTGTGCGATTTTCATTCGTGTAATCCACTCACAGTTTACTTTGAGTGAACGCAATTTCTAGGCGTGATCGCAAGACATAAAACAATATTCGTGGATTAACCCATGAAGGCAGCTATCCCCGTTCAGAGATTGATCTTCAATTTGATCGATAATGTCATGAATGTGTGTTTGGTTATTAAACATGTATCTTCGTGTCATTGATGCAGATCGATGAAAATGAAGTAAAGAATCCAATTTTTGAAAATGCTCCTCAATAGGTTGATAACTCAAGCAACATCAATGATTTAGAGAACCAATGCATATGTACTGCACGATAGCAGTCATGAAAATTACTGTCAAAAACAGTTACGTGAACAATTCAATTTCAGGTGAATGTTGTGCGAAATGTGTAACGGATCCCTACAATGCGATCTCGAAACACGAACACACCGTGTGTCAAAGTGCTGGTCGTTTGTTTGTGGATGGTGAAACATGGCAGCTGGCACCATGCATCTCATGCACGTGTCGTGTTGGTAATGTGCTCTGTAGGGTTGTCGAATGTCCACCAATCGCATGTCCAAATCCCATACCCGACCCGAGCAATAAATGTTGTCCCAAGTGAGTTGCACTCTTCAAAGTTGCACTTTTCTCACTATTATTCCGAAAACATTTTAGAAATTTTCAAATTTTGACTCTACATTTAAGTTTCTAGGCGAAAAATTGTCATAAATGAGAGTGTTTCTGATTGGGACTCCGTTATCTGCCAAACACTAAAAATAATGATCGCAGAGTGTTGTAATATCATTTACAGATGTCCGGATGAGACAAATTCAACGTCATTGTTGGCGTTGTCGCACGAACGAGGAACCACACTGATCTGCACCGATGAGAACGATATGGCGCATGTTGAAGGGTCAAGTTGGAGAATTGATGAATGTACATCGTGCAGGTGATTGTTACTATTGTTTTTGAAAGAGCTCGGTCGATGACCACAACCGAAAAGGAAACGGAATCTTGATCGGTCGGTATCAAAAATCATCTTTCGGTGGGCACCGATCGGGAATTCGATTGGTGGTCACCGGAAAAGTCTTTCTGTTCCCAGCACTAATGGTTATGGCGATTCTTATCGAACCTAGAATGTCCTTCCTACAGATCGCATTTTCTCTTACTAACCGATAAAATCATTATGAACCATAATGTGTCCAAACCAATGTTATAACGTATTTACTTAAAATGTTAATTATTCTTATTGTCTTCATTATTTTTGTCCTTCTCATATTTCTACACTCAAATTTCCAATTTTGAAGATGTGTCGCAAGCGAAGAGGAGTCAACTGATACGAAAATTGAATGTTTCCGAGAGAAATGCGCTGGATTAGAGAACTGTTTGGGTATGCCGCTCACTATTAAAGGACGTTGTTGTCCAGTTTGCTCAGGTTCAACTTTCACTCATCTTTGTGCCTGTGAAAACTGCAGATTTTTTAATAAATCCTATATATTTTTATTAAATGAAATTCAATCGTGTTTTCAAATTTACTTTCTGACGCATATTTTTCGATTTTGTTGAAATTCACCGACATATTTGACTCTTTGAAGTGTAGCATTAGCCTGAGGTGTAGGCTCGATCTGAACAGTCTCGTTACATCCAAAACACCCCTCTCGAAACTGATTTTGAATCAAATTTTCCTTAAATACTGTTCGATGATGCATTAAATTCACTGTATCAATGCTACCGTAATCGCTAATCGCAAGCGACTCCGCCCAAATTCACTGCTGCGCTCTGATTGGTTGTTCAGCGAGCGTTTACTTCCATTGCACTCTGTTGACCGTAAACGCCATGTATAACGTTGCAACTCGCAAGTTCACATTTTTGACTGCAGAAAGCAAAATAATTCTGCCTAGGATAAATCTCCATAAGGTCGTTCAGTACCACACTTCGTGAGCAATTCTTCGCGATTGCTTCTGGTGAACATAACAAGTCATTACTATTAAACACAACTGATTTATTACTTGTAAATGTGTGAAGTAATGATCAGCCCTATTCTAGACGTGCTATCATCGGAGTCAGTCTGCATCTACAACAAAAACTCCTACAGTATCAATGAAGAATGGCATGATGGTGATTGCCGTAACTGTACGTGTCAACCAGGTGGTAAAACGATTTGTAAGGAGCAACAATGTGCACCGTGTAATAAACCGATTGTTGTTCAGGGTCAATGCTGTCCGCTTTGTAAAGGTATGAACAACCATCAACACAAATGTGACACGTTGCTTTTGTTTCCAATTATCCAATGTGCACTAAAACAATTCTAAATATTATTTTGCATTGCCTGCGCATTGTTCATTTCAGAGTTTCAGTGTGTTTCTTCAGTTGCATATGAAAAAAATTTCAGATGTAGGTTGGCAATCAATTGGTGAAGGAAATCCACACGCAATCGAAGTAGACAGCAACTCACACACTCAATCTGTAAATCCAATTCTAATTGGTTTAAGTTTTGGTGGATGTTTATTATTAGCGACGATCGTTCTATTGCTCATCTATCAATTCATTAAACGGCGACGAAGCAGCAAACAAAAGGTTTCCGTTTGAAATCAATCAAAACGTTTTTTTTTATTGTTCAACTGTTTTGTTCATCAATCAAAACTTTATGTTTTTGTTTATTAGTTCATCTGTTCGAGCTTCCTTCGATTATTTGCTTGTTGTTGTGGCTTTTGAGAAAGCTATTTATCGATGATACGTTATATGGATGGATTACAGAAATCACCGATTCACTTCAACAATTCCAAAGTGCTGCTATCGTCATCGAAAGCAATCGGATCAACGCCACGACTATACGACGAATTTCCGAAACGAAGAGACAGCTGTGGAGATGGTCAAAGTGAGTCATTGCTTTCAACAACGTAAGTTTTCATTTTCATTTTACAAATGTTTACTTTTACTATTGATAGTTTCAATTCATTATGAACATTGTATCTTTTTCCTGAATTAAGAACATCATCTGAGATAGAATAGCGAGCTTTTTACGTAAGTGATTCGTTGTTATCTTATTTTTGCTCGTTAATCACTCAAACAAGCGATTTTGGAATGTAGCTCAAATGATCACCTAGTGAATGATAGGCCAGAAATTGGCTCTCAATCAGAATGAATTAACAGATTTCAGCTCTGAATCAAGTTCAGCCGTATCGTCGAACGGCAGTTCGGGTCATGAGCCACACTTCGACACACTTCCGTTAACAGCCAAAAAGAACGGCGCAAAACGAACCAAATCGGTTGACTACGGTAACAGTATTCGGCGTGGTTTTGGCTCGTTCAAAAATACACCACTAAGTAAAGCTAGTAAAGTTGGTGAAAAGCATGGCTCGTGTAACGTCTAACATTCACACCGTTCATTCATTAGAAGAAGGTAGTAGTCAGCGTTCGGGTTTCGAGTGAAACCCGAACAATCTGTTTTGAGTGTGTAAGTGAATTGAATGCAACGTGAATACATACCGTCAGTAAATATGAAAATGCAAATTGGCCTTTAGATATGTGAATTGATCTTTCCATATTTGTGAAAATATGATGAAAGCATTGGATGGACATTCAACATCAGTTCAACAGTTAGTGAATTCATATCGAAACTGCTGAAGAAGTTCACAGCGCTGTAATTGCCTAGCCATAACAGTAGATTGACTTACTAACAAATTATGCGACGTTGGGCTAAAATTCGAGAATTTTCGCACATGTACCAAGCTGAGATTGATTTATAGATACCTTACTCAATGGATGTATTCCAATGGTTTAGAATAATTCATTGTCCAAGAGAATTCTAGCAAAAATTGGATTCACATAAGCAATTTATTCTTCTCCTGAATGAGATCCAACTTTTTGGTATAGATGACGGCGTGTTTGATTGGGCGACGACGATATTTTCGAACAAATCTTTGTATATGGCTGTCTTTCTGTCTTCCTTTTGTTTATCTCTATTTATTGTTTATTTATTTCAATTTCTTGATGCGAATTCTATTGTGTATATTTTCATAAAAATGTATTCGTTATGCATACTCTAAATATGCTGTAAGAAATATCACTAATCTTGTGCCAATAAAGGCATATCGATATGCGACATAACTTTGTTTTGATGTGCTTCTTTGCTGTGATCAAATGATGGTTGTTCGATTATTTACTTTTTGCATTCTCCATTAATTTCTCAGTTTTGATTTCCTCAAATTGGTCAATCTAAATCGAAGTCACTAATTTCGAGCGATATTTTATCCAGTATTATCCAGTTTTATGTGATAACTTTTGATGCAATTCAGATCTGTTCAATTTTCAGCTTGCCACTATGAGTGAGCAAAAATCCATTGTTGGTAACGAATGAGTGTAATTAAGGCCATCTTTCCGGTTCTGACTGATCAGTTTAGATTCTCTCTTAAAGCTTTAGTCGATTTCATTCATTGAAAACTGATTCTTTGGTGGACGAAAATTTCAAAATGACCAATTCAAGTTGTTATCGAAGAGTTTCTCAAAGGAACGTTGATTATGAGAGCATCGACAATGGGTCACGATCAAAAACAAAAGCATTTGATCACAAAATTGCAAATAACACTAACGATAAATCATTGTTGGTGTGTTTTGCAATAATTGTTTCATAAAATCTTGAATATAAATTCGAATTTTGTAAATATTTAATGTGCTTTATGACGAGTTGGCCCAATTTATTATTATTATTTTTCATTATAATAATCAATATGATCACTACCACTTTGGTTATTATCACTCAATGTTATTACTGTCATCAAATCAATTTCTCATGAAATCAACTCACTGATTCTATCGAAATCCATCGATGCAAACGACTCGTATTGTTCATGAACGAACTCATCAGATGCGTCTATGCAGTCTTTTTTTGTTTTTGTACATTTTTTGTATGTGTGTGTGCGTGTTTCCAATTGAATGAACAATGACGAGTATTTCTCTTTTGACAGTAATATTATTATTATTATTATTACATTTGTTAATATGACTATTTATCGTTATCCATATAATTAATTTCGTTTTCATCATCTTTAATATGCTATCTCATTTTAAAACTGATAATATCATTTGCACTGTTTGGATGTTGATGTATCTATCTCAAGCGCGCATCCATTGATTATTATTCATCGATTATGCTTTTATCGTAAATGACCGTTGCGTTATGGTTTTAAGAGACCCTCTTGAAGAGCTTTGTATTTTAACAAGTGACATTCATTCATTTTATGCATTTTACTGTTTCATTCATCTATTTGATCAGTAATGAATTTTTTAATTGTATTTTGATTGTTATAAGTCAGTTTTTTTACTCGGTTCATTTGTATACAATCATTTATTTTCTTAAATTCAAAAATATTCATTTGTAATCATCAGATATCATTCAGTTTCGCAACTTATCGTCTCATTATTGAGATCAGCGCTTTGAATTCACACTTTGGTTATTGCGATTCACGCGATTTTCAATCAGATACACTTGACCATCATCACTATACGATTAATAAAATTTTTCTCGATAGTCTGTTCTTTTATATTGCAATCTGCAAAGTGCTCATTTTCACCGACACTTTTTTCTTCACGAAAGAGCAATCGAAAACATATAGTTAAACGAGAATCGCTCGTGATAATGTACCCATTGAGAAATATCTATAGTATCTATAGTATCAAAGTAAATATTTGAGAGTTTTTGAGTAAGTATCTTTAAAATACCCATTGAAATTTCAGTGTTCAATTCAACTGAGTATCAAGATTTGAAAAACACTGATTCTTGAAGTACCAAATCAAGTCAGTAAAATGAGCCTTAAATATTATCTCGTTTCTGTTTTCTCATCGAAATTCTATGTCACTGTATTTAGCGCATTTGCTCCTCCTCGTTCAGTTGTTTTTTTTAACTTATTCAGTTCGTGGCTCTTCACTGTGTGTTGTAACTTATCAATTTCAGTAGCATTACCATTGATATTCTTATTTGAATCGTAATTTTTATATAATTCTCTTGGGTCTATCCATATTACTGTTGTTATCGATTATCAATAATGAACAAAGATTATTATTAAAGCGATTATGATTACTGTATGGTTTGTTTCAATTGAGAAATTTGTACATTAGACACGTGCTGTGTAAACATTTAATTCAATGCTTAGCGAGCAAATTTCGTTGTGAAAAAATTTCGTTATGTTCATGCAGTGATATACATATAAATGTAATATTTTTTGATATATATCTCTTCTATTCGGTTCATTGTAAACTTTTCATCAGTCTTCTTCTGAATAATTATAGTGGTTTTTGAATTGTGATTATTTATTATCAATAATACTATTATCATTGTTATCGTTTTTATTATCATTTCCTTTTCCCCATCCAAACACATTGTCAATTTTCATGTTGTTCACTCTTTAATTGTTCAATCGTTAAATGAAACTGTCATATAGCTCACAACTCATGGGAATAGATGCATCCATCTGTCATGTATTTAATCCACTTTTCATGAAATTCTCTTGCAGTTGGGAAAAAATAAAATTTTGAATTGCTCAATAGGATTCGAAATCTTGAAAATATGGGATATCAGTATAAGAGATTGATTCGAATTTAGTTCATTGTCCATCATTCGAATGTGATTCTAGATGTAAGACTCGCTCGATTTGACTTATTTGAGAGTAATTGTAGTTAAATTAAACAAGGGAGGAGCGCAATTGTTGTTCAGTGTGAAGTGAGCGATATGGAAATTGCTTGAGAACTATAATATATTTTCCATGCTCATTTTTCTCTCTCAAAAAACTTTCTCGTTTGAAAAAGGCAAAAATTTTGCATTGCATGAACATAACCAAATGATTAATTGAAGATTTGCGTGTATTGCAATAATTTATTCATTTGAGAAATAATTAATTCTTTTGTCATTCATTCATTTTCATCATTTGTTCATATTCTATTTATGTAATGTTTATAAATCATCAATTATAAATATTTCATTAAGAATTTATTGTGTCCGCCCACATTTGAAGACTTTACAGTCAGTTTTTTTAAATTTTAATTTTGCATTAACAGTGTATTACAATTTCACAGAAGAAATTTTGTCATTCATTTCATCCCTCATATCCTAAATATAATAACAATCCACGCACAGGACTTCAAGAAGATAAAAATTCCTCTTTTTGCGTATGAAAAGATGAAAATCTTAACGATTTCGTGAAAAAGTTAGAAGCTAATTTTCTATCTAATACCATGAGAATGATGAACTCTTCTAAGTCCAATTTATTACAGAGAAGTGAACTGCTTGAATTACCGTTCCGTAAAACTTTACGGAATAAATAAACTTTTTATGAAAATTTTTATGGAATAAACTCTCAACATAACAACCCATCAACCATTACACAACAAAAAACGTAACAAGTAATAAATTCAACAACGCGTAATTTATAACATCAAAATTTCTATCGTTCATCATCATACTAAGTGGTTCATTCAATTCAAAATTCCGTCAATCAAGCAACTGAGCGATTGATCATCTTCCTAACGAGTTCGACGTTTCTTAAATGAACGAGGCTTTTTCGTTTTTCGTTTCGACCTTTTCTTGCGCTCATTCACATCATCTTCATCCATCATGTCCGCAAACTGAAACAGTCCAATCTCATCTTACCATCATTACAACTCCGCAATCAATGCACTCATCCGTTCCTTTCGAATCTCAACTATACATACTCACCTCAAAACATGTCATGCCATGCTCACATAACAATGTCATGCCATGCTCACATAACAATATCTAATTTCACCTCACAAAAACAACCGAACGAAACATCAAACCGCTGTCAAAATAAACCAAATCATCATCAACAACAATCAAACTATCATTTTTTTCGCAGAGAAAAACTCTGAACTGCCTAGAGTGTATAACCTATTCAAAGCATACATCCTTCACGGCAAGACTCAATCCTTGAAAAGAAAATTTACCGCATACCGCAAATGACTAAAATTCACATCCATTCAAACCTACCTTATCAGCACTTTTCGTTGCATCTCCAACAAAATCGAATTTTTGCGCGTAATCGTCATCCGAATCCGAATCGAGATTGCCAGATGCAAGTTGCTTCTTAAACGACAACGCATCTTCAAAATCACTATCTCCTTCCTCCCCTTCTATGATACCGTCGTACTCCTCGTCATCAGAACCCTCCTCGTCTTCAGCTGACTCCAAACTACCTTCATCATCCTCATCGCCAAGCATCTCTTCATCACTCGCACCTTCGCCACCTTCCAATTGTTCATCGTCTTCCTGCAAAACGTCAATCTGATCCGTTATCTCTCTGATATCTTCTATTGCCGTAAAAATTCCTTCATAAACACCAACATTTACATTCTACAGCGCTGAATACACTTCAATTTTCATACTTTGTGAAATCAACTTAATCTCCATCACCCGAGCATTTCATCACTTCACATCGCACAATCCCAAGGACAGTGCAATTTATGAATCAGCTAGAGTCGGAATTTTTTGCTCAACAACGAAAACAAAGTTGAATTCCGAGCTGCAAACGAATTTCCAGCGGAATGAATGCCTCACCAAATCATCGTCACCGCCTTCTAAGTCATCAGCGCCCTCTTCACCTTCTCCATCACTTTCGTCGGATTGCGCTTTTCGTTTTTCCGTCGTTTTTTTCTTCTTTCGTTTCTTCTCAACACCGAACTCTTTCGCGAAGTTCACATCAAACACATCGTTCTTCTCGCCTGGCTCAAAGCGTTCTGCAATTCCCAAATTATCATCTCAACGTCAACTATTAACAATTCTTTCATTCCCTTCTAAATAAATGTTTGCTGTACAATTTTATAAATTTATCTCAACGAGACAGCTGCCTACATTTCATCCATGAACTGCCTGCCCAATTCAAGTGTACTGAATCATCCATGACAACGATGAAAATCTCACACCCATACATACCCACTAAGCTTATAAAAAGGAGTCGGAACACCAACAGAACGTAAAAACAAAAAAAAAGAAACACGAAAGGAAATAAAGAAGTAATAAATGTAAACATAAAATAAGCATTACATTACGAATAAATTTACAATATTCTTCATTACTACTACTAAATGAGCCTTTTTTGATAAAACTTCAATATCAAACCGCCGACAAAACAATACAAAAAATTTTAACACAAACATTCATCGATACTATAATATCAATGTAAACAATCAGCGCATATCTACAACTCTCACCCAGCAAAAGATTGAATTCATCCGAATTAACACTCTCCACATCGTCGAAATCGTCCTCAAAATCGCCTTTCTTTCGGCCCTCCTTACTAGTCGCCTCAGTCTTCACTTTTGGTTTCAGAACGGCGAAACGATGCAGATATCGCTCGTCGACCGGAATCTCGTTCCGTTTCTTATTCATATATTCCTAAAAACTAACACATAGTATGTCCAGTAATAAGTATGAAAATAAGCTGAAAGCAAAAATCCTTTTATGAATTCTCAGTGGATGAAGATTTATTAATGAACGAAAGCTTTTCGATTACTATAAATAAACTTAAAATCAAATCAAAACAGCCAAAACAATGAAAAAGATAAAAATGGAAAACCATCGAAGAGCAGAGTTAAGAAGTAATTCCAATCGGACTTATTGCTTACCTCACTTGTCACTGCAAGCTTTTTAACACCGCGTGGATCATAACTTCGCCGTTTGAAAACATTGAGTTTCTTCTGCTCGTTGTTGTCATCAGATGACTTTTTGCTTTTGTTACTTTTCGGATTTCGATAAACGAAACGATCCAAGAAACGAATCGCCGTGAAATCCACCAACGGATCGCCATCGTATCTGACCGGTGTTCCCTGTGATTGCAGCAAATCACTTGTCGCAAATAAATCACAAATCATCCCGAAATATTCTCACTTTTGCTAGCCATATTAATCTGATTTCATTCGCAAAGCAAAACATTTTCTACAAAAAGCGACTCTCACAATTATGATACCATCATTCAAAAATACTTCAAGTACCACATTTTCAACTGTCTCTCAGAACGGTCAAACAATCGCCCAAAATACACATAAAATGACTCGTGAATGATGGAAATAATCGAATACAAAGTGACAAATAAACAACGAAACACGAACATCAAGTAAGTTAGCAGCGAAGATCGCCACAGTGGGGTGATAGTGTTTTCTCAACTCCAACAGCTCACTCGCAATACTCGTTTCAGCATGTGCGAACAACGGATTTCTCACTGATCGATCATAGTGAGACGACTGAGCTCGAAGCACTGAAAACAAACACTCAAAACTTGGAAGACGTTTCTAGGAACAAATATAACAATTCACACGTAGAATACACTATCAAAACGCCATCAGTTCCCCAAAGATTAAACAATCGAAATCGAAATCAAGTGAAAACGTATTACGACCATAAAACAATAAAACGTTCAACGATCTATCGACCCGTTATCAACTTCTCTAATACTCATTAATCATGAGTGTCAACCTAGGATTTTACACCGATATTCAAATGATACTGACAATGAAATCCTACGACAAATAAAAAGTCCATGAATAACTTTAAGCAACAAATTCTAAAAAATCATACCGATATTATCCCTGTGAACCCATCCACCTTTACCGCTGGACTTCGACACTTCGTTTAGGTCAGGTTTTTGCTCAACTTCGTCAGTCAGCTGCTTAGCCTTAGCAGTAGAATTTTTGACAGCACTTGGTTGCGGGTCAGGAACATCAAAATATCGCTCCTCTTCGTCATCCTCATCCCACAAATCGATCCGTTCCATTTTCACGGTTGCTGCATCGATCATTCTCTGCAACAGAATGATTAAGAACACTTCTTAGCACTGACCAAAAGTCGTATGGCTTCGAACCCAATCATTCGAGAAGATCTTTTTGGACCTATCCAAAATAATCTCGAAAAACTTCTTAACAATTTCAATCGATTCATCGCAATCTTCGTATGAAACTGAACATTAATTGGAATGAAACACAGATGAATCAATATCAATCATCACAATTCTTTACTCATTTGACTACCAACTACAAAAAATCTAACTTACATTGGCCGACTTTGACACCAATAATAAGGATGGTCGCTCTTCGATCAATTTCGATATAACCACAAGAGTTGCAGCCGCGAATGCTGCACTCCGATTCACAGACAACTGAACGAAGCAAAAACAACAATAAATAACAATAAAATCACTTTTGTAATGAATTTCGCTCGAGATGTAATCCTTTATAAATTACCAACTGCAATACTTCAAGACAATTCTATATAAAATAACTTATCAACTGCACATTATATAAAATAACCTCTCACCTGCAACATTCGTTTAATGAACGCAATAACGCGTTGTGTTTCGGAATCATTCTTCAGTGTTTTATAAAGCAATCCGAACAATTGACTCTGCTGCTTGGCACTATGCTCAACGTCCAACAGTTTTCGATAGAAAGCTGAATAGAAACGATCCGATATGCCTTCACTGAAACAAAAAACCATACTTCAACAAGATGCAACTGACTACAGTCATCCCAAACCTGGATATCCCAAATTTTAGTCACTCTGCCCAATCAACTATAGCTTATCATTAACACATCAATACATTGGGGCGAGTTTGAAGCCACAATGAAATAGAGAAAATCATTCCATGTGTATTGTTTATTTAAATTCACAACAGTTCAATCGCCTTCTTGCACCTACCTCGTCACCAATAACTGATGTAAAAGTTTCAATGTTTGAAGCGCAGTGTTGAAATTTGATTGATGCAACACTTTGTACAGAGTATCGATTTCTTTCGTCAAACGTTCCGCTTCATCTGCAAGAAAAATATGTGAATACTTTTCGGATGAACTTCACTGCGGTCACAAATGCCAATCCTTTAATTCTTTTCTTTTCATTGAATCAAAATTTCAAATCAATCAACAACAACAAACGATCACTCATTTTTATTGATCTATAACTGATCTATAACACTGTAACCTAAAATCTACATTGATCTATAATCAATAACAATTGCTCAATAAAACGAAAAAATGAAAGAAACCAATGAAAATCAATTCAATTAATCAAAATCGCATACTTTTCGCATATGGAAACGCACGATTCGTTGCAGTCAACAGTGCCGAAATAATCTTATCATCAATTTTTTGTTTTGCAATCAAAATTCGGAAGAGACCAATATAAATTGTCAGAAGTGAAGCGGCCAATTCCACATCGCCAGCATTCAGTTGCATTTGCGCAAGGAACGTAACTGCGTAGAGTTGAGCACGACATGAGATGTTCCTTAGAATTTCAAATTTGTTTCGATGAAACTATTTACTTTTGCTCAACGCAAATGTTTCTCAAACAAAATGCTCATTCAAATATTTTAGAATCAACTAAAAATTACATCCACACGAAAAATTTTTAATTTCACGAGACGTATTCACATTGTTGAATTCAAAATTTTTCTCCGCATAGACAAATAAATTCATTATCGCTTTATCGCATCAAAATCACTAACTTTCTATAAATAAGACGCTCCACTTCTTTCACGACAACCGGCCTCATATTGGGCTGTTTCTGGGTCAGTTTCATTAAATATCCAACTAAACGACTCGCAAATTTACGATTCGGATGGCCCAATTTATTCACCAACAATGTCAATAGCCTCTGAAAGAATTTGTTTCTAACCAATTTTTTTTCCAGAAACTCACAAAAACTTCAATTCTAAATAAACCAGTGTCACGAGCGATACACAACGTAAAAATCTCTCTCGCAAATAATCATCACTCACGAAAATGCATCCACAAGTGCACTCTCAAAACATCAAAAATTCGGACAATAACAAAAACTTGCTCGTGAGATGTCACAATTCGGAAATTTTACAATTGGAATATGTCAAAAGCGAATTTGACTTCAAACCTGTTCTTGCTCAGGTCGTTCAATCAACAAATCCAGTGCTGCTCGACATGCTTCCGCACAAACGTTCACAACCATACCATTTGAAAGACTCTAAAAACTGAATCTTTCATCTCTCCGGGAATCGCAACGTCAACGCTTTAACTTCAAGAGAATCCAGGCGTGTTTTTCAAAGAAATTTTGTATGGCTTAATTAAGAGGAGGTCCGTTTCAACGCTTTTCAAAAATCTGTTTCAAAAGTGTCCGAAAGCTTGCGGTGAACTCCAAAACCTTTCGATTTGCACAAAGGAACACAACAACTACAACCAACAATGTGAATAACACACCTCCAGTGCCATCACAAAATTCTCATAGAGTTTCTTCAAATCCGACTCAAACTTCCACATAATCAACCGTCGCTCTGCAGCTTTTTCACCTTTCTCCAACTGCTTCTCCAATTCACCAACGGGTCTCTAAGAACAACAAAAATGGAATCTCACTCTCGACCAATTAGAAAAATGAGAAGAAACTTTTTCGCTCAAAAACGTTCACTTGAAAACGTCCACTAAAATTATATAAGATATTCTAACTAATAGCATTACCAATTAGTGCATCAACCGGATGAATTACTTCGTTTTCAATTCAAAAATAATGCTACTCAATTTAATTTTCTAGTGAAAAAACATCAAACCATGCGAAGTGACCAATAACTTTTAAACTTTTGAACACATTACATCGATGAAGAATTCATTTACAAAGATGGCTATCATCCTCTAAAAAACAGTCAGAAACTAACCTTCGAAAGAGGAATCAGTTTTCGTGTTGGCGGTAGAATCTCGTTGATAAATAATTCCTTCAGAACACCTGAAGTAATACCAGATCAGTTACAATATTAAACATGAAAATATACTCCACAATGCTAAGACATCAATGACATTCACGATATCAATTACAATTACGACACCATTAATTATCATGAATTACTGATTCTGTCAAACAATATACCAATATATCTTTTTGCTTTCAGTTGTCAAAATCGAGAATCTCAACACAAAATAACTCACTCAAAATAGAGAATGCCTCTCGAGGATTCTTTTTCTGCACTCTGGACACGAGCGTGTTCAGATGTGAGAGTGCGTGAACAGGCGATCGTTGAATAAACATTTGCATAGCGCTTATTCGATCACCCGCAGTTCCTTGCACAATCACCGTATTCAACCAGCCTGCTTCGGAGGCATTTCGCTTAGATTCCACTGAAATTCCAATTCATAAAATCCGCACAATTGTTCATTTGTCGAAGGCATCCAAAGTATCCAACGAACAAAAAATTCACTTCAATTCTAGGATCGCTTTCACATGCCAATTTCTGAACCAAAAATATTCCCCTTCCTTCAGTGGTTGCTTCGAAACCAGGAATATTTCCCTTTAGTGGTTGCACCTTCTCCTGAATCCCCACAAATTCATTCCCTCATAGGTGGTGGAAATTCTCCCCATATTCTTTTGATGACAAGTCTGCTTGCCGTCTACGAATCCAGAAATACACCGAGCTTGTTGGGACATAGAAATGCTCTGCATCATTAAACAATGATCAATGGAACGTAACTGATAACATTCGCAGCCTTTGGACAGTTCATTTATAAGCTTAAGTGGAAATTTGGCTGAAGTATTTCAAGATTTCTGCATGCAGTTTACCAATAATTTAGGCAAACAATGGAAGGCAATATGAAAACTGACACTGATTATGAACATCAATATCCCGGCTAAGAAGATACGTCGCTTTTTCTTCGACTTTTGAGAGTTGCTCCTTATCTGCCTCGTTGGCATCATCACTTCGATCTGCATCAGCGTACTCATACCATTTCCCCTCGATGCTATGTTTGATCAATGGCTCCGATATAATACCCTCAAAACGAACTCTTCAAAACCATATGCAAAACAAATCACCGCATTTTAACAAATCACAGTAAACACCATGAATGGAATTGTTCAATTGCATCGCAAATGAAAAGCAACGAAATTAATCCGGCTCGCTAAGATTTCACTTTCCCTCCAGCACTGTGCACAACTGAATGTGACAGATCTAACCTCAATACTTTTCTATCAAAAGCCATTTATCAGAGTCACTGATAAAGAATTGTCTGGTATGATAATGCTGACAGATGAAAAATTATCACTTGGAAATAGAACAATCCCTCAACAAACCAGCTACCTGGCGTTTCTGTTGTTTTTTTCGTTGGAGTGTTTGTAAGCGTTTTTGTGACACATTTCCTTTTATACGTTTCACATGAACCATGTCTGCCCATCAACAACTATATATTACCATCCAAAAGCTAAAAATACTAGATCAGAAGAAGTTTTAAACATATGCTAACGATATCTATCAGGTTTGCGCAACATCGTAATATAACGCAATCAGTAATGGCTGAGACATCTGATTTTCTGAGGACCTCCGAAAAATTTTCCTTCGATAGGGGAAAATTACAAAAGGAATATTAAGAAATTCCGTCGACTTTCAGCAATTCCAACAACATAACAACGAATAAAATCACCTCAATTACACGTGATACAATTTCTATCTCATTTAATCTGAAGTCTTACTGATTCAACTCTTTATTTTCTATAGCAAAATCGTCGACAAAAACATTTTCACATATTGAACACCGAATATAAAAACGGTATTTCATTTAAACGATAACAAATCCTCAAAACTTCCAATGATTTACTCAAAATGAAACGATCGAACAATGCAACAATACAAGTAATTGTTTCCAAACATAAAAACAAACATCACCGAATGACACGAAATAAATTTGTGCACTTAATTTACAATAATCAATAATGTGATCGAATTCAAATCAATCAAATATAAAAATTACCAAACTAATGCAAAACACTCGAACATCTATGCCTAAAAAGCACCACAAAACCATGTCTCATTTTATAGTTCTATCAAATTTTCGCAACACAATGAACCAATGGCGACAGACAAACGTATTTAAGAAGAATGCTTGAAACTAGCCAAAATAACACCTAATCATAAGAAGAGGAATTCCGCTACTGAGCAATATCTTCAAGTGATGGAATGATCTGAAGTAGTAATCGAAAATTCAAATCGCAAATACAATTTTGCATCTAGAAATATCACAGATGCAATATATCCAAGATCATCCACTGATCACCTAGATGTTTGCAAACTGATCACCGAGTTTCCAATCTATTATCAATTTATCTAATTATTTCCATCGAACGATAATTCTCTCAATGAAAACATGACAACAACGATAATAATAATAATTACAATAATCAAACAGCAACGAATAAAAGAATAAACAAACAATCGTACACTCATAACTATAACACGGTATCCGACTAAGTGAGCAAGCAGACCGTCGTCACTTTTTATCTTTCTGTGAGAAAAACTCTTTTGCTCTTTGCTCAGCAGTCTTCACAACATTGTAGACCGGTGAAATGTGCTCCTGAATTAACAAAAAATCCATTCGCAAATACGCAAATTATATATTACATATTTTTGTTATTGCTAATTTTTCGGTCATTGCATTATCATTACAAAACTTATAAAACTTCAAGAATGAAAAAAGTCACTCGTGAGAATGAAACAAATTTCGTTTTGAAAATGAATGTCAAAAACTGAAGGAGCCCTGAAATAAAGTATGTTTTCTTATGAACTTCAAACAATTTTCCTCTTATGTTTGGGCAACATTCACAAACGGATATCAAGATTAACACTAATAACAAATAACTCACCAATCGGCTATTCGCTCCACCAACCACATCATTCGGTGTATAAGTCTGTGCGATTGCTAAACCACTCAGTGCATAGCACGTATGATACAAATCTCTTACTCTTAAACAAAATTACCATTCTAAACCGACCAAATCATTCAAAAGCACAAGAATGAAAGATAAAAACAATAATAAAACACTTCTCACTGACTTCTACCGGTCAATTTTCTCGCTTATAGACAGCCTAATATCATTTTGAACTATCCAAACTTGTTAAAGAAAGAAACTGAACTGAAGCAAAAATTGTCATCTGTTGACGCCTTCACATCATCAGTCATCATACTAATCGTTCAGATTCACGTTTAAATTTCACTTTTTTTTCTACTACGAGTACTACGATGTAAACACGCATTGAACGTAATCCCTATCATATCGTTAATATCGTTCTGTGTAAAAGTTTGATTGCACCGTTTTCCAACAAACCACTTCAAATTCAAATAATACAAAACAAATTCATCTCATCTGAAAATGTGATACACAAAACAAAATGCAAAACGAACTTATCGGGCTTATCCCTAAATCCTCCATTCTCTTGGTCTTGCGCCACGACCAGAACAAATTCCTGCAGCGCTTTCGCATCGAATGGCTCTTCGTAGGTATCGCTTGTTGAACGTTTTCCTAACTCAACTTGCATCATCGGGAAGACGGCCGCTTGCCAAAAGCTATAACAACTATCCACAAGTTTATTCGTACGACCCTGAAAATGACACCAAATATTCATAATTCATAAACCATTATCATAACCCTCACATATCACCACATATAACTTTAACTTTTTCACAGAACATCGCGATGAACGTCTCGAATAAAAGAGATCGATAAATAAGCAACAACAACAACAACAACAAGTCATTCACCTGGAAACCACCTTCGAATTTCATTTGTTTATTACCCAACCATTTGAATAGCGAAGGCGTATGCATTAACGTACTTTTACCTAGTATCATCAACGCAGCCACTCCACAAAACGTATAGCCACCATGTGCTTCACAACCCGATACTCCACCAAAACCACCCTCATACGTTTGACAACTACAAATGAGAAAATTACTTCATAAATCAAATCACTTCAATAACAAACACCAAAAAATTATACATCTTTCCCAAATTGTGCTTATTCAGCCGAACATCATATCGTGGATTCCAGAAATTCTTCTCTAAAAATGTCACTCCGAAAATTTTTCACTCTTCACCCGAACACAGCAACGTTCAATACATTCCCGTGCAACTGATTCTTTCAATTCGTAATGGATCAATTTCTTCGAACATTTCCAATAATATTATCCGTAGCTATCAAGTAATTTTCTCTCGATTACTCATATTCATTGAATATTGCATAAATTTTTCACTGTTGATAACGTCGGATAAAGCTTAGAGAACATTCGTCGATGACACAGATGCATAACAATACTCACTCACTATTCATATTTAAAAATTTCAAACTGAGAAAATAATTGAACTTTCCTTACGTTCAAAGCAAATGAAGAAAACATCCGCTTGACAATAAAAAGCACCCAAACGAACCTCATGATGAAACTATCAACATTCGCTGAGATCTCTTCATCGAGCATATTCGTTATCGATGCCACTGCAAGAGCGCAATACGCACCACGAATGTCCACCTCGCCATCTTTGTGCACACGGAAACTGCCATCTTTCTGTTTCATCGCTAGCAGATACTCGCGCAATGTCTTCCTAAAATTTCCACACATACGTTAAACAACCACAAAATGGACCGAATGAATTATAATTCCAGAAAGCGAACGATTAATTCATGAAGAAACTTTCGAATCATACAAAAGACCACAACCACTTCACGATGCTCACCTATTAATACTGTTCAACGCTTCCTCTGTACCGATGCTAACTAAAGCCATAACGGCACCATACGTTGTTGCCAAATGCGCTGCTTGACCTGGGCCACCTTAAAAATGCTTCAAGCGGTTAATATGTTAAAATAAAACAGTTAATTTCCGACTAGAAAACAAATACATTCGTTAATTGAAAGGTAAACAATTCATAAAACTTCCCACTGACCTCCGTATCCTCCGGTAGGCGACTCACATGTTTTTAAGAAACGAACAACACTGAAAGATAGAATATCACGAAATATTTTGTCAAGTCAAATACTCTAGAGAGAGAATGCGATAAAGAAAATCGATTAAGAATTGAACGTTGATGACTCTTTTTGAAGTTTGACAGTATATATAACTGAGAAACACGCAGAACTGCTCTTACAGGCAAAAATCACTACAGATCATTCATCTGATATAAAAGATCTTCCTTCGATTTTAGGGAATGAGAAGACTTCATTCGTACCTATGCATTTACCACAATGCTGAAGCTGATTATGAGGCTAAAAATTGTTCAAAAACGATTCATCTCCGAAAAAATTGGAGGTCGATTGCATGAACAATCTCACAATGTGAACAAAACATCTTCGAACTGACTTCGATGTAAGACTATCGTCAACGGCACCCCGAAGAAGCCTTAAGCTATGCATTCCCCAATAACAAAACCACGGTCTCGATGCGTCCATTGCCTACAAAATTGAATTCATTTATTGAAAATGTTCTTGTAGATTCACGAAACCTCTAATGTCATCTCTAACTGTATATGTCACGAATACGCAGGGATTCCTAGCAAGATGATCACTTCAATCAAAACAAATTCATCGTATCATGGCTTTCATGCATCCCCTTCGCAACTGATTGACAACGAAAATTTTTGAAAACCTTGGTGAAATCAACTGATCGAAAACAAATGGAAATTAACCAGAAATGAACTGAGCTATGATAAGATAGAGTATTTTCATCAGCTGGAAATGCAGATGAGACGTTGGAAAAACGCCACTCACCTGGAAAGACCTTCCGAGTTCCACAAGCGTTCGACAAATATAATGTATGTGCACAGAACGATGTAGTACCGGTGTGAAATGCTTTGTTTCTTCAATATCCTCCATACACTCACCCAGAAACTCCTTATATCTTTCGCTTACCGAATCTTCCACACGTTTCTGCAATGGAATTCCTTGTATTTCTATCATTCTAATCCATTTTATCTTTCAAAGCATAATGACAGGATCACTTTATTGAAACGTTGATAATGTTTGATAATAATCGTTGACCACAAGATAACTGATGAATGAAAGTTCTTGAATATCCAGCGGAACACGATTGCAAACGAGCTTAAAATGAGCTGAACGTGTTCAGTTCCATAAACTATTAATATTCCAAATGAAATTCGACGTAAATGCTAACCTGCTCAGTACTTGAATACGTAAAGTATCCATCATCACTGAATGCATAGTCATCGTTAAATGCCGTGAACGAATAAACTTCCTTCGAATCCGTCATCTCCTTTCCACTTTGCTACTTTTGCTTTCAGTGATACCCAATTGCCTCTCTGAAATCAGCGATCCATCTAAGCCATAGAAACGCAGGAAATTTCCACGCGAATTGTAGATTCAACATTGGAGATAAATAAATTTGAAGTTGAAAAACTGTCCAACAACATGAAGAATCGGATAATGAAGACAGATACACAATTACTAGTCAGTGAATATGATGCAAAAAACGCGACCTACACCTATAGCACTTCAATAACTTAGATTTTTAATTATAATTTTGTAAGCCTCACAATCAGTGAAAATTTCAAAAAATAATCGAATTTATTATGTGTGCAAAGTTTGCGAACAAATCGACAGAGTGACAGATAAACGGTACGAATACGTTTCTTCTAATCAGCACAGACTCGGTGAAATAACTACGGTGAAAAGATATGAACAGCGAGTGGCGTACGACCGAAATATTAAAGGTGTCCGTTCGTTATCTTGGGGTGATGTTATCTTTCTTAATTTTTTTTTGCTGAAATCAAATCACTTAGAGAAATGATTTCTGAAAACGCTCCACGATATAGGCAAACTGAAAACGGATCTAGATACGGCTTCTCAAGCCCTACAAATCAAATGTAACCGGTTGGGACGAACTCGATAAATCCATTGGTGCGTACGCACTTCGCCATATGCGCGTGTCGGCGGAAAGAAGTATCCCGCGGAAGCAAGACAAACAGAGAACAGTGAGTATAGCAGATGATATACTTGAACGACGTTAAACATTTATTTATACCGCTGGCGTACCAGAAAAGGACCGCTTTGAGGGGTGATTCATTGCGAACTGATTGGAGAAATTGTGACCATTTTGTAGAGAATAAAATTCTCTATCATATGAACTATCATATTCTGAGATACGTCCATTATAAAAAAACTTGACCGGTCCTAAAGTAGAAAATGTTGGGCAAAAATGAAAGACACATTTATGTAGTACCAAATTTCAGGGTGAAGGAACAATATTTGAGCTATGAGACTAGGCACAATTTGTAGAGCTTGAAAAGCTCTATAAGATGACAATTAGAGGAAGACGTTTCATAAATGCGCACAAAGCGAACAGAATGAATGTAGCTGTGAAAGTTAACAACGAGAAATCGTCGTAGCGCAACATTCGCGACTGATTCCAAATTTAATTCTCTACAAGCACAGAAGGTCTCAGCAGAATTCATAATCTAGTTTTCGAGACTGTTACTTGAAATGAACCTTCATAACGAAAAATAATCCTTGGCGAACAATTGAGATGAAAAAAGTATCGGAACAGAAATTTCATCGGTCAATGCCAAGTAATCCATTTAAAAGAGAATATGATGCTGATCGAATATGAAACTGATCCCGCTCTCCCTATTAAAATTGCAAAACAAATCGCTCGCTGCATTCTTTTTTATCGCGGTCATTATCACCAATAAGTTTTGATCATCACCATCATCATTAGTTTCTATGCATTGATAAATTATTCTTCAATAGATCATCACATTCAGCTGGTGGGAATTTTGAAATATTTGGTTTGGCGAAATCGAATTTAAATATTCCCGAAGCGGGAATACGCCCAAAGCGAAATGTATAAAAGGGTTCTTTTTCATAGCATAACTTAATTCCAGTTCAATGAAGTCGGTGAGTATTGCTGCTCCTTCAGTACGGTTAATATGGTTGGTAATAAAGTGGTTAATATGGCTAATAATATATCATTATGGTTAATGGTTAATAGTATATCAAAAAACGGTTATACGAAATACGAAATTATGGTGGTTATTACATGATTATTATCTGGATATATGGCTCTATAGTGAATTATAATGGGACAATATATTACTACGATATGACAATATACAATATATTACTACGATATATGTCTACATGGTTATATGGTTGTATTCTAAGATGGATATTTACAAGAGCGATACGTGATGACCGGACGACAATAACGGATCGTTGGTTTAACACGGATTAACGACGTGATGGATCAACACTTACATAAGCCTCAATGAATCTGAGGTATCAGTTGATATTATCTATTCAATTGGTGCGACATGAGAAAGTAATACAATAACTATAATCAACGTGGTAGAATAATGAAGTATCGATAAAATAAACACAATTCATGCGGATGGAATCAGTCGATGATTATTTGAGTTTGAGTGATTCTATTTCAGACTATACAGTTAGTATCGTCACTGTGCGGAATACTTTTATGTGATAGACATTGAGATGAAAACAGTGATGTTGTAGTTACTAGATAATGTCAATGTTTCAATTTCAATACATCTTCTGGATTTGATACAATATTTTCGTATTTTCAGGCTTTCGCCGGTTCTCTCTCTCTCTTCCTCTCTCTCTCTTTTCTCTCTCTCTTCCTCTCTCTCTCCCTCTCTCTCTCTTTCTTCTCCTCCATTCTCTTTCTCCTTTGTTCGCCGGATGGACGACTGGACGTGCGACGAGGACGGACGATGGTGCGAAGCCGGTTCTCTCTCTCTCTCCTCTCTCTCTCTCTCTTTGTTCTTTTGTTCGCTGGATGGACGGACGACGGACGGACGGACGATGGCGCAGCCGGATCTCTCTCTCTTCCTCTCTCTCTCTTTTCTCTCTCTCTTCCTCTCTCTCTTCCTCTCTCTCTCTCTTTCTTCTCCTCCATTCTCTTTCTCCTTTGTTCGCCGGATGGACGACTGGACGTGCGACGAGGACGGACGATGGTGCGAAGCCGGTTCTCTCTCTCTCCCTCTCTCTCTCTCTCTTTGTTCTCTTGTTCGCTGGATGGACGACTGGACGGACGACGGACGGACGGACGGACGGACGATGGCGCAGCCGGATCTCTCTCTCTTCCTCTTTGTTTCCTTTCCATTAAGGTCTTTGAGCGGGGGGAGGGGGGTTAGGGGTCCTACAGCACGCCTCTCCGGCTGGTTCGCCGGCACCACCCCCTTTCCTGTCCCTCTCCCGACCCTCACCCCTCCTCCCCTTTCTTTCTCCCCTTCCCGCTGAACTCTCTGCCCTCTGGGCGAGAGAGGGAGGCGGGAAGGGAGGAGGGTGAGGGAAGGGCGAGGAGTAAGGAGAGGGGTATCGCC
>JAPYMA010000107.1:0-118291 GCA_035041965.1 Anisakis pegreffii | reverse complement strand
ATAACCAAAAACGTCGCAAAAGCTAATAAGTAAAGTGGTACAAATGCGCAAAATTTCGCGAATATTTGGTGAAAGTTGGCCAAAATTCGGGGTGGAGTTAACTGTACAGCTATGCGGATGGATCAACGAATAGATCAACCTAGATGCAACTGTAAAATGATGCAAAATATTGGAAAAGCTGAACCAGTAAAACTGAAATATGGATGATCGCCTGGTTTTCGAATGAATTATTAACATTCGTGATGTGACGATAATGAGTAAAGCTGAGGACCTGATTTCACTGATTTCACTATGAAGTATTCCATAATATTTATGAACGCATGGAGATGACAGTTGGGATAGTAAACATCAGATTTAAATATTAAACAAATACGGACTTGAAAATCGCAAAAATGATTGTCATCAGAAGGCAATATTAAAGTAGTTTAAGCTAAGCAGATAAGTAGGCAATTTAATTGATTGGAGCGGATGAATAAGGATAATCCGTAAAATCTGTTCAAAAAGGTAATATCATTATCTGATGGTAAGATGGTCGTGCTTTGCCAAATCGCTCCTATGATTTCGTTTGCATTGAAAAGTAAATTGAACCGAAAGTGCATGTTTGAGAATTACATATAATACGGATTCATCGGAGAATCATGAATGAGAGTGAATCAGTGATGCGGCAGAAGTGAATAAGAAAACCATCACCACACAGTGGAACTGTAATGCAGTAAGTTATTTTGGTAATGAGAGTGATAAGAGAGCATGGAAATCAGACGTAGGATTCATTGATAGATTGTTGAAGGAAAGCTGTATGTGGGAGTATGAAAAGCGTATATGCCTTCTGAATAGCAACTTCCATCAGAAGCTATTCACCTGCACTCTATTCACTGATGACGTTCCATCATCAGTTTTTACGTCAAATTCCAGTGATGTCTCATCACTCTCATTTCCAACCTTGCTGATTGCATTACAGTCCCATTGTGCAGTGACACTTTTCTCATTCATTGCAGACGTATCACTGATTCACTCTCATTCATATTCATCTTCTGAATCTTCACTCTATTCATTTGTTCACTTCAAATTCTCGTTACGTTGACATTTACAATAGAATTGACATATGCAGAATAAGTTGCCACACAACGAAACGACCGTTCAAGTGCAACAAATTCAACGCATCCATTAATCTAACAGTAAGATATTATGTAATCTGGCATAGTTTTACGAACTACACCATATCAACCTATCTGGTCATATATTTCATTCTGTGTTTACAGCAAATGTAAGTGTGTTGTCGAGCCATTTTGCCTTCTTCCCCCACAACTCATTTTAGTGAGGTATGTCATACAGCTGAGCAATGTTATTGCTGTACACCGCTTATGAGTACCATTTTCATACTAGCTGTATCTTTAGCTTAGAATCTCCTTTAATTCAACTGGAGAATCTTATGAAATCGGTTCTGGAAAGCCCTCACGAGTTGCCTCCACTGGAGAGTTGTCTCACTTCTCTCTCCATTCTCTCAATAAATTTGTGTAGACTTGCTCAAAAGCAAAGAACAATGAAAATCAGTTCGAAATATAAGAGATTTTGATTGTACAGTGATGGTCACCCGAGAAAACTGTTGGGTGTTAGCTTATAATGAACTCAGCAGAGCTTATTGACAAATGGACTTCTGAAGCCTTTCACAACATGCAAAAATAGAATTTCAAAAGCCCACGTTATAAACGCACGTGGTATTCGTAAATTTACATGTGGTATTCTTAAAAGTATGCCGTAGATACGCCGGAAGTATCTATAAAGCAAATTATTTTCGTTAACATGCTCAATTGGACGCACATGATCTATAAGTGATCACAGCTCAAATACTGCAGAATCATAATTATTATGAAGGAAGTCACTTGAACCATTGCAAAAGTGAAGATTTGTCGACAACCATCTATATCAGAAGCAAATTATACAAATATCAGAAGCAAATTAATTACATTAACTATATTATCTGCACTGTCTTCTAATTAACTATATCCAGTAACATGGTTATTTATTCACATCATTTGTTGCGAACTCGCAACTTTTTCCTATTATTAATTATTGTTGGTGCTAATTGTTATTATTAAGACAGCAATATTCATATATATTCTTGTAAATATTGATTCTTATTAAATATTGTTTATAACGTCAACGATTGTTTAATTGATAATGTCACTCATGTAAATATGGTAAATCGACGCCATGATAATGTCACTCTTGTACAAAATTGATAATGTCACTCCTGTAAATGTTGACACAATAGTTGATAATGTCACCCGTGTAAACAATGATATTGTCAACCGTTATAGCAATGACACCAACGATAAGGCCAATTGATAATGTTCTCTCATCTCTATCCGCATATTGTAATGTATATACGCATCTTTATCTCTCAATTGTGACATGTGTTCCCATATCAACCCATCTTATGGTAACCTTATCTCAGCTGCCCTCAACCTTCCTCGAATCTTATAAATAGTTGTCGTTGCTGGAACCCAAAGGCTTTGTGGTCGTTGAACTCCAAGTGGTTATTATTGTTGCTGCTGTTGCTAAAATCCAACGTGTCGTTCTCCATCCCCAAACCCAAATCTATTGTCGTCACCTCAATCAATTGTCTCCATACGTCGAATCGATTCTCCAATAAATATTTCAAGTGTGGTGGATCGCAGAACAACGAAAGCCACTAGACACCGAGCTACTATCAATTCAGTGCTCTGTGAAACCCCGTTATTATTGTCCAAAGCCCTCCACCACATCATTAGATTCCCCAGATCCTGTAGATTAAGAAAAGTACATATGTTGTCGGGTGATTTTGCATACTTGAGGGGATACCGCCATTTTGTTAGATCCAGTTGGATCTCTTCAATCAGAAAAACATATATTTTGCCTAGTGATTTTGCTTACTTGACGAGATATAGCCATTTTCGTAGATCTATCTCAATAAGATAGCGCAGTAGCGCTCATCATTCACGTACAATACATTGATCACTATAGAGTAATCAATACGTTAATATAGCAATAGGCGGATTGCGATCTTTGATTATAACCGTCTTCTCCGGTTTGCCCGGAAACATGTGAATTTCCTTTCACCGTTCGATCCAGCAGAACCTCTAGATTCAGAATATTATAAAGTTTACTGAGCAATTTGGCTTACATGAAGAGATAGTTGATTTGAGGAGATGGGAGGCCTACTTGAGCAATTTGGCTTACTGAAATTTCACCTTGAGACTAGTCGTTGACTATACCTATACACTTCTCTGAGCTGTTGTTAATCACTTGTGAAGCTGATGAACAAATGAATACACATCCAAAATCAACTCAAGCGATTAGTTTGGCCATATTCAATTGGAAGTATTCGGATGGAAATATTCAGATGGAGGATGTTCACACAATAATAATCGTCTAGCATTGGTATCAATGTTGCTGTCAGCACTGCAACATTTATCAGTTTCGTGCTGAGAACAAAATTAGGGGTTGGCACATTCAAACCTACCGTACCCTCAGCTTTGACCAGTAACATATATCTCCTTGCAGGGGCGGAATTTTCCAGTGAGCTTTTCATTTTTAGAAAGCAGAGATTCTGCTCAATCGAACGATGTACAAACTTGAATATGTTTCCGGGCAAACTTGAGAAGACGGTAGGTTTGAATGTACTCATATTTCTATAGTAATGTATGATATGCATTGATCTATAGTGATCAAATGCATATCAATGGACACCTCACCGCCACTTGACGTAGCTTAAATCAAATAGCTACTGCTCCTCAGCTAAGCGAAATCGCCCGGCAAAATATATATTTTTGTGAACGCCGAGATTCTGCTCGATCGATTGATGTGAAGAAATTGATATGATACTGGTCAAAGCTGAGGGTACGGTAGGTTTGAATGTGCCAACCCCTATAGTATCAGATAAATAGGTATATCTCCTCGCAGAGGCGGAATTTTTCAGTGAACTTTTCATTCCTAGAATGCAGAGATTCAGTTAGTTCGAATGTTGTACAAACTTAAATATGTCTCCGGGCAGCTTGAGAAGACGATAGGTTTGAATGTACTCATATTTCTGTAGTAGTGTATAATATGCATTGATCTATAGTGATTAAATGCATATCAATGAGCATCTCAGCGCTAGTTGAGATAGCTTTAATAAAATAGCTATACCTCCTCAACTAAGCGGAATCGTCCGACAATATATATATTTTTGAGAATGCAGAGATTCTGCTAGATCGACTGGTGTGAAGAAATTGATATGTTACTGGTCAAAGCTGAGGGTACGGTAGGTTTGAATGTGCCAACCCCTATAGCAACAGAAAAATAGTTATATCTTCTCGCAGAGGCGGAATTTTCCAGTGAACTTTTCATTTTTAGAATGCAGAGATTCTGCTCAACCGAACGATGTACAAACTTGAATATGTTTTCGGGCAAACTTGAGAAGACGGTAGGCTTGAATGTACCCATACTTCGATGGTAATGTATAATATGCATTGATCTATAGTGATCAAATGCATATCAATGGGCACCTCAAGCCAGTTCAGATACCTTTAATCAAATAGCTCTAGCTCCTCAGCTAAGCAAAATCGCCCGACAAAATATATATTTTTCTGAGCGCAGAGATTCTGTTCGATCGACTGGTGTGAAGAAATTGATATGTTACTGGTCAAAGCTGAGAGTACGGTAGGTTTGAATGTGCCAACCCCTATAGCATCAGAAAAATAGCTATATCTCCTCGCAGAGGCGGAATTTTCCAGTGAGCTTTTCATTTTCAGAATGCAGAGATTCTGTTCGTTCGAATGTTGTACAAACATCTATATATTTACGGGCAAACTTGAGAAGACGGTAGGCTTGAATGTACACATACTTCGATGGTAATGTATAATATGCATTGATCTATAGTGATCAAATGCATATCAATGAGCACCTCAGCGCCAGTTCAGATAGCTTCAATCAAATAGCTCTAGCTCCTCAACTAAGCAAAATCGCCCGACAAAATATATATTTTTCTGAATGCAGAGATTCTGTTCGATCGACTGGTGTGAAGAAATTGATATGTTACTGGTCAAAGCTGAGGGTACGGTAGGTTTGAATGTGCCAACCCCTATAGCAAAAGAAAAATAGCTATATCTCCTCGCAGTGGCGGAATTTTCCAGTGAGCTTTTCATTTTTAGAATGCAGAGATTCTGCTCAACCGAACGATGTGCAAGCTTGAATATGTTTCCGGGCAAACTTGAGAAGACGGTAGGCTTGAATGTACCCATACTTCGATGGTAATGTATAATATGCGCTGATCTATAGTGATCAAATGCATGCCAATGAGCACCTCAGCGCTAGTTGGGATAGCTTTAAGATAGCTTCAACTGTTCTGGTCAATGCTCTACCGTGTGTCCCTTTTTTTGAAAATGTTCTATTATTTTGCTTGGAATGCAGCAGGAATAAATGATTTTGATTACAAGAGAAACATAATTTAAGAAAACTTATGATAGCGTCAGAAGAATGTGAATGGGAGTAACTGCAAAAGTAGCGAGTCTCGAGCAACGAATGAACAATACCATTTTTCAGGAACTCCTCATTGCACTTCCGGTGAGCTGTGAATCATGTGAGAACTTGATTCCACGGCTCCATTCAAAATTGTATCAATCAATTGGCATGACCAATAGGAATCTTCTCCACACTTCTCACGAACTCTTCTATAGTGTTCTGTTCCACTCTTCAGGTGTTTTGTGTCGTTCTGTTCTTTGTGTCTTTTTATGTGGGACTGTTCTGCTCTATTCTATGTAACGGAACAGGACTATGCAGAAATAAAATAGTTTGACTAGAACAGAAACATCAGTAGTAATTGTTGCTATCGGAATCCGATGACAACATAGATTGATTGATATTTGTTCTCATTTTTCCGGGCAGAGTGTGATCAATGGGCATTGATTAGATGCAAAAATGCGCATGGCGTCAGCTATTCAATTGTCGCAGGAAGATAAAGATAATTAAGTCCTATATATTCGTTGCTGCAACTGAATTTCGTTTTCTCGTTACTTTGGCGATTAATCCAGCTGAAGTTTGAACTTTTAAACTTTCATGTGTGAACAGCGGTCTCCGCGGCAACAGTCGCCGCCTAAGGCTGTCCAAAATACTTTCCAAGAAACGATAAGTGCCTATTTTACGTATCATTCTTGCCATACATCTTACTAATCATACGTATCATTCTTGTAATTGCATGTTAATCTCAAATGTTTGAAACAATTAACGCCACGTCATCTACGTCGCATCTGCATGTAAATTTTCGTTTGTAGCTTTATATTAACTCCTAACAGTTTCACAAAAACTGTAATGATTGTTGGTATCGTGAATTACTCAGCTTACGATTGTATTAATAAAAACAGCAACAAAATCATTTCGAACAGCAGCGCAAAAGGAATGTTCATAAATCGCTGCTTATGCACTCCTATCGTCATCCTAAAGCCATCCTTTCATACATCATTCTGCTCAGTGAAGTCACGCCTCAATATCTCAATATCTTAATCTAAATTATCCTTCTTCAACAAAAATTCATCAGTTTCGAACAAATCATCTGCGCAAACAAGACCAACGTTTCGGTCTTCATCCTTCAACCACATTACAATATTCCTTTGTTTCACCAGTCCTGCATTGCGGTGCTCACCGTTAATACCATTACTTATGTCGGTTTTATTCACAGCTACTGTCCTTGTTCCTATTGTAACCCCATCTCGACGCTATTGTAAATATTGTCAAATTCGACTTTGTATATACAGCACTACCTGTCTCCCTAAAAACCGCACACCTACCTGTTCACTACATTTGTAATTCCAAGTTCATTTCTAGTCAAACTGTCCTAATCCTGCTCCATCCCAAGGAATCGAATAGAGCACTTCCAAAAAAGGGACATGAACAGCAGAACGGAACAGAGCAAACGAAGGAAATGCGGCACAGTTATGGTAACATTGAAAAAATGTGTAATATTTTCCACGAAGATTTTCTCACATTAAGCTTAGAGTGCAGCTATGACTGACAGTGGGGGGGAAATTTTAAGACAAGGAGTTGTTCACCCACCGATTACAGAAACGTTCCACCTAGACATACTCTACACTAACGAATTCGCTTAAACTTCCTCATTTGTCGTTCGTGATGAATGTGTATTAGTGGTTGCTCGCCTACTCTCCACTTTTGCACTCTTTGCTCACCTCAATCTCTCATTATGATTAGATCAGTCACACCTCGACACCTGTCATGGAATGCGACCAGCATTTTCCAGTCACCTCTTTCAGAGAATAGTCGTCAGCAAACTCATACAGTGAATGATTTCAGGCGTAATATTCAAATCATTCAAAGAAGGAAGTACTGGTTCGAGAAACCCGATAAAAAGAAGATGAGCCTAAGCCTGTGCCTAAGCCCTAGCTAAAAAATGGCGTAGGCCTCAATGTAAGCCTAACCTTGAGCGTAAACCCGAGTGTCAGCTTCAGCCTAAACTGCAGCTCAACGTTGGGATAAACTTTAACCTGTGCCTAGCATAGACCTCAACCTGAGCCTTGGGTAAACCTGAGGCAATAAGGCAAAGCCCTCCATATAAGTCGGTCCAAACCTGGACCTATGCGTAAGTCAGAGCCAAAGCTAAATCTACGCCTAAACCAGAATTGAAACATGGGTTTAACCCCACGTCAGTAATAATTGAAGAACCTGCTTGATAATAACAAGTTAACCGGAAGCACAATGTTTTCACAAATGTGTGCCTGAAGTAGGAGTCTGGAAAGAGATATGCCTTAATTTAGTAAACAAGCAGCAAACCAACCCCGCGGCAAAGCGATATCTTGATTCCATTCCTTTCACAAATGTATGTCTAGTTGTATCATATTTCTACGCTATTTCATTCGTTTGTGTCGCATTCAGTGGTTTGGTCACAGCTGTCCCGGCTAGTCATTGTTTAGCAAGCAGAGCTGACGAAATTAGTGAAAAAAATTAGAAGTTGATTAAGGATTAACATCTGATTGAGCTGATGTTAATTAAATTCTTAATAAGATTATCATTTCGAATGAATTTCCGCTTCTGCGCTCGCAATTGAATACCAAAAAAGTGTTTTGGTATAGTGCAGCTGCCTTCATTAAATCCATTCAGGTGCACAATACTGAACAACAGTCATTATGGAATGAAAGGCGAGCGAGCTTGGGAATGAGCTTATTCAACAGATTAATTTTTCACACGTCTCAAACGACTCGTTTCTGTTGGAATCGAATCTTTTGAAATCATCCGTTGTGTATTTTCAACGCCATTATTGTGCAGCATAATCCGCACTCGAATTTGGACGTTCGCACTTTCCTCGTCAAATTATTGATACCTCAAAAAGTTTCTTCAACGTTAAAGGAGACATTTCGATTCTTACTGCATTGAGCTGGCTGTAGCTTATTACGAGCGAACATCAAATTCATTGTGAGTTTCCTCAGCTTTTGCTTCTAGTGTGCGTTGAACATGACTTTAGCAGTATTGAAAAGGAATTGACTGATTTAAATGTCAATAATTCAGATGACTGTCGATCCACAAAACAGAGATGTCATAAACCTCGTGGTCGGAGCCGTCTATCTTACGTACGGTGGCAGCGGTGTACTAGCATCATTATCCGAACTAATTGCATGTTTACGTCTTTCGAATCGATATGCTGGATTCCGTTTCATTTTTCATAAATGTTTTGCTGATCTTCTATTGCTGTTTCAATATGGCGTCTGGGCTGGTATTGTGGTCATATCTGGAAGCGAAATAATAAGTCTGCAAAATCACATCATTGCTACCATTTTCATCAACTTCACTTGGTTCTTGTTTCGCATCTTTGCTCAGTCGAAAGTTTGATTGAAAACCATTCACTTTCACTTCAGTTGTCCTTGATTGTTGGTATCTGTGCGAGGGTTCATAAACCCGACACAAGTCAATTCTTCAGTTTAAAAAAAGTCTCTACGACAAAATTCTGCATGCACCAAAATCAGAAAACTTCATTAGTGATCAATTGGAAGGCAAAGTAATCATTTCTCAATACGTTGCAGGTGGTCAGCTTGCTACTTGGCAACACTGGTGGCATTTACAAGACTAGTGTGTGTTTTATCAGTGAAACAATTTGCTTGCTTAGAGACAAATAAATCACATATTGTCTGTCTCATCGTATGGGCTGTTTCACTCTTTCAAGCCTGGATCGTCACTTATTTTCCTTGGTTCTTACATCACTTCTTGCCTTCACCTTTATGATCTGCTAAGAGAGTGTCACAAAAAGCCGAGGGGCTGCTTTTGAAGCTCATTCTGTTTGCAAAATCGTTAATTGAGTGTTTCGACCCCGGAACGTTTTTGAATGTTTTCAACATTGCATTTGATGTGAAGAAAAAGTTAGACCAAAATTTTTTCAGTTTGATTGTTAAAAAACCATCATGAATGAAAATGCGCCCTCTGCAATTGTACTATGCGTGAATTCGACTTATTTTCAGGTTTTATGGTATACATTTGTCACCAAATAATTTCGGTCTTGAAGGCGATTGGAAAGCATATCGTGACAGCGAATGCAGAGTTTATTACCTGATCCTGAATGGCCTCGCAATGTTCTCTAACTTTATCATGTATCTCTGCATTATTATCGTTACTGGTCGCATGGCGAAACGACGTTTTCGCGTCAAGGTAATGCTTTTAGGGATAAACTTCTATCGACCGGTAAAACCATCGAAGTGTTTTCATGCTCATCAAATCATGGTATTCTAGCTCAAGATGTCTGATATTCTGTTCTGCTCTTTGCATATCCGTTCGACTTTCGTAGCTCATAAGATGCAAAAGGGTGCTTCCAAATGAACATAACTAATCTACGATTAAGTATTCACCACTCGTTCTTCCAGAAACAGCGCGAATTTAATTAATATCTCGAAGGTGCGCAGCACATACTGATTTAAACGGTTCATCGGTTCCTCTTTCCTTTATGAGATGGAGTACATTAAGAGAAGAGTTACAGTTTCAGTCAAAACGATGGATTTCGTCAGGTGTATCAGACGTGAAATTGAAAATAATAGCGGTGATAAATGCAGTGCATTCCGAAGTGAATCATCGATCGGTTGAATTTGGTTTAATTTTAGCGTGTTTTGTGGAGTGGATTTTTGCTGTTGTTGGTAGGTTTTCGCAGAGAATTTCGAATTTGCATTATGCATTTTTGATAATTCATTAAAGTTGTTGCGACAATTAACTATATATTAACTATTTAAAAAAGTTGTTAATCGTATTGCTTATCATCTCAAGTGCTAATCGTAAAATGAACGATCGCATTACTAAAACTCTAATTAAAGTTATAATAATAATAATAAACAACAAAACAATAAAATAATATTTATTGTTTTGTTGTTTGTTATTATTATTATAACTTTAATTGTCTGTCTGGTTTCTGAAAAGCAATCTTTGCGGAACAAATTCCAATTAATCGTTCTCTACAGTCCGTCTGTTGGCTGACTGGTGAAAATAATAAAGCAAAAAAATGGCCCTTAAAAGAGGAAAGAATCTGAATTCATTTTTGCGTTGACTGAAACTCGTTAACGATCGATGGCATTATGACTGCGCAGAACTTGTGTCATTTCAATAATTTCAGGACAGGTATTCATCAATTTTCCACCGTTGCATGGCAGCTGGGGAAACTTCCTCGTTCTCATGACTTTTATTACTCAATGCTGGTTAAACTGCATTATACGATTCGCTCTCAGCACTGTTTTGAGGACGGAAGTTTTGAAGTTGCTGCATCTATCCTAATGTACTCGGACAGATCGATGGATCGCTTATTTGCATCTAGGATATTCAACAAGTTCCTAGCACGACTTATTCATGTATAGACACAGTTGTACACCTTGTTCTTTAATTGATCGATGCTCTCAACTGAAGCGCAGAAGTCGCCTGTCCGATAAAAGACGCCATAATGAGATTCGTAACGAATTCGTTCATCAACAAGTGATTGGTTAATCGCAGTCGATTGATGAATCAACTGCTAATAGCGAACGAAAAAGGAACTGTGAAGATTTTGTAGTTGACAAGGTACATATCAGGGGAAACAAAGGTACATCAAAACAAATGTCAACTATCGCAGTGTGGTTGAAATATCAACTGCGAAATCATCTACCATTTCATTACATCGTCTAGACTTGCATGAAAAATTGATGCTAAATGATATCTCAAGCATGTGTTTTCCTCTCGAAACGTGCACTTCTGCAAGAATATACAGACCAAGTGTTCAAAGTTTACTCCAACAGAATCACATTCATCCTCCATCTGTTATAAGTTGTGTGCAAAAAGAATTGTGACTACTTTGTTATTCCTCAAATACATGTTGGTAGTCATGAAAATTTCCCTTCATGATGTTTTCACTACAACCCTTCTGAATTACTGATCTTATTTCATCACCAAATTTTACGGTTTCATTGTTGGGCTAAAATCTATGTCGAAAGAAGTGATGAAGTATTGGCTAGTTTCTACGCTTCGACAGCGCAGCGGTTCCCACAATGACTAGCTCGATGCCGGTTCATTCAGGGAAGAAAATGGTGACGATAAACACATGGTGAATACGGTTATCTTCTTGACCGACTTTATCGGTCGAGTCGATAGTAACTTCATTGGAGTAATCGAGAGAATAGGTTTCGGACTCTTCAATTCAGCAATTTTTTCGTTTTCCTTGAGCTTTCTCGTCATGATTTTTCTGACTGTTGATTATTTCTGACTGTTTTGCTGACGTTGCCCCAACTTCTTTTGTGGCATAAATTCATGTGAGCATCATGTAGAATCATGATGCTATAATTACAATTGGATTCAGCAATTTCACACATTAATTACACATGCGAATTGGTTTTTATTCATTCATATCATCATAATGCATGTTCAGTGAACTGTAAGATTATAACAAGTTCTACTAAAACGTTTCATTAACGTCATTGTTAACCCGTCACTAATATAACCTGTCATAAATTTACTTGTTTCTATTCTTTTGGAATTGACGTTGTCGGGCAATAAAAACGTATTTTTAAAAGACTGGTCGAACGAAAACACAATTTAAGCGATTTTCAGCGAATCTGAACAACAATCTATGTGAGAGCATTGCACACTGCTAACATGTTCTTATTACTGTCATCAGTTTTATTTTTTGACGCATAAAGTGTGTGTCCTCATTGAGAAAAGTACAGGTATAAGTAGGTGAACGAATGAAAGTACATGAGATGAAATATACAAGCACATTAATTAAAAGTGACAATAACACCGATAATAAGTGATAGATTGACAAATCATACCAATAATGACAGCATTATGTTTAATTGTGGTCCGCATTTAACTAAAAGAAATCTATGCTTTGATGGAGATTTGGGTATTGCTCTGAATGTTTTCAATGAGTACAACAAAAGAAGAAATGTTTTTTGGTGAAAACTGTATGGTAACAAGATAGAAATTTTTTGCTGCGTAGTACAGCGATTTTCTTGCTAGCTAATATTTTTTCGAAATCGTTGTTCGACAGATAAGGTAGATGCGTAGAAAAAAACCACTAACGACTTGGAAAATTAAGGATTATTCAACATGAGGTGTACAATTGCAATATCAGTCAGTCAGCAAGGTGGAGACACAATTCAACAGGAGCTATCAGCATCATGGAAGTAAAACTGGAAATGAGTTCGCCCATACTGGAAACAAACAAACAGAACATGAATCGAAGCAGTTCTGGAAACTATATCTCAATGTTCCGATCGGAAAACCAACACTTTCTAGATTTGTCAGTATTGCGGAAATTAATTAAGCATTTTCGCACGATGCCCTGTCTCAGCAGGTGACAGTTTCTTGAATTACAAGAGTGCTCACATACAGTGTTGAAGGAAATTGTTTTCTATGCGAAACAATTTCACGACTGTTAATGTCTCAACAATGACACCCACCTTTCGTTCATAATAGCATGCCAGTGAGCCGCTCACCCTTATACTGACTGTGTATTGTGCAGCGTGTTTTGCGAAATACCTTACCCTGGAGGGAAACATTGCGCTGACGGGTCAGTTAACGGTGAATACCGAGTCAACAATCGCTGGACATATCCCTTGTGTGGTGTTGAGTGCCTTCCCTCGATACATGATGATTATTTATTTGCGTGGATAATTGAAGAGTTCAGTGGTTTGTTTTTGCACACTCATCATCATTCATTATGTTATGGATTTCAAAATGATAGCATTTGGAGGTAGAATTCGGATTCGGATAATAGGGTAGCATCTTGTTTGCATCTGTTATCACCTGAAAGATTTTTATCGATTTTGCTATTAACTCACTTCATTATGAAACCAATCATTGTTTAATGACGTTTATAGGTGTGTATGCACTTTTATCGCATCAAATATTGTTCCAGTCGAAGGCAGCTTTTAATCGGAATGTGTGACAGCATTGAACGACAATAGGTAATATCGATCAATAGTGAGACGTAAAGGAAAGTGCTTTTCAAGCAGAACCTGAGCAGTATAAATGTGATTGCTGTGGAAGCGAAAGTAATTTTTCATGCAATAAACAATCATTCGAAAAATACCGCCGTACTTCAGAAGGGAGACCATCATTTGGTCATGAGATCCCCAGTTGCTCTCAACTACTGTTTTTGTTGCTTTCAATGGCACCGCTAAATCCATCATCATATCATTATATCAAATTGTGTCAGTGCGTACATTAATTTTACATTTAATCTGATTTTAAGCAAAGAACTTCATCAGAATGTGTATCTGCCTAGAGTTCGATCTCTATTTCAGTTCTATGTGATCAGTGACCTGAGCTCACACCGAAAACGTCTCCATGTGTTCAGCTTCTTCATTCCAGCGAAGAAACCGTCTAATGAATTCCCATTGGCTCAATTGGTTTACAGTTGGTCTGATCTTGCTGAATTTTGCCGGATGCAACAGTAACAAAATATTTGCTGATTTCAAAACAGTGCAACAACTGAACGCATATTTTGAAAGGTTTTTCGCTCGCACTAACACAATTTCCACGGAAGAATGGTTTAACGCATTACCTAAACCGAAAGAACGCATTGAGATGAAAAAGGTTGATTTTTTCAGTTTTTATCCAAACTAGGTGTGAAGGAGCGAAATATTCGCGAGAAGATCGCCAGTGTTTAATGACTGTGAAAATGAACAAGAAATTTTGAAACCAGATGTGATTTATGAACAGATGTTGTGCAAAAAGGTGTGGAGAAGTAGCTATGATAAATGAAAGCAGAAAAAAGTGGTTGTGAGGGGTAAGGCAAAACTGCGACAAAGGAAATGCCGAATGAGCCGCAAAAGTGAAATTCATCGATATTACATTGTTTGAACGAGTCACATGTGTTGACGAATTCTCAAAACACCATCGTTACACAGCGACGTTTATTGCAGTTGATTAAGACGGTCTTATTGATGAACAATTTCCAAACACATTGTACTCATTCGCTCTTGGTGGACTACCCTGTGCTGCAAAAGTCTATCAATATAACACTTTTCAAGGTTTGCAACATTCCATTGGATTTGCCAAACGTTTCTTTCGAGCCACACACCTCAATATGCTCTCAAATAAACAAGCGAAATAAATGAAAGCGCACAACATTTGTGTGAATAAAGTGTTCTTGATCATGAAAGGCTGATTTTCGAGTTGTTCGCGTATTGAAAAAGAAAAAATTCGGCGTTGAAATGTAAACGATCCTGCAAAATACTTGAAACAATTAGAACTACTAATTGCAGGATAACTTTTGCGTTATTCATGAATTAATACCACACACCAACAATGGTTCATTTAAACGATACTGGGGCTATGTGGTTATATCGGATCGTTTCGCACGAACTTTGCATCATTCGGCAGCTCATTTCCAGTCAGACGGAGACGTTTGCAATGAGGCAGCTGCACTATTCGAACGAACCGCAGCCAGGTCGTTGGTGATCGCTGGTGCGAGCCGTTTCGCTGTTATCGGGTATGTGTTCTTTCGTTTTGGTTTCTGACAAAACGTTGCAACTGCTAGTGTTAAGGTTACTGTCGTAAAGCTGCATTGTCATTTCTGTGAACATGCGCACACACCTAATCCGTGAGCCTCAACTGTGAAAGTGATGCAAATGAGATGCAACCAGCAAAGTGTTATTTTCAATTGTTCAATGGAAACCAATCAAACGCAGTTAAATTTCACGAATTGGAACAATTACAATATGATTTTCCTTCAAAATTTCTTTGCAAAATGTCTGTCGAAATATGGAATGCTCAGAACGAATGCAAATGAAAAATAATAGGCAAAATGCAAATAATGCAAATGCAAATATGTTGCAAATAATTGGAATTGATCTTGCTTGATAGAACCTTTCAAAAAAATGTTACTGGTTTAATGCGAACATTTGAAGGAACGAAACGAACAAATGTCAGAAGAAAACGTCATTAGCTGATGCGGCACACAACAACGAAACAATGTTTCAAACTTTCAATGAAGCCATTTACGAGGTAGTCACAAATAATAAATCGAAAAGTAACAATACATTCATCCAATGGCATGGAATGGCCGAAACCAGGTGAGCTCAGAAAGTAAGCCACGTGGTCATATGATCAGCATTCACGGTCGTTCATAGCCTCTCGATGGTACACGTGCAGATCTATTCGGAGGTGATTGTTGATGAAGCACACTTTTGAGTGACGAAAATGTGTGAATTTCTGCTAAGCGTTATTGTTTTCAGTGAATAATTTTGGTTCCTTGGAACAGTATGTTACTAGACAGAATCCCATTACTCAAATCTGAGAGGAGTTCCTTCCTTCACAGATGGATCATCTCTGAATGCTTTCTTCTATTTTTCAGCTGTTCCAAAGTAAAGGTTTTTGTTAGTGTTGGAGCGAATAACGCATCAAATGTCTATCGTGAAGGAAATCTCACGGCAAATCGAGTATATATTTTCACAATGTTTTGTATTTATTTTTGGGGATGCTCAAAACTGAATTTGCCTCGTAAATTTCTATTCAATAAGCAAAATTCAACTTCATCGGCTATGTAATATAAGTTCAACCTCTGGAATTGCATTGGTTTCCATGAAGCATTCACAAGTTCGCACCAGTTTTCGAAAACATGTTCGTTTCTGGAACATCATCAATGGGGAAGTATCATATCTGGTTGAAATTCAGTCGTCAGTGGTAATTTGTCATTGTTGATATTTTTGTTGAAATTATTCTCTCTCGAAAAGCTTGTTCATAGTAACCACTATATGGTACCGTAATTTGAACCAAGATCGTCCGCAAACTGAATCAACTGAAAGCGGGCACTGCATGGACACCGAGGTCCACTTCAGAATGCAAGTTGGTAGCAAGAACAAATATTTTTGGCCGGTATATCAATGCGGTTCCCCAGCAAGATGTTTGCCGTCAGTATGCGAATAATGCGGTGAGTGTTACGGTTTCAGCCGTCAACCTTTTGTGTAGCACCACAGGGTTGCATCATTTGGTTATGTGAGCAACGCATGCTTTTCAGTTGCGCCGTATGCGTGAGATAGCATCATCACTTTATAGGCAGCGAATAGCATGAATATCACTATCGCGTTTGGGAATATCATTTTCAGAAAATTACGCAATATCAAAAGCGTATGTTCTTATCAAACCAGCATCATCGCCTATTTACTTGCGTGATCGTATTGCTGCTAAGATATTGTACATGTAGAGTGAATGATAATCATATTAAAAAGCAGCGATGGAATCAGCAAACATATTAAGTGGATTATTGGCTATGATGCCGGCAAGCATTCTTTCAGAACATCCACGGATCATTTGTTCACATCGAACAAAAGCAGGCGATGCGCGATGATTGGGATTCGTGGACAGAAGTACTCAATGCAGCTTTTCCGATTGAAACCAATCGCTCATCATCGCACAAATCGTTTCTAGCCTTTTTGAATTTATTGTTCTTAACTCCTGTTTTTGTTATCTATCATGAGTGGTAATTTCACCTGTTATTCACTTTAAATGCGAGCGTTTCTTGAATAATACCTCGCAATGGTGATATCAGATCAACATTTTTAAATCATCATTGATATCAGTCGTATTTTGACGTTTCTGATGTCTAATCAATCATGAAATGAAAGTTTCCCGGAGCTTGTGACGCGACTTACGACTTGGGATCCAATTGATGTTTCCCAAAACATGGCTCCGAAAATTGACATTGATGTTGCTTCAAAACGCGCACATTGTCTACGAATTGACCTTTTGATAGAAACTCATCTGTGATCATCTAACAATTCGTTTACCTACCATTTTCATAAATTCTATATTCGGCTGCACCAATAAGTTGAACATCTAAGTATCCAAACATTATTTTCGAAAGTCTCAATGCCATCAACCTATTGATTTACAAATCTTCATAAATCATAGTTCGATTTCAGATAGGATGTCCAAAAATGTTATGAGAATTGATGCGTCTTTGAAGTCAAATCGTGTTTTTTTCGTTTCGTAAATTTCATGTAATATATTTTTGTGGTATTATTTTTAGTTTTAGACAACGGAAACATGTTTAAAAATAAGTTATGTTTATTAGACATCAATGAATGGCGCACCATTAATTATCGAGAGCATAAACAACAGGTATATCACAACCATAGCGTTATCATCAGAACAACCTTTCACCGATCATTATTTACAAGTCCTGTCATTCGAAGTAATCAGGAGCAGATAAGTCGAAGGCCTACTATACAAGCGCTTTCTGGATTGAAAGAGTGGGACTATTGTTTTAGTCACGAATGAAAAGATGTTACGTTTGTTGATTCAGCCATTATCGTGCAACGTTGAGAACATGTCATTTGTTACGTTTACACGTACGACGTTATTTGTGAAGGCGGGGAGGAGGGTACACAACGGTTGAGCGATGATAATCATGTATCAGATGAACAAAAAACGAAAATAAGCAAGAAAACGAAATCATAAGCATTTTGTCGTGAAGTGATGTATTGACAGGTATTCATCTGGACGCATTAGTGTACTCACAACATACTTTTCTTGTGGTCATTTGGATAGTCCGGACTGGGGATAACCAAAGTTTGAATTTTTCTGAAAATATATAGTTTTGCTGATGGGATCACATAACTAACTGCCTACATCAGAGGTGATGTTCTGCTACAACTGCCCATGCCAAGTAATTGAATCCGTCGTGTATCATTTCTCAGTGCAGAATTATCTGATCCTCATAAACTGGGCCCAAGCTTACTGGACAAAAAAAGACAAATAAATGTTCAGAACGAAAAAATTTTTGCTTACTTTGTGACTGGATCCACTCGACCAGGAAGGTTAACCGCATACATGCTCTCTTCAATCGAGAAATCGCCTTCACCATTCCCGATACTTGAACTCCTGCCATAACTACAGTACGTTCGTCTGGTACTTGCTTGCTCAGAATTCACCGAACAACGATAGGTTCCTTTCATTGTGTATTCATCATCGCCAAATGGAAGTTCCAGCGCCTGCAAATGAGCTTCACATTTCGTCTTGAAATCGATTTTGCTGAATTTTGTTCGCATTCTTCTGTCACTTTTGACGGAAGCCAATTTGACATTCGTTGGCTGGATAATGGCAAGGTTTCATTGTTTTCAGAGGAATTATTTGGGTTGTGTCTCGCTTTCTTCACGATCATCAATTCGAGCTTCCTTATTGCATCATTGAAATGTTTCAATTATGATTCCGTACCTGCGTTTCGTACATTTTGTCGTGTCCTTCACTCATTGACGAGTTCGGCAAATACACGGTACCTAATTTAGGCATCGGGTATATTGATGGGAACGAGTGAACACTCCTCTTTTTATTCTTGTATCGTGAATAGCAAATACACAGTAAACAGATCCCGATCAGTGCACCAATTCCGATGGCGATGGCGATTGCGATCAGCGCTGAAAATTGATGTTGATGAATGGATGGAATTTTGTTGAACCACGTTTGTGGGCAATGATATCAGGCAGCCATCAGAGGCAAACGAAAAGCTGCTACCGTCGTTTGTGGCAAGGGGAAATGAACCGTGTTTAATGCTCTCTTCACTGTGCGCTCCTGCTATATTTCGAATGGAGATGTTGCGGAAATGCGTTAAGAGTGATGCTCAAGCAAAGTCACTTTTTGACTGCCCACCCTACCCGAGATTGCAGAAAGGAATTCATTCCCATGTCTAGATCTCATTAATCGAAGGAAACGGTTTTGAAGAAGCGACTTCAAGATAGTCAAATTTTCTCATCTAACAGGTGCAGAAATGCCATCATTTATAGACATCTCAGATGAAATCATCACTGTATGATCGCGGTAAAAAAAATGGTGATCATTCACCATAAGAGAAGTGGGTGACAGTAAAGAACGGTGATAAAAACCGCATACCAATTGATGCTGTATGGAATTTTGATGGAAATAGACTAGTGTTTTGATCGCTTCGCGTTTCGTCGGTTTTAACATTGTCAACCATCCGATCTAGTCTCAGCCAAGGCCTCAATTGCTTTGCAAGGACCGGAGTGCTTTCCACATTGAACAGCCTACTGAAATTGGCATTAGTGAGTCAAATGACAAATTCCATTCCAAAGTCAAGAATAATGGAAGTGCCCAATAAAGTTCATACTTTTGGGATTAGGACAGTCGATATTTTTGAAATGCAGCAGATCATGGTCATAATTTGTCGAAATTGTAACATCACGTAAAACAGTCAAGTGGAGCTGGAAGGTAACCCCAGAAAACATCGAATAGAAGAGGCGTTGTATTCCTTCTGTCGGCATATTTCTCACCTGAACTCAAGTTTTCGACAGATTCGTTGCGTTGTTGGATTAATGGCATACCAATAAACATCGTAACTTCTTTGATCATTCTTCTTCGCTTTTTCATTTACTTCTATAACCCTTTCCATAACGATAACTGAACATGGACCGGTGTACTGACGAAGTACTCTGGCAATATCCTGTAATGTACAGCTAATCGTGAATTGCGAGTAGTTGTGGAAGATTTGTCGTGAAGTATCTGCTCAAGAGTACTGATATCACGAACCTTTTCGTGGTCGTATATTTGTGCAAGCTGTACTCCACTGGTCCTCATGACGAATCGGTGCACATCTCTGACGTCGAATACAATAACATCTGCATTCGAACATAATGGTTCAGCATTCGGTCGCGCATCACATGCTCTCACCTGCAAGGAACATTCAAAATTAATCGCATGATTTAATCACGACAATTTGACTTCATATAAGAGTCAATAACAGTTTATCATCTCCTGCAGAAATTGTTCACTGGCGCGCCATTGCTTCGATAAAACATATGTGCAAAAGTCTGAAATACAATAGATTCTTGTACCGAATCGCCGTGAATTTAGTGTTGTCTACTTAGTCAAAAAAAAAAAAACATCAGTGAAGGGATGACGCTTTCAGGATATGATCAAAACCACACCTTCAGATCAAATGGGCCTTGATGATTCATATTTCGAATTTGCTCGATGCCCATTTTTGTTTGGATATCACCAGAGTTCGTCACTGAGAAGTACTGGGAATCAGGAGAATTATTGTCCAACAAATATATGATTCCATTGTTGTTGCCCACTCCAGCTTGTTCTGCCTTAATGAAACAATCGTTTGAATTACGTAGCATTCAAAGCCATATTTGTTGATTACGAAGAGAACTTCGATCATGCAACAGCAAATGGAAGCCAGCTTTGTAATTCTTAATTATAACGGTATGCGCCCATAACGCAGTCATTGGAGTTTTTCACTTCCAGATATTCGACACGGATTTCTTAAGAGATGAGCTAATATGCGGAAGCAACCGAAACATTTGAATCGTACTTTAACTGTGAGAATGCGGCTGAAGGGTGTAGCATTGGAAGGGAACCCAGTGAAGTATATCGGCTCAGACAAATCATTCTCGATAACGAATCTCGGCGGGATATTGTCTTCACCAGTGACGCTCACGCCAACGAGCGCAAAATCACTGTGTTCACCACTCGCGGCTGTCACGTTCAGTAGATAGTGCTCGGCATCTTTTCGATCCAGTTTCATCTGTGTTATTAACTCACAGTCTCCGCTCGCTCCAGTCGATACCCCGAAGGCTCCTGAAAGAAGCCCATTCCAATAAAACGCCATGAAAACCGTTAGATCGAACGGCGTACTGACAAATTATTTGACCAACTTGCTCAATTTACATACCTTGATGATTTCCACTCGTAATTGAACAACTGATGAAACGTGTATCCGCAGGTTTGCTTTGAAGAGGAAGTACTTCAATGAGCTGTGGCGGTCGCACGTTCTCAGCTACGTTAACACTGTAAATCACTCTTCATATTTCTATTCTTCTTTCATTCTCCAGCAACGTTTTGAGCACGCTCTACTCGAGCTGTTATTAGATGTGTTTATTCGGATGAAAAATGCAATAGACCTCAGTCGAGAGGCAGTTATAGCATTATTCGAAGCAATTTGATCTTACGTTGCTCAAATCGGTATGCATATCGAATGGTGCCAATGACGGTGAGCAATACGACAGTCACTCGAAAGCAATATTGAAAAATAGTATCCGATGATTGAATTTTTCAGTTAATTTTGGGATTGGTGACTGGTTGTGATTAATTTATGCTGACAGTAAAAATGATTACGTGAAACTGCGAGAGGAAAAGCGTAGAGCATTCTTCGCAGATGGTACATCGAATGGTTCGGGAGTGGTCTGAGACGTGGACGGGATTCTTTGGTCTTCTACGTTTATCACAACGATAGCTTCACTCGCGACAGACGGCTCATCTTGATCCATTGCTTCCACAGTTAGCTGAAAGAGAAAACATTTTGGTAGTATTTGAAATTGTTTTTGGTTCAGAAACCGTTGAAGGCGCAACAAATCCTATGGTTAATGACATTCGTTTATTACTTACTAAGATCTGCTCGCTGTTTCCACTTGGCTCAATGCTCCTCTCTAGCGTGATAATACCGTTGTCTGGATTGATACTGAACGCATCTTCAAATCCACCAGCAGAAACCAGTCCGTACTGAATCCTGTTATTTGACGCCTGAAAAACGACATTTTCAGCAAAAATATGGTTCTTCAGATGGAGCTGAAAGATGCAGTGGTAGCAGCCGTTTAATCGAACGAGACCCACAACATGCATCGAAAATTATTCTGCGTCCAAAATACAGAAACGTATAGACTGAATTCGCTAGACGAGAATGGTCTTAGCTGTCAAACAGAGAAATGGTCTAAGCTTCCATGCGAATCACAAAAAGAAACGTCGCACGATAAGGAATTTGAACGAATAGCAATAAATGACGTTCAACACTTTTGCAGTGTAGCATTACTTACATCTTTGTCATGATGGAATGCAATCACTTGCCCAATCACAGTTCCTGGTAGGGATGAAGAAGGCAATGTGAATGAGTAATTCGTTGATTCAAAGCTCGGTGGCAATTTGTTTGCAGCTTTCACGTTCACTTCAACGATCGCTTCATGTGCATAATCTGACCCAGTGTTCAGCTGCAACGCCTGCAATAGTTGCACTGTTCAGTTGAGACGCAAATTTGAAACGAAACGTATAAAGCGCAATCAGTTCCCGACGCAGAAACTTGAGGAATCTCAAATTTTGCAAAAGTGAAACTGATTCGAAATCTCAGCCTAAACAGTTGTCCATGGGCGAAGATGGCACCACAAGGTCATACTGAACGACCTTATCCATCAATAATGAAACAATTCGTTTCTTCCTTAGAATATAACTTATAAGAAGAACACGCTTGAACAAACCTGTGCGGTTGATACGTGAATTTGATAGGTAGAATCAGATTCAGCATTAAGTGGCCGAAGCAAACGAATAACTCCGGTATCACCGTCCACTCTGAAAATAATAACATACCGCCAAAATCAGTCAAAACAATATTGTCAAGAATTGAGTCGCTCGCTCATTGGAGTCACATTGATTTCGTAGAAGCGACCATTGGACAGCTGACTTAGTTGTTAAGGTGAACTCTTGGAATGTCACTTATGCAGTGACTGATGTAAAAACTAATGAAATAACTCGAAGGAGCTATTCCAGTAAAAAACTCACGCGAACAGCGATGGATCACCAAGGGTAAGCACGTAAGTAATTTGACCAGGCATATTGTCCGGGTAGTGAGCAGATACTTTTGTTATACCGGCACTTGATTCACCTTCATTCACCGTAACAGTTATTTTTGATGGGTCAAAAACAGGAGCTGGTCTCGGTGTGAGAAATGCCGGTGGTGTTGTGGTGATTGGAACAGAAGGAAGCTGTGAGGCGTTCGAAGATGCTGTCAAATCTGGTGCTATCCAGGTTTCAAAATGATGTGGAATCGCTCGCTCTGGTCCAATGAACGGTGGCTGTGTTGATGAGGGCATCGTTATGACAGGCATTGAAGCCAGATTCGATGATGGCACCACCGTAAACAACTCTGCAAATCAATTATGTCGTCCGTTCTGCATAGAGGCAATTTTAGAGCTACCAGACTTCTTGAGAGATTCATTCTGGTAACTTAGCGAATAAAAAAATGCTTCAGATGAAGCTAACAGCGATCTCTAAACAGCATCCTTGCCAAAATACATGTCGACGAAGGAATTTTATTGGATTCATTATAATGCGATGCTAGCTGAACTACACTTTTTAATCTTACAAATGGTAGATGCAGGGGATCGTCAAGAAAAAGCTCAAAGCAGTGAACTAACCCTCTTGAGAACGATCGGTGATTTCCTGTGCTGTGAACGGTTGCCTGGTTATTGTATACTGAATTGTTGGGTAATTATCAGCTGTGGACTCTATATCCGGCAGCTCTGTTTTCTGAAAAATAACATGAGTGATTTCTTAGGTTATCTTACTTCTCGACGATTTGATCACATGCAGCAGAGAATAGTCCAAGAAGCCATCGCATGTTTTTAATGTGTCCGAAATTAGATCGTTTTTGGAGTGGTGAATGAAATGCTTTCACCAAAATTCACATCGAGTCAACAATGAAACTGATGCTGAACGCGCCATTAGAAGCTGTACCTGAGTCATTTGACGTCCATTTACTGTAATTGTCGCATCAGCTTTTGTCTCCAAAGGAGGTTCACCGTTATCCGAAGCAACGAACACCACATGATGTTGTCCAAAATGAGCGCTGGTTACGTTCCCTTTGACTGTTACACTACCATCATCGCCCACAGTAAACAGTCTGTAATTGCATTTCGATACGCGACAACTCCTTAGTACCGCTCACCTGGTGTTCGAAATTTTGAGTAAAGTCACCAAAAAAATTGTGATGTGAACAACTGTTGAAAACTGAGCGACAATGCTGTGAAGTGAATTCGTGCTCGCAATCCAAGCTTTTCTTCTCAATACCACAACTCCTAACTCCTTCAGTTTCATAATTAATATGACCAAGACAGAATTCAGATAAAATCCACAAACTTGTCCATTGGAGGCAGAATTCGTAGATGTACGCGCCCGTTATCTTGTGAATCTGAATCTTGCACGGTGATTTTCCCAACGAACATATTCGGTTCTAACTCTTTCACACCACTCAAATCGGCTATCATTTGGATTGGTACTGGATCCACAAATTCGGGTGCATTGTCGTTGACATCCTGAAATAATCAGCAATTTCATCTTTCCGCATTCCAGTGAATAATTTCATCTCCATTTCAAATCCTTTATTGGCGTAACCCAAACTCCTTTCCTCAATTAAGCCAAAAATCATTAATTGGATCTGATTATCCACAGAGGAACAAAATGGCTTTTCTAACTCTCAGTAGTGGGCTACAAGTATATGAATGGTAACTGCATTTCAGCACACGAGACAAAATCAACTGACCAATACTGCAACTTGTACGATGGTCCAGTAGAGGTGTTGTGGAGGATTTCTAGATGAGGCGTCAATTTGTAAGTTGTACATTTGAGCTGATTCTCTATCAAACGTCTCCACCGTTAAAATTGTACCACTGAAATAATAAAATTACAGCAGTTTTTGGTGGTTGAGGACAATTTTCGTCATCTTCCTTGTGATAGGAAACGGTCAGTGCTGCAACATTGTTCAAAAACATCAACATGATCTGGTTGTCAAAGTTTTGCACCAAATAGACGCTTTGAATTGTCGCTTAGAGATAAATTCATCACAAAATTACTATTTCTTGTTCCGCGAAAATGAAGTCTTCAGTTTAATTTAGTCTTTGATTTCAAGTGTTTGCATTTTCCCGTTGACATTGTTGAAACTACATTGGCAATATTGTTAAAGAGTGAATGTGAGCAATCGAGCGAAGTCATAATTTCAACGATACTTTGCGGAATCCATTAGTAATCAGTGGTTAAATGAGAATTCCTAGAAGGAACGTTAGCAGGATTGTACATCTACGATAACCCGCAGAAGGAAGGAACTCCTCCCATATGAATCGCAATGTGATACACAGTTTGAAACCAACAGTGAAAGTGACTCACGTCTCCTCGTCGATGGCAAACTTGCCGGCCTCATTACCATTTGTAATAGTGAAGAAAACGCGACCTCGCGTAGCCTCATCCTGAAGAGTTTAAAGCAGATTGACAATCCCCGAAAGTTATTCTGCGAGATCATCAACATTATTTTCTGCTAAACGGTTCTTAGTGAGCAAACTGTTAAACATTAGTGATAGCATTTAAGACAATCCTCAGAAGAAACGTACTCCCAGTGTGAGAACGATTGAATATGGTGGCGTAGCTTCACTGATTTCGGTGACAAACGTTTGAACGGATTCGCTCGATTCTGCAATGGAAATTCATTTCCTTTACTGTGGAGCACATGGATCCATTCCCTGACTGGTTTCCAACGAACTACTAAATAGCGAGACTTACGATCGACGTTTGCAGGAGGTATATTCACGGCAAGATCAGTTGGACTTGTTTCGATTGGCCCTTTGGGAAACTCGCTAAAGGTCCCCACGGGGAGCCCTTGAGGTGGTGCAACATCACCAATTGCTAGGACAACAACGGTTGCTTGACTCCACAAACCACCACCATCTCTGGCTTCCAAAACAACCTGAAAACCCATTTTTTCACATTACCTATTGTATTTGAATGGTCGATTTCCTTCAATTTTTCACGATGTTCCTTAAAGATTTTTTCAAAAATTAGCGCAATCAAATAACACCATGCTTCCAACGAACAATTTGGAGGACCAGAACTAACATATACTTTTCATCATGAACGAGGTATGCGGAGAGGCTTTCAATGAAATATTTTTTGACTGATCTTCAGATGTCAATGGAGTGGAGAACCCATATCACCTATGATCATTTACTGCGAACTTGATCGCAACATACAGAAACTATTGATTGAATCCCTATCGAGATTGTGTTCTCACCTGGTATCGTTCAGATGGTACCAGTGTTCCCATTGCTATCAGTTGTTTTGAAACCGGATCGTAACGGAAGTTGCCAAATGCACCGTTAGTCACTGATACAATTCGATAATCGATTTCGGCTAATTTTCCAGAGTCGTTGTCCTCAGCAAATATCTACAAATCACTTATTTAGCTAATTTTCATCATTATGAGATTGCCCTGAAACCTTCCGGATATTCAAATGCGACAAAAATAGAAATGGCCTGTACCTCAATGACAGGTCGATCTTGACCGCTGGCCGATACGTTTGCAAAATATACGGGAGAAGAGAACGTTGGCACATTATCGTTCATATCGACAATATAAATAGTTACTGTGACTGATTCGCTGATTCGAATCGGCGTCGTGTTAACCTCACGTGCCTCAATCTAAATTTTTCGCACCATTACCTTCACGGCTGTTGTACTGAGGAATGGCTGAGAAGTTGCAAAGTCGGAATGATTCCACCAGACATCATAACTGAACGTTTTCATAAACTTTCGCAACTAACGTATTTTTTCGAGAGAAACTTGCTGCATTTTCACTAGTGCAAATTTGGAGTTCGAAAACCTTTGCTAAATGAACGTTATGATGTCCGCAAAATTAAGAACTTGTCAGATGCAATCGCTAATTACGTACATTCAACGCATAAGATGACGGATTCGGCGGGTCAGCGTCCACACTCGGCACATTCAAATAGACATAGCCCTGCTGATCAACTGCGAAGATGCTTGCACCAGGACCACTCAAGATGTATTCGTATGTTGCTGCAGCCATTCCTGGCTTCTAAAAAGTTTAGAGTTGGCCAGGCATCTGTGAGTTATTCCATTGGGAACGGATCCACTAGGTATGAGGAGGGTCTGAAGCATGCCTTACTAAGAAGGGTAGAATCGAGGATGTAATAAAGATTGATACATTACTGATTAAACATTGTAATGGATTGGACTTGGTCAACATTTTATTAATGAGATGATTGAAGGAGAAAACGGATGCTGTGATGTTGGGTCCTTTTAGAAGTGAATGGTAATTGCGTGAAAAACGTTCACAGGTACCATGAGTCCCAGGCTCTTGGTAACTGAGCATAGAAATATACGTTAAATGAGCTAATCCTGACGAGATATTTCGTCACAGCTTACGTGGAATAGCAATCCAGTTTGCGATTAGGATTTTGGGAGATATTACATGGAGTTGATAGGTTCATAAGTTCATGAAGGCGATATTGAAGTAGCAGGATTGAATCAGTTACCATACAACGGCTTTCTCAGAATTATGAATGAGCCTTGAGAGATGGAAAGGGGGACGACCAAGTGACTGTGATAAAGAAATCAGCATGATAGATGCAACCGAGTATTTCGAATTTTCAGTTGATACAGGTTCAGAAATAGGGAAAGATAAAACGGAGAGAGATGTTGCAAAACAGATTTGATACAGTTACATTGGTGAGAAGTCATATACAGCATTCCCTGTCATGCAGCGGAGAGAATCATTCGGAGTGGAATGATTCTCGGTATCGAATAACACATTCTTCATTCAATCATGCGGGGGAGCACTGTCACAGAAGGACGCGCATACTTAACATTACAGTAATGCAATTTTACCTCTGCTGCTCGTTCTAATGGATTTTGCACGTTACAGGCGCACTGCAATTTTACGACTTGATAGTCGCGGAGATAGTGAAGTAAGGAAATTAGAGTTGTTTAGTATGTGTTCAAAACTGCAATGATACTGGAGCTGTAAAGCTTCAGCAACTCGGAAGTGTAAATTAGGGCGCGGATGGAAGATAATGATGAGCAGATGTACCGCCTGAGATTAAATGGATGAAACTTGTTCTGTAGGGATTCGTGGTTCATTCTCACCGGTTGGAGCCCTCGTAATTGTTGTGGTACTCAAAGAAGATAGAAAATAGTTCGTGGTTAGAGGTGAACGTAAAAATTGCGTTACAATTGTTAACTTTTTCTACGTCTTCTCAATTGTATACCTTCCCAATTCCTACCTCCTGCAGGATGTTGAAGACACCTCAACAATTGTTTACGAATGAACCGGTTTTACAATGCTAATACGGAAGCTGGAAGAACTTACCAAATCTGCGTCCTGAACAATAATCTGTAGAGACTCGGAATGAGGTGCTGGTGAAACGCGAACAATCGTTCCCATCTCGGCCGATTCCGATAGGAATCCTTCAGATGAGGTAACCTAGAAACGGCAAGAATGCATTAAAGTTCGTGCCTGAGCAGCTCAGACAGCCAAGTTGATAGATGATGTGATGGAAGGTACTGCAGTGCTGGTTTTGGGGATTATGTTGACCGTCACAGTTCAATTTTTGTTTAGAGTGGTACACTGTCAAGTGTTTCTAGCATCACAGAGACCAGCAGAAGTGGTAGTACCATTCGTTCAAAAAAGCGTGATGAAAGCGAACTGATACGGTTTCTTCTAATCGATGTACTATTTCTTATGGGAAACAAAACGTTAGCGATGTTCCGGATGTGTATGATATTGAATGAATACAGAAATTGTTCGGTAGCCATGCAGCTTCAGAATAGCAAAAGTGTGTGTTGTCAGCTTCTTGGGCAGGTTTTTTTTTTCAAATAATGATTATGAAATTTTAGCTTCGAGTTATCGACTTCGTACCTTTAAAACAGGTGCATGAAGCGATGGCCTCAGAGATGTTTGAGTGACGGCGTTATCGAATTGAAATTGCGCCCAACAAAGTCCATTGGTCAAAAGCAACCTCAGCAATAACCGAAATAAATCCATGTAGAAAGATCAACGACTGATAATATTGTTTCGTTTGTTAAGCTGACTGTCAACTTCTCAACCCCTTCACGCAGTGATCCTGAAATAATTCTGTCACTTCGATGCAATCAGCCATTTCCACGGATGTGATGCGATCGAACACCTTTTCGAACACAGTATCGAAGTCACGTGAAATGCTGGCTGCATTGGCGTCACCTTGTGAGACTCGCTTTTTAAATTTTTAGAACTTTCAATCTTTTTGCACTTTGAGCTGACCGTTTGACATTTTTTAATAACTATTCGAACAAGTGATGGTTCAATGAACACCAATTTTGGAGCTGCTGGAAGTGAATCGTTTTGATTGGGATTATACGCTGAACGCATTTCAATGATGACATAACAATTCGAAGAAGTGCAATGATGATGACTTTAGTTCATTGGCAATGAACTGTATGTGACCTTATTTTTGTTGGATAATTACGTATAGTTCAAAATCATGAATGAGCGATTGTTGCAAGTGAAAGGAGCACGAACGCTATTACAAGGGTGGATCTGGGCCGAGCCAGATATCAAATGGTACACACCTGTTGAATTACGTCTTCAGTTCGAATTACATTTAACATTTTCCGCCAAATGAATTTAGTACATAAACACTCCTTTACTGCAATTTTTTACACTTTATGAGGTCTGAGGTCTAAGGAAGGATGCAGAACACATCATGTTTATGCATATCTATTCGCCTATAATTTCGATTTTAGCAACGTCCAACTGATTGCTCGGTTGAACTGCTTTACGAACCTTTGATCGCCACTATAATAAAGTCACTCATCGAAGGGAGAGTGCTTTGAAACATTATTTGAGCACGGCGATTATATCATGCGATACGTAAACTCATTGCTGTTAGACTGAAAATGATTGTAGCCGGTTTGTGTAGTAAAGCAACACGAGCATTGTGTATGGGATTCAAATACTCAAAAATCAAAGCGTCTTTTGGAATGAAAAAATATTGGTCGTCGCGTAAAATATTTAATGACATTCGAGGAAGATAGCTGAGAATATAGATCAATAGAACAGAAGTAGATTCAAAAAATTATTCTATTATAGAATTCCATCTAAACCGTGAGGATGCTTACTGCGATACATAAAAATAAATCGAGTGTTTGAATAAGACGGTGTTCACTGCAGATAAAGTGAAGAAGGGGCTACGTTGCAGCTGGTTGTAGGAATGCGGATATTGAGGGATATTTCGCAAGCAAATATTCAATGGTAAATGACAATGAAAGTCTTCGAGTGTTTGAGGCAGATATCGGCTATATACTATGAAAGAGGATATGAGGAAAAGGGGATAACAAACTTTCGTAGTCGACGTTGGCAAACAATAATATCAACAGCTAAAGGTGGCCTCATCTCCATCACTAATTGGTATAATTCGCCTAAGATGGTCTATAACCCTTCTATTTTCTTCGAGTCTGATTAGAAAATGTAAGAATCAATATGACTTTGTTTTCCATGAAAGGGTATTGCTTTCCATTGGTGGAACAGTATTCTCACAGAGCGCTCGTTTGAATGCAGATACGCAGGAACTGATGAGCTTGTGTGAAGTATTTGTAATTCAAACTGATCACGTGAACATGTGACGAGTATTTCAACAATTTTTGTAGTATTTCACACAATACGTTCTCAAATTTTTCCTAAATAATATTGTCAAGAGATCAGCCGTTTGAGTGAGGAACTCAGCCACACGCTGATAGTTTCTATGAACAGTTCATTTTACCGAAGATATAATCAGAAAACAAACATACCTGCTAAGCGGCATAATACAGATGCATTCGAGTATATTATTCAAAAACGCACCAATTAATTAAACAGATCTTATAGTATTGAATACGTTTCATTCGTTTCATGTAAACTACGACTAACTATAATATGTAAAAACAATGAGCAAATCCCATCAAGGAAACCATCGACCTTAGATAGGTGAACGGTTCATGACCAAGAAAACGCTTGCCGGATGATAATAATTTACTGATAGAACTGCGGAGGGTGATTAGTGAACGTGAGATCGTTGAACTTGCAGTTGGCACTCAAACGATTGGGGAGATAAATATTTAGCGGGGTTGTCATCGAGAAAGCTGACATTGGTGTAAGTTGATGTGGTTTAAGACGAAAACACTCGGCTTGTTTGCTATTAAAGTAGGTACGTTGGTCGATAACTGACTGAATGAATGTATGAACGAAGTGTGTATCCAGTATTATAGGCTGACCAATAAATGAGCTATCTTGAGTGGACAATAGCTGATTGAGCTCTGTAAACATCCTCTCGATCAGTTTGACTAATCAGAGACACACGACACACAACAGCCCTAGGTACACAATAACGCCAACATCTTAATATCCAAATCAAATCCATTTAGTACGATTTATTTATTTATTACATATTTGTAGTAGTCACGATCTAAAGTTTTGTTGTGATCAACAACGTTCCTCATTTCAAGTTTCTGTAGACGGTACTGAGTAAACACAACGACAAATCAGGCTCGCTCTGCAACACTGTTTAAAGCAATAAGTTCTCGCCTCGAAACTGAAATGCTTATGCACTTCCGACGAAATAATAGGACCTCTGAATGATAATTTGGTCATTTTGGACGGAGTTAGAGCAATTTCTTTTCTTATGGTTAAATTATGAAACAAAATTCACCAGTAGGCTTTCCTCATAGGACGGCCTTGCATAGCTCGAGCATTTAAAATATTCCTCTTTAAGCACTTATACTTGACATGTTGTGGAGCTGACAAGAACCGCACTCGTTTAAAGTCAACAAACACATTCAACATCTTGAATCTTGAATCACTTCTCAAATTTTGACATGGGATTTTCCATACGCGCAACATATTCGAGACTAGCTTGTGCTCACACTATTCGATAGGCAATCTTTAATGGTTCTCCACACTAGAACGGTCAAGGTTTTTTTGTAGCTTGATTAAATTTCATGAAAATAGCTTGACTTAAAAGAAAATTGATGAATTTCAGTTCTTCAAAAGGATGCCATTTCAAAAGTTCCCCAAATACTCAAAGAGAACAAGGACGAAACCAGTCGAACGTTTGGTCACGTTTCTTTACGACGGACGTTTTTTTTCGGATGTTCACTGCTGAGCGGATTAATTGAGTGGATATAGCGATGGTTCGCGCTGGTATTAGGTAAACAAGAGAATATCGATAATGGAAGGATTGCTACGATTAGCGTTGAAATGTGCCATCGTAGGTGTTCGCGTTGACCGTCGCCGAGTAGTGCGATGATTGGAATTTGCAAAATGCAATTCACTGGAATGAAACACCGATCCACACAAATATCAGAGAAAATTTTTGGAAAATGAAACGTTTTGAGAGCAATAACATCAATCTTAATGATAGAATTTGATAGAATTGATTCTTTTGTTGCCATGAACGACACATCGTAATCGGTCCCGAAACTGTTATCCTCATATATTAACGCGACCAAAAAGCGAAATCATTGCAGTTCAATAGAACATGATGTAGAGTAAAGATGCTCAAAGAATTTCTGAAGTGGTTTCAAGCTCATATTAGTTGACTACAAGCTGAACAGGGATCATAAACTCAAATAAAAAGACAAGCAGTTTTCCAGATAGGCAATCGTAGATAGAAGAAGGTCGCGCTACCTATGGGCATGAAATGTGGAATTTATGACCACCTTGATGATGTGTACGATTTTATAACAGCAGTGCAAGATCAACGAATTGCGATGAACGGTTATTGTGTCCATTTATGAACCCCATCAGAGCACTCTAACATATGACAGTCAACAATTTTTTTCCTTCTAAACGGTCATTGCAAGGAAATATTCGTCAACATTGGCTCACTAATGGACTTATTGTGACAGCTACATCTCAACATAAAAAACATCGCCGAGATTATTCAACAAACCTGCTGTGAAAAGCTAATTGCGATCGGTAAACACTTGCTAAGGCGAAAACGTCGTCGTTTTATGTGCCATACGGTTTGAGAAGCAGATACAGATCATATAAAAACGAGGAAGTGAAAACGATGCTACCGCTGAATCAGTTGATCTTACTTTATTCTTTAGACGCGTTGGAAAATGATTTTTGAGGATGTTCCGCGTGCACAATTCGAGAAGCGAGCAAAAGTATTTAGCCTTGTTTCATCGGCAAACGTTGACCGCCATCGACATCAGCCAAACTCTTGGAATCTCAGGATCACGATGGGAGTATAGGAAGCATCATCCAAGGTTTGCTGGCGATAGGTGTCAAATTAGATAGGTTCTCGTAAGAAAATACTGACACATGTTCGAGGTGAAGTTCAGCAAAAAAAAAACGAAAATTTTTACGAATCTACGTGCGTTCCTTTTATAGTTCAATCAGAGCGATTTGGTGCCGCTCCATTCAACAAGATTCTTCCCTCTAATCGTTCATTTAGAATGACTCATTTTAGATGGTCAACGATTGGAAAAGTGAATTGAATGGGATATGAAGATATTTCGGAGTAAGAGGTATTTTTTGTGTGGGCAAACTCAATTACAGAGAGATCGAAAGCCAGCAAACAATCGCATAAAGGAGCAATGTCATTGAAAGTACTCATACTTAAGAACTATAAATTCATCTCGAAGTGATGTGAGTGGAATGATGAAATGCTCTGAAGTAGTGCTCAACAGCATTAAACGACCAAACGTTCATTATAATCTTTGCACTGCGTCGCAAAATCTCAAATGATACTCAATGGTGATGTGCAAACTTTCGAAGGCTTGAATTACCCTAAACAATTTCAAAGTGCCTCACTTAAATCATAGTGCTACCAATGAGATGAATATGGCGATGACAATGAGCATCCGTTGACGTGTGTCCGTTAAAAAGTTGACATTCCATTGGTTTTCAACTGCTATCGTTGTGAGCTCAATGGCAAAAAAATTTTCATGCTGTCGTCACTAGGCCACTGATAAACAAACTGGATAACGCAGATGAAAAAGAACACTGAAGGAAATCGTTTCTGAAACTTGCTATGGGCACATTGCGACCATGTTTTTAGTTATTCCGACAACACAATCAACACAAGATTCGTAGATAGTCTAAAATTGTGTTCAGATGCAATGCCGGATATTTACCGAAAACTTCACCACCTTACTACCGTTTACCTCGTTGATTTCAGTTTTTCATAGTATTATCGGTCAGCTGTGTTTATTTGTATCAATTAAGACTGTTCTTACTCATTATTGCCATGAAAAAAAGAGTCTTGCTTCTGCTTCCAAACAGTAGTTTGAATAATGTTATCCCCGGGACTATGTACCTTATAGAACTACCACATCCGATCATTGTTACTGCTACTATTGTTATTTTTAATATTATAATTGTTATAATTGCTGTTATTATTGTTATTATCATTATCATTACTATCATCATTATTGGTACTATTATTATTATTATTGTTGTTATTATTATTGTTATTATTATTATTGTTATTATTATTTTTATTATTATTATCATTATTATTATTATTATTATTGTTATTATTATTATTGTTATTATTATTATTATTATTTAATTATTATCATTAATTATTACTTGGACATTGAGTGGTTGTTTCGTCAATCGCAGTGAGCGATCGGCAGAATATTTATTTTATTAGAGTAATGATTATTTATTGAATTGATGTTTGACTGCGTTTAATTATAAAGTATTCACGGCGACTAATTATTTACTCGGTTGTGTTCGGTTGTCCTACTCGCCAAGCAAGCGGGGTAGCGTAAATTGAGGTTAAAGCAATGCGCACGGAAACACGAGTATTGTGGCCAGCAACGTTATGAACGTTTGATAGCCTAGCCAATCCAGGTAATCCAGGTACTTATTTTTCATTTTATTATTATCATTATTGTTATTATTACTATCATTACTACTAATAATGTTATTATCGATATTATTATTATTATTATTTGTGTTAATAATAATAATATTATTATTATTATTATTATTGTAATTATTTTTTTATTTTTATTTATTATTGTTGTTAGTATTATTAGTATTATTACTATCAATACTATCATGAATATTGCTGCTGCTACTTTTACAATCAGATGTTTTTCATGTGAGCACTGCGTCTCTAAATGAAATTTTAAGTGGATGACTTTGATAAGTGAACACTCGTCTGTTGTTTGTCCGATTTATCCGTGAGGCAGTATCCCGATCGAGCAATTATGCTGAGTGTGGTTATTCCAGAGGGCACCTGTGCTGATGCCAGTAAAAGCGTGTTATTTCAGTCATTTGACGAACAAATACTTCGAAAATTACAACTTACGCATCAAATATAATTGATTGTCCTCACTTACGTAAAATACCATCTGAAGAAGTCATTTCCACAATTCACTCATTACGCTGATATTCGAAAGTTGCCCATTACGTTAATACTTGAAGAGGCTAGCATAAACAGCAATTAACATATATACAATTAATCTGGCAATGCCCATGCGTATGCTGGTAAATTCGATGTTCGATCATTGAAATATAGTGAACTGAACAAAATATTCGATTATACATTTTACAAGTGCATGCGAGAATTTAATTTCATTGTCGCATCAATAGAAAAAGGATTAATTCGATGTCTTAATGGTCGATGGTCAAATTGAGCAGGTAATTTAACAGAACGTGAACACTCTACAAGCTGAACGTGAACACTCTGTGAGTTTGTAGGAATGTGAATTTTCACAAGAATGAACTAATGGGTAATGGGCATTAAAGGCGACGAATTATTTATGCGATTGCTTTAGTTGATTTTTTGGGTATTTTTGGACTATTCAATGTACTACAGCAGAATTCTGCAATATATTGCGATAGAACTTTGCAGTTCTTCGCGATCATTTCTAATTTACGAGGATTATGATACATTCATTTCATTCTTTCCAGCAAATATCAATTCATTTCCTTCATTTATGATATCCTATGACTAATCTATCCAGCCTTGCATACTCTTGATCTCGTTCATATGATTGCTGATCAATTCAGTTTGATGTCATATATTCTGTTCTCAGTTTTGACGACTTAATGTGTGCAGATTTTTATGGGTGCTCGATAAATGTGACCAGTGTGTTTACCCAATATTCAGGATTTACCCAATATTCTTTTGCATCATCTAGCACAGTGGTTCTCACGTTCGAGTGCTCCATTATCCCTTTTGATGATCTGGTAGGCCGCCGTTCCCCCACCCCCCACAACCCCAAATTACCCTGAACGGGTGATTTCACTGCGTATGAGAGCCACTGTCCCAAACCGTTGTGTTGCTCATTATTCCAATTGATTACGATTGCATGAAAAGCTATCGTCTGTGGCACAGTCACTTCAAACTGATTCAGATGGATTTTCGTTCTTTTCAGACATGCTTTATTCACTGTCATAGCTATTACACGCGAATATCGTTCTGTTGATGAGTTTCTCTCATTCACTTCGTCTCATTTCACTTTACAATTCCAATCAGTTTCTTATTCTGTAGCATATACTATTTGCTGGATACGTTGACGAGTGTCGGCAGCCGAAATCAACAACGCAGCAACTGAATATTATTGATCAATAAAGTTCGACAGTCAAATGATCAATTATAGAGTGTATTTGATACAATGAGAATTTGACTTTAACTGTTGAGTGAAATGAATGAGAAATTAGCAGAAGAGAACATTTCTGGTGATAAAAGCTGTGAGAGTGATTGTAGGAGCAAGGAAAAGAATGAAAGCCCTCCTAAAACGAATATATACCCTATTAGGCCCGGATGAGCAAATGGTGCTCAGAAAATAGAAGAATGATGAGCGTTACCATCAACTAACCACACTTACATCCCCGAGTTAAGAAACACCATCAAAATGGCGTTCTATCATAAACTAACAAGTGCACGAAATAATAATTTCCCGACGCTATCCATTACCCCTTGACACCTCCAGGCTATCCAAAATTCATTTCCTACGACAACCACTGGTCTATAATAGCAGGTTGAAGGGGATTGGTCATTGAACAGTACCATCACAAATATTACACAATGTGCTCTTTTTAATAATGCGAAATTGCTGAATTCCCTGATGCGATGTGATAATGAGACGAGTTATGTTCGTAACTTGAAGTAAATAATATTTCGTTCGGTGATTTAGAAATAGCATCATATGCATTCAGTTCATGGCAACCTATCAACGTTAATAATCCCCTTGAGTATAGCCTCTAAAAGTCTTAATTGGGAAACGTTCAGTTCTTTCATAATTGGTTGGTAACACTGCCATAGCTTAATATTGCACGATTATTTCAACTACACTTTATTTCTAAAACACTTTGGTCTAACACTATAACGTATGATAAATTTCGTTTGATCATTATCGTAACTATCAATTTCTATCCTTTAATATCTCTCCTGGACAATAAAACCTTTCACTGTGGAAAATCCTGAATTTTTATCCTCAATGCAAGCAGACCCTTAATTACTAATTGTAAGAATTATGTTGAATTTCAGCAAAAGCGTGGATCAAGCATCCCACGCCATGATTTTTCCCCTATCATCGTTCTCACGTGAAATGATAAAAATCCTGTGCAAGGCCATGGGAATATACGATTCATTCGTGGCATCAGCAAGTTCTATTAGTTGGAAGTGCATTTCTTCTGAGGTTATGGAATGACGTGAATTCTTAGTATCGTATTATAGTTGGTATGTCCTTTGAGTGGCTATTCATTTTATAGTCACAACAGTTCGTTCGGATACATTCTAACAGCTACGTCGCATATGCTCCCAAAACCTTCACCCCCGCTCACATAATCTCATCGAATCAGTTTTCGATGAGAACCGAGCAGTTTCGTTTCTCCTAACTGAAAGTTAAACGGTCGGAGCCGTTAACTGGTAATAGCATTCTTCTGCAAAGTTTATTTGGTTCTCTTCGGATGTAATAATCAAATGTATGATTTCATTTGATTTGTGAAGCATGAATTTTTTCACTTCATTCGCTGTGACTGCGTTTTTCATCAATTCGTGTTGATCTGCGCGTGAATAATGTTGACATTGATTGTACTGATATTGATTTCATTCATGATTTATGCTGGATTGTTGTTTTCAAAAATTTTAATGCCCAAATTTGAGGGTAACTGAATATAGAGAAAACAAAAACAGTATCTCACGGAAATCGATACATAGTGCTTAAGGTAAGGCAGAACTGAGAGCAACAATAGAGAGGAGAGAAGGTGGTGAACGAAACTCTCGCTTGTTTCGACCAGCGGAGAAACTGAGGAACAAGGCCGAGCGAATTCAATCAAATGGCCGGCTCGATCGATTATATATGTCCACTGTAAACAGCGAGGATGATTGGATCGAAAAATTGAACCTATGGCTTTTGAAAAAAAATTGAACTTTTGATTTGAACCTATGGCGTTGAAAGCACAAGAAAATAATGGTCAACCTTTTGATTTGTGAGCAACATGTAAGAGACACCGATGAAATAGACTCAAGAAAGTTGAATCTAACTACAGCTCTGAATACATTCAGAAGTAAAGTAACTATCCTCCAAACAAAGCATGAAAACGGATAATCGTTATTTCTGCATTCAGCTAGGACGAGAAAACCAAAGAAGAGGTTCATTAAGAGTACAGTTCGAGAGATGAAAATTTTCTGGAAATTATTAGCGAGGCAGAAGGTACCGTATCGAATGAGTGTTAGTTTATCAAACGTACTACTGCTTAAATTTGACGACAATCCTCTTGAATTCAAAAGTTTCTCGCACCAATTCAACAACTCAGTCCATCCGGAGAATATCACCAAAGCCGCCAAACTTACCCTATCTGCTTTCTGCTACGTGTGAAAAGGTGAAAGCCTCATTAAACGATTCACCTGTATGCAGATTTAGCTATGCTATCTATGGTGAAGCAGTTGATATTTTGCACAAGCGACTTGATGTGATGCAAATCTAGTGGGCACAGCCTGTTATATCCTGATCAAAAACCTCCCTAGAGTGAGAATTTTCATGGACAATATAATTTTACTCCTCAGTCACCTTGGAACTGTGTTCTCCGTAGTGAGTAATTTCTTTCTCGTTTCAAACTGTCGATGAATCATTAAATTGTAACGATTGCCCGTTGCTCTTAACAGCCCATTAGACGTTATGCGCCACCATAAGAATGTTAACGTTCAATTCAGCTGTAAACAGCTCATTTCACCTGCAACTATCAATATGATTGAAGTGCAAGCGAATAAAACGACTGTAATAAATTTCACCTTCAAAAGTGATTTGTAGAGCTTTAAAAGCGATTGAAAATGATTAACAATCGAATAATTCGAAAAAAAACTACCTGCTCGTAAAATGTATGATTAAAGTCTTAAAGGCGCTACGAAAGTCATCATCTCACTGAGTATGGCAAACAAATCACCAGAGTAATTAACAAATCCTTACATGCTGTTGAAAACATATGATGAGTGTTCGTTGTTAACTGGAATTCATCAAAAGCATTCAGCGTCGCTTTGCACTAACTGAAGTATTTAATCGCACTGGATGAGTTCCGCCAGTCATTGTCACATTTGTACGTGTACATGTACGTCCGATTTCATTATTTCGAGGTTCATTTCTTAAGTCAACGAAGGTGTTGCAACACCGAAATAATGCTCGAATCACTCATAGCTCTTGGGAACATTTCTTCGTTTGTTTGAGCAATTGGCAGCAATGAGTTGTGAACGTACGATAGATCAGTACTGTGAGGCACATTTTGCTCCCCCCCCGAATCTTACTTTTGATGCACCTCATGGAGTAAAATTGCTGCAATGTCTCGCACTATACGATCCATCGGGCGTCACCTATTCCTTTGACCCAATTCTCATCATTTCCGGTCGAATAAACCGTAAAATTTCCCCTAATTCTTCATGAGCGATTCTCCTCAGTTGTAGCTCAACCGTTTGAAATCGGTGTACAGAATCATATAAGTATAAATCTGAATGCATTGCATTCGGCTAGCTAAAATAAACACAACATTAATCTGCTAGAATTTAAACTTTTTCTCATTTTTTATGATTTCTTGGAAATGAAAGTATGGGTTAGCAGCAGGTTTCTTTAATCGTCGTTTGAAACACTTATGAAACATCTGCTCAACCATTTTGTTTAATTTTTATTCACCTAACAATAATTAATGGCTGCTGTTGGTTCGTGTTCGTCGGGGGTTTTTATGGCCAAAACAAATCTCGTTGATTAGCAATTCATTAGACGCACGATTCCAACCAGAAAGTCAGGTAGCCTAACGAAGGAAGAAAGATCTTACTTGAGGAATGTTGATGCTCGTTGCTGTATTACACCATGCAGTTATATGGATCGTATTCAAAAATTTAGTATTGTTACATTAGAACTGAGACGACTCCAATTTGATTTGATATTTGTTTATAAAATACTTCATTCTATGATCGATATGAAAATGGAATCACTCTTCGAATACATGTACAGTCACACAAGATGACACGCACATCGTTTAAAAGTTTCGTATTTAGCACATACCAACAAGGTGTCCCAATTCTTCGAATATCGCATCATAAGCACCTGGAATGCACAGCCTCAAGAAGCAGTAGAGGCCAGCACGCTAGCACGATTCAAATCACACCTCACGGCACTATCGTATAATTTGATAAAAAGTTCTCTAATTCGCAATTAAACTTCCTCATCTCATTCACACTGTTTATATAGTTGAATTTCTTGTCACATATGTCCCATAATTGTACTGTTTCATATATCACAGCATAGAATTATATCTGAGTCACTAACATTAACCTCTTTATTTTAATCTGTTATTATTTTTTACTTATTCAAGCAACCGGCATGATGTCAGAGCGCTCCGCCTTTTATGCTGCATTATTGCTTGTACATATTTCTTACTCGGCAATAAACTATCCTATCATATCACACCATAAGTCCCTGCTTCCAGATGAGAGCTAAGTGCAATGCATCACTACTGTATTACCTCGGTACATGACCACATTTTCTACCGAATGTTTGGTCATAGCTCGAGTTCGTCGTAAGCCGAAACGTGTTCATTCAATAGTGACTGATGGAAAATAGATTGATTCATTTTAGCCGATTCAAATTAAGGTGAAGAAAAGCTGTACGTTAATGGAAACTGTACGTTGGTGTTGTTAACATTCGTCGGAGAATGAAATCTCCATCGGGGTTTCCGACGACAAGCACTTCCCCACCAATTTTGCATCCCGAATTTTTGGTCAGGCTCACCCACCTGGACCAATTACTGCTCGTATAGACACCATCCGGTCAGTTCGCTGCCCCATCCGTGGCCAATAAGCTGTCTCCCGACGGACCATTTTTTGAGCGTGAAAATAAAGGTTGAATCCGTTTTAGCGACACAGAGTTCCATATGGAAATCTTCACATTAGGCGGTTTGGTTCATTTGTTGCAAGCATTTAAAAGTGCGGTCCCAAAATGCTCACGGAATATTTTCAGTGGTCACTATGCAATTGAAGAGAAGTTTTTGCAGAATCGGACAATTAGAGGTGTGAATGAAGTTGATCTTCATTTCGTTACAAGCCCTGCTTTGTCACAAAGTGAGCGAGCATTTTGAGAAGCCTGATCAGGATATACAACAAAATCACGTTATTATTGTAAACACTGGTAGGGCTGAAATATGGGTAAATCAGAAAACGCGGACGGGATGCCGTCAGGTCTCGGAATTCGCATCACAACGCTGGCTGAAGTCTTCTTGAATGTGATCAACATCGCATTGACGATTGTTCTGTTCATCCGGTTACGAAAGGTCAAAATGATGCACAGAAATCTGCGGACAATGCTGGTTAGTAACACTGAGTGTGTTTCAAGCACTTGATTGTTGAATTTTAATCGCAGTCGTGTGCTTATCTGATTGCACTAAGTCTTACATATATGTATGTAAATGTATGTAAACTGAAAACAGCTGCATTTTCGTCACTAAAGTTCTAGGTGGTTAAAAATCGACGAATAGCATTTTCAATTGGAGCTTCCCTTACTAGGAGACAAAATTCAGAGCTGCTAGGGTGTCGCATCATATTTGCAGATTCAGGTCCATCAGATCCGCTAATTTAAAAGATGCTTTCTTTCAGCAAAGTTTGGATGTGACATTAACGGTATTCAACATTACTCGCATTTGGAATCACGCAATGTACTGTCTCTTACTGTATTCAAATGATGAATTCACAGTTAGTGATTCAAATTTTCGTCGGAAATTGTTCACAGAGAATGAGCGCGAAATGGGGAGCAATAACTATCGCGATCCTAGTGACAAAATAATGACTCATTTTTGATTAAATGCAAATGGTGATGAGCGAATCTCGTCTGGCTGCAACGTACATGATCACTATATCAGTTAGAACCTGTGAATTTATTCGTCAACGAAATCAGTGATATTGCTAATTTTTTCTCGATCCTTCAGTAGTACGTAGAACTCAAACGTTTTAACCGAGTGGCATTCAGGTACGATGATGATTCATATAAGTGAAATCAGCCGAGGAAGGCTTAGTTTAACGGAGCGGTGAATCTACCTTTGGGTAGATTTGGGTAGGTATCTAGGAATGGCCCCTGAACCACTTTTAGAGATGAAAAACAGTTCGAAATCACTTTCAGATTCTCCTCAACTATCAATGTTGGATTGCACGTTTCATCTATGATATGTCTGTCGGTGTTTTGAGTTCAACGATGCTATCGATGGCAGTTGACAGAATTGTCGCAACTGTTGCGATGAAATATTACGAGAGCAGCGAATCAAAAAAATTCACGATGTCGTTGGTATCCTTTCAGGTCAGCATTTCCATCAAACCTGTTCACGCATATAATCCAGCTGATTCCGCTGTGGATTCTGAGCAAGAAAAATGCTCAAATTTCATTGCACCTGCTTAACAGTTCCCAGTTCCTAAGAAATGATCTTGATTCACTTCAAAAGTAATTTAAAACAATGCTATGAAGCTGTACAAACAATTTAGAATAAGAATTGAATAAGTGCGAATATCAGTCACTGTTATTCTCTAACCTGTGACTCAATCAGTGAGTATATTCTCAGGCTTCATGTGATCAGCGCAAGCGAAAAGTATCGAAAACTGAAGTGTGATTTCAGTGGCTATTGTCTGCGACAGCTGCATTTGGCTTGGTGGTTCGCGATTTCGTTGACAGCAGAATGTGGGAGAGTAATGAACTGTTTTTGACATGCTCGTTGGTCATTATACATCCAATCGTTTTCAACGTGATATTCGTGAACGCTGTTGTTGGATTCCTCGGCTTTGCGGTGGTAAGTGAACACTGCTAGTTCCCGTAATGAGTAGTCCATTATGCTACAGTGAACGCCTCTCTCCGGTAAACAATTCGACGGGCCATTCGAGTTGTTCAAATGATAACAGTGAGGGTTGTATGAATGATGCAAGGTCTTGGCAGTCAAAATTGATGAACACAACAATGATTATTTGGTCACATTCCGCGCTGAAGAAGTTTCTTACGAAGAGAGTAATGTAAGCTTCCAAAAATACCACCCGCACTTAGCATTTGACTGGATATTTCAGGTTCTTGCATTCTTGTTTCACTACAATCGCAAGGAATATCGCAAAGTAGGTGCTCGATCGTTATCAGCACGCTATCAACTCGCCGAAAACGTTGCAACCCTGCGACTTCTGATTCCAATTGTCGGTTGCTACGGCATCGTGAATGCACTGATCCTCTCCATTGTTACATACATCAGCGGACGAGTTCGAAGTGAAACCACGATGAACAGCATTACAATCACTGCGCTGTGGATGCCCGAGAAGGTTGGCGAATGATACACTTAACGATTTTAACACGGCAAAAGTCGGCTCTCTAGAATCATTCATTGTAACGGTTTGCTCACCGGGAAGGCTTCTTCAGTACCGATTATGTGAGCAGCAACGGTATGTCTCACCGTTGCAGTTAATGACATAACCTTTTCGAATGCGTGTTAGAGCAGAGCGATAGCATAACAAAGTTTTCAGTCGTGATTTTGACCTTTAAGAACACTACGCTTTTGTTATTCCGAATTCCTATGAAACAATTGGTATGTCATGTAGTTATGCTCACCTGAATGCATGACTACTGAAGCTGGTTAGGTGGAAATTTAACAGAATCACAGCAGCAGAATGCAGAGAAAATTTCGAATCTTTGGCAAACTTGCAAGCAAATGTTTCAAAGGTATTGTCTCAGTTGGATTTTTCTGCTGACATGAGTGTCCACTCATAGTCATTGTCAGATGGTGAGTCCGGAGTTTCAGAGATAACTTCAGGGTTAGTGCCCACTACAGCAACGGTGGACTGAACGACTCGTGAAGAGCATTTCATTTTCAGATATGCAATTTCCTCGATTCTGTCTTCACGCTTTCGTTCTGCGTTCTGTGTTTCGGCGTCTACGTTCCACTGAGGGATGCTGCAAAAGGTTTCTTTTGCGAAATCGTTTATTTCTGCAATTGGAAACGTATAAAATTAGACAAATCACTAATTAATAACCCTTTGAATTGATTCATAATATTCGAATGATGCTGATGCTTCGGTATTTGACGTTCGAACAATGCTGTTGCCTGGCAAACGTCATTCAAGGCATTTTTGAGATGCGAATTTGTCGCTCGCCCGAGTCAGCAGCATGTTAAGGTCCAGAAATTGAGGATATATGCAAATATATTTGCTTGGCCTTTGGTAAATTCAAGCCCAATTTCTGCCCTAATGGCTCGTTTTGATTATTTTCGACTTCATGACGGTTTCAGCCGTATACAGTACGGATGAACCAGGTAATAAAAGTGAATCTGATGTTCATCGCGTATTGAAAGTCATCAAGCAGTTTGTGATAACTGTTGGGAAAATGTATTCATTTAAACAAATGGCGTTGCATTCGTATCAACAGAGCTGAATGCCCTTGCAATAACATTTTCAATACCGCTGCCGACGTTCCATGAGGAACGTGTCGTAACAGAAACGCGTTCAGTCAGTTACGATTCGTTGAGTCCAAATTGGGGTTGAAAACTGAACAGTTTTTTTCGTGGCCACCGACCAAACATTCCACTGATGGCCATCGAAATTTGATGCCAACCGAACAGGCAAGATTTGAGCATCGGTCAGTTTCGGTCGATGGCAACCACCAAACTCTAGTTTAAATTAATCGTTCGTTCGCGTACCAAAACCGATTCACTTGTCGCATCGTATGCTCGAAACACTTAGCAAGAAGCCAATTCAAAAGTTGTAAGAATTTTTTGTGCAGTGAATAATTTTTCACTGATGACTGTATGAATCGTCACGTGTTCTAATACAAGCCTAATGAGGTAACATAATGGAATGGTTTCATGAGTTCATTCATAACATTTATTCTATTCAAGAGGATATACGTCGCTTGCTGAGACGGCAGAAAAAATCCAGTACCCATCAGCTTCAGTCTACAACCGTCGTGCAAACTGTTAACGGATTGACGCTCAAACATTCCAATGAAGCTGACATATATTTTTCCTCGTTGAGATCTAACTGGTAATAAAAGTGGTGAAGTTGACGATCAGTTATTTACACTCTTCATTTGCATTGAATCATTATGTTTGTTCTAATAATCTTTCGAAGTTTCTCAGTGTAAGGACGGACGTGTGTGTACCTATATACACGCTGTTCTCAAGCATAGCCTTATTCAGCAATTACGACTGCATTCCAGACGACAGCATCGCTCCTGATTCCGTTGTGCATGATTGATGAATCAAATTAGGTGCTTCGCTTAGCATAACCCACACGCTGCGACTGATTTTCAGTGTTCCTTGTTTGACCGTATCAATTCTTCTGATCTCACAATCAGCATAAGCTTCAATGATTTACCAAATCTTCACTGATTGCAGTCATCTGCCCAAGCTACTGAACTTGTCGATGTTCAGAATGATTTCTCACTAGTGCTTGCATGGGACATTGGGATCCCAGCTTTTGAACCCCAATCCTGCCGGAAGCTGTTTTCAGAAAAAATATCGGGTTTCACGGTTTTACAAAGGAGGACGATATAATTTTGGTAATGCACTAATCTGCTATCTGACACCAACAGTTCCGAGTTCATTGACAGTCAACAGAATAGAATTAACCTCGGTTTTCCCAAAAGTGATAAATTGTGAAGCGAAACGAATAATGCTCTCTGAAGTGTTTTTCAACGTATAAGCGAAGAAAAGAACTGCGATTGTGGAAAAATTTCCCCGATCGATTAGGATAATTCCACTGAGAGGCTTCGAAAGCACTTTTTTATTGTACTAAGCTGAAGACGAACGTTTTTCAAGTTTCACTGAATTGTATTCTATAATTGTTTGATTGAAATGCTCCCCCTGAATGTGATGTTTTTTGAAAATTTTAATGCTGATGACAATTCCTTAAAGGATTCTATTCTGATCATACCAAATTGTAATCTGTGAATGTTTTGTTGAAGTATATTCATAAGAAATTTATGTTTTAAAAAATTCTTGAGTTTGGTTGTTCGAAAATCTTAATGATGACGATAATTTTAGCCTGTTGATGTGTTTATTTTTAGTGTTTGTATGCTTTTTGTGTGAATTCTGTTGTCTGTGGGCATAGTTCTACTGATTCTGAACCTTTTGAGAGCTGCAAGAGAAAATATTGACAAGGAGTATGTGTGGCTTTCCCTTTTCTCAGAAGTGATCAAGTGAAAACTAATCCGATAAAGTTGTTTTCGAAAAAGTTATGATATTGATATTCGTTTTCACAAATCTAATTCCTAATACTTTTGAACCTTTTGCATCTTGTCGTACTTTCATATTGCACGCTTTTTACAGAGAAGTACAATATAAATGTACAAATTGCTATGTTTCCATTTATTTTTCAAACTATTGTCGCTTTGTTTCCAGACTTTAAAATACTAGTATAAGGATGATTTGGTGAAGAAATTGTTTGTCAAGCAGTTATGAATGCACTGATTAAAAATGAATATGTTGAGCCCTTGCACTTTCGTGTTTCTAATCCTACTAAATCCCGGGATTTCGTGAATGCTAACTCTCACCCACGTAAATGGAGAGAAGTCGCAAGTGCCGTCCCAGAAAATTGCACTGTTGATACGATCATCTGCTTGATGGTCTGGAAATGTTTGATGGTTAAAGTTACTTTGAACATTGATCATTGAAATTCCTTTCATTATTTCTTATCTGTTATGTTCATTCGTGCACTTAAAATGAATAAGATGATAACTGCGTGTTTTTCATGCCTGGCGTGATTGAATTAGTGATGAAAATAGTGAGATCAATGAGATTGAAAAAAAGTTAATGTTCTTTCTTTGAGTTCGCTGTAATCGCTAGACATTCATGTGGTTATGATATGATATGAAACCATACAGTTTGACATGATATAAACATAAGACATAATATGATATAATTATGTGGTGATCCCATAATCGTAAGTCATATGGTTATGTGCCACATTACCTCATTTTATGTGACATGCGATAAAATGCGGCGTGCTCGGCTAATTTTTCACTGCCTAATTCAGTGATTCTCACCATTTATCGCACGTTTTAATCGTTTACGACGGTTGTTAACTGCTAAGCAGTATGACTAGAGGTAAGACGATATGACTGAAGAACACACGACTTATAAGTAATGTAACCGTATCACTGTTACCAAGTAAATATGCAGAATTTTCGTATTGGTTCTTTTCACTAGAAGTTTTAAGATCTCCTTTGAATAACGCAAGCATGTACATAAAGTAAATGGAACGAATCAGACCTCAAATGGCTTTACGCCTGCTTCAGTTAGCGTTCTGCGGTGAAGAAAAAAATCGCAGATGAAATTTTGCACTCGAGGACGGCAAAAATGCGGTAAGCTCGAAACATGTCGAGGACAAGATCCCCAAATTCCTCAGGCCCCCAATACACTAGCTTCAGTGCATAAATGCGTTCATCATTACCACTCGCAAGTGGATTGAATCTAATGAACAGATGTGTGTGTGTGAGTTGTTGTCGCGTTCGATCAGATCAAAATGCGATGAAGCGCAAAATAAAATTGATTACAATTCATTCCATTCATGAGTGGAGACAATTGCAATTCACTGAAAGATTCATTTTCGATGGTATCATCAACGATCACGTTCCCTTTGGATGATAACGCCTGATTTCACATCTCTTGAAATGCAAGCATATTTGATCCTGAATTCACGTGCACCATCCAGTGAAGGCAATCAAGCAGAGAACTTCGCAAAAATTAATAAGATGAATGCTAAAATTAATGAGATGAATGCAAGATGAATGCATCGCATTGATTTTTCCAAGAATTAAGTTGCGGTGAAAAATGCTGCATTAGACGCAACGAACAACTGGTGAATCGACAGATGTAAATGAACAAGCTTTCAGCAACCTACAAAATCTTACGTCCGTGTCTACAACATTCATGAGGCTATGAGAAACTAAGATTAGCCGTTACACGACGACTGAACATTAGAAGGCCGAACACAAGCTTTCAATTTTTCGTAACTTCGTGATTATTGCAGATGCAGAGTCGACATTTTGTAAGTTGTTCACCTGCTGACATCAGCCAAAAAATCACAGAAAAAAAAATTCCGAGCTAGGTGTACGATTTGAAGCGGTTTATAGTATGGGGGATTAACCGGGTATGTCGGGCCCGACTACAACTTTATCATTATTAAAATAATCATTTTATCACTATATCATTATTATATAATGCAAATTTTGAAAAATGATTTTGGTTTCTCGGCTAATTTCTGCTTGGACAGTAGCGATGGGAAGAAGAAAAAGCAAAGTGAAATTCGAAGAGAACGACATCCCAGCAATAAACGAAATTATAAAGTCAGTGAAAAAATCATTAAAAAATATTTGAAACAATACGTCATTTGCATGTTTAGTGAGAATTATGACATGAAATGATGGCATTATGGTATTTTTGACACGCCATGATGCTGTGCTCATTACAAACATTTTTTATATAGTAAAAACTTTCCGATCTCATTGCCTGACTGACGTACGGCATGGCATATCTGTTCCGCTTTCATCGACAGATGAAGTGATCAATCAAACGCTAATCAATTATTTATTTCCACATTTTTCGTCATCTCGTGATGAAACGTAGTCATCAACATTATCCTCATCGCTCTCTTTCGATAATCATTCATTAATTTCACAAACTGACGGCATTCAAGCAGTTATAGCCACACAACGAACACTGAGCAAAAATCGCACAGCTAGACCCAAAAATTACATGGATCTCACGAATAATCGATTGCAAAAGTCATCTCTAGCTGGTCGGTCGCGTTGCTGATTCACAATGCGTAGGCGACTGCAGGAATGGTGATTTCGCTTATTTTTACTCTTAGCTGTATAAATTATTCACGCATGAAAACCTCAGCATATGTTGGAATTTCATCAAGAAATCTTATATTTGGAGTACACAGTGAAAGTGGTTAGAGCCGGGCCTCAGATGCTGCAAATTAATTTCACTTGTGCGAAGATGAATTCTAAGAGGGTCGCTTAATTCAAATCAATGTAATTCTATGCGATCGGGTACCGGCTAATAATGCGTTCGCTTCGCTGAACATAAAGAAACAACATTATGCCATTCAATTCACCGTTAATGCATACGAACAAATGCACAGATATGTCTTTACACACTTCAAAAAATTCGGAAGCTTAAACCGTGCTTCACATAGTCTCTAAAATCTGTGTAAATGGAGCATAGAAAGCGCGTATTTTTGAGGGGGTTATGAAATGGTACGGGTCTTATTCGGTGTTACTTGTTTGTTTGCGAGTTGGATCGTTTCCCTTCTTCCGATTATGTTGTTCGCTATTTCGCCATCAGTGAATGCGCTTTTTTTCAGCAGCGTAATGGCTCGGTAATTTTATCACATAATGGAAATTTGTGGCTGTTGCGATAGTTTTTTGGTGGCGCAAAGTAGCGATAACTTGCGCCATCATCATTCATTAGCGTTTCGTCCAATTTCTATTTAGACTTCCGTTGACTTCCTACTTTTTCACTGCAAAGGAATGCTGATTTTTCCCAACATCAGGATAGTCAAGCCTTGTCCGACATCCATATCTTCGTGAATGAGTTCTATCCTTACTTCAGATTCACCTTTACCTTCACATATGTTTTAGTTAACATCAGGTTACCAAATCCCAAGGTGGCAAGCCACAGGGAAATAGTTACGAGTAAGTGACCTGGAAGGCCGATTCGATTTATTAAAATACAGTTCAAGCAATGACCAATGTTTCGAGACGAAACATTTTGATATAGAATATAGTCAACTAAATTTGAATCCTGACTTCTCATTATAAAGATCTTTAGGATCAATCATTTTTACCATGTCGATCCCTTTCGGCAGTATAATAGACTACTAGGTCATTCTATTCTGCTTATGAATGACGAATTTGGATCTCGCAGAATTGCGCAAGTGTTATCCTTGCAAACTGCGAAAGTTCACTAATCGTTCGAAAAACCACCAGTCGACGGGGATTTGTGGTAAGCGGTGCAGCTATTCAGCGAATAGTGTCCCGTAGATTCAGGGTGCCCGGGAAATGCACCATCCCCGACTCAATTTTGCACTCAATTTTATTTTGACTAGTTGATTCGCAGCGTGTATCGATAAACGTTGGTGAATTACTTGCAAACTACGAATTGCGGGTAACCGACAAACGGAATTGCTCATGAATCATGCATTCACGAATCGCATTCATTGATCACGTTTGGTGAACGTGATGAATTGTTTCGTTAAATCACTTTCAATTGTGTGTGAATGCAGCAAACACAAAACTCATTTAATAGCAGCCGTGTCTATGAATAAAACAGATTCATTTTAGTCAATAAATGGCAAAAATCGATATGTCATGAATAACGTCTCAAGAAGTTCAAACAGTTTAAGTACATATCACAACGAATCAATGTGATCATGAAATGTTGGAGATCATTTACACTTGTACGCCTTCCTGCTTCGGTTTATCGCTTCGTTTTGAGGTGCGCAATGTCGTCCGCTCATCTGCATCCTTCTGAGAGGCTATCGTTTTCCGAAATTCTTCAATCTGAAAACGTTCTCAACATTATTGCTGAAACGTCTGGAAGGCGAAAGCGAAAATTGCGCTATTTAAAATGAGCGATATCGCTGAGAGAGGATTGCGAATCAGTGGTGGCTCGTTCAGCTCGAAAAAAAGCTTCATCGCTTTACAATAAGTTCACAATAACGCTTTTGATTCAACCACTGATGTTCTAGCACCGTTTCATCGAAACTTCCTTACACAGTGTCGAACAGTTAATGGTTTTTCCTGCGACACATCCTTTCATCCAAACAAACTTCTTCGTAGAAATCGTGAAGCGTCTCCATAAAATGTAACGCAATGTTCAAAACGATAGTGAAAAGCAAAACTTCAGGATTTTCAGACGCATTGCGTGCACCTCGGAGTGTATCTGAGAAACTATTAACCGGCCAATTTCCAGCCAGTTGAAAATAGTATTGAATGGCGCTATGTTGACCATCAAGTGAACATCAACTAATTTCTACAGAACCACTGGAAAGTCTGCATTGAATTTTTCAACAGATTTACGATTTATGCTTCAATGGAATGATCAATTTACTTGCGGTTTCATTGTTTGCGCACCCATCAGCGAGAATGTATACGTATGAGATGGTGGAGCAGCGACCGTTGTGTACTTTGTGCAAGGCCGCAGAAAGGGCCGCAAAATAGAGACGAATGCTGATCGAAAACTGTCGTTCAAGAGACCGTACATAATCGGATTCATACATGCCGATGTCATTCCAACCAAATGGCAAAAAATGTACCTGCAAAATGGCTTACATATGAACTTATAACGATTGCGCTTCCTACTAGATTTTTGGAGCTGTCGAGACGTTAAACCATGACAGTGCATTGCATCCTGCTGTCAGTGTAATCAGGATGATTTTTTAAATTATGTTGCTAGACACTTTGATAATCAGTTATACATCGTAGAACCCCCGCTGATTATTCCTGGTTCATTTGTTGTTCATGCAGAAATGTATTATTGTGGCATGTGGGTACACTGTTGATTACTTCTGTGACGTGGTAAACTTCGAGAATGTATTCGCACATAGTTCATAATTTACAAATTGCATATAAAATGCATATAAAATCAAACCAACCAACGCCTGAATGAATATTCGAATGTGTTCGGAGAAACTGAATGAAGAAAAACAATTATTTGTTTGAACACTGCAAACTGCACTACAACTGGTGCGAAATAATAAATTTGGTTTGTGAATTGAGCGATATAAAAGTAAATTTTAATTGCATTTTTTTTCAATTACCCCTTTCAAAAACTCATATTCCATAATTGATTCGATGGATGATGACTTGTGCGTGCATTTTGTCTTTTTTGCTCGTCTGTGTTTGGAAAAATTCATCGAATTAATTTTCAAAAGCAGTAATGTGTGAACAAAAAGTTTAATAACGATTGCTGCCAATATGCGGCACATTCAATTAAAGTTGAGTTAACCGATTTGGATGAACGACTCGAAAGTGTTAGATGAGTTTTCGAAGAAAATAATGATTCACTGATATTGTTGGCTAAAGTAAATGGCCAGAATGCACGTATCTGGGTGAATGGCGAGTGAACAGACCTATACTGAGAGAATTCGATCACATCGAGAACGTTGAGGACATTGTAGGCATTCATTGGGAACCACGCAATCGCATAGATCAACACAAGCAAAAGAAGAAGTAATAGAGCTTTTCTGAAAGAAAGCTTTAAATGAGAATTCAGCTAGTATAATACTATATTTCAGGAAGATGCAATTTGATATTTAAGAATTGAGAACCTCACCACCAACAGAAATTAACTCCTCAAAATCGCTCTCACTGCAATATTATGCTAAAAATAGTCGGAAGAGTCAATGAAAATGTTTTCAAGGAATAAACAAAAAGTTGAATAAACAGAAGAAATCGTTTGATTGATTGAACCTGTTTCGTTGCATCATGATGTGTCTTCGTTGCTGATCAACTGTAGTGCTTGCCTTGACTCGACGTCGAATCGTTGAACCGATTTGCGAGTAACCGAATGCGAGTGCTGTTAACGGCAGAAGGTATTGTATTGCGAGTACGGTAAGTGTATAGGTACGTCTTGAAAACGGTAATCGATGCCATGTTTTCTCAAGACAGATTTGGGGACGACGTCGGTGACATACGGCTAACTGTAAATTGTTCTTTTGACTGCGTCCCACCAAACAGTTCTCATGTAAACAAAATTCGTTGACGGCACTAACAATCATAAATAATTGATCGCTTAAATGCTTAATAATAATGCATCACGTTTGAGCATAGTGTATCATTTATTTCCATGGTTCTAAGGCGTATCAAAATGCTCATGAAATAAACGAGATAACCAAGCAAGTACCATTGTTCCGATATGCGGTTGGTTCCACGGCTCAAACATATCCACATCCTCAGCGATTACAGCGAAAAAATAGGGAGCCGCAACAAAAAGTGATAGTAACCAAACAATACAGTAACATATGATCGGTGCTGTTGCAGCAAGTCGCCTGCAAATGATTTGAGAGAAGATGCTATTCAATTGAATTGCTGGAATGCTCAGCAGTCAAGCGTTACAATCATGCAAATCAATCGAGCGATGTGTGTCTCAATCGATGACTCTTTTCTATAACTTCACTTCAAGAGTGAATGCGTGCTCCGGCATGTGTCTGAAAGTGAATTTGCTTGGTGATTGTGAATTAAGTGCTTTGGAAATATGATAGAATTGCAGCTCAAGATCCATCTGCAATGAAACCCAAAGCGTTAGGAACGTTTCACTTCGAAATGAGCACTCTGTATCGAGATTGCTCGTACGAAGTGTTCGTTGAGCGCGGAATTCCAAGGAAGCATGACACTTCCCTCGCTGCAGCATTCTACAAATCCGATGTTTGTTCCGCTCTGACCCGTTCAATGAAGTCCTATTTTTTCCACTGTCTTTGGTGTCATTCTACTCCAGCTGATTTATTACACACTAGAGTGCATTCCTTTAGTGTCCCAGTTGAGTCGTTTCATCGAATTCGCAAAACAAACCAATGTAATTGGATATCCATATTCCATCTGATTGCTTTTCAAATAAAAATGTACCGAAACTCAGGATGGAACTTCCTTTGGGAACTGAAAATTTTATTCCTTCAATAGTAGATTAGAACATAGGGCGTAATGGTGGTTTCCACAATGAGCTCCGAGCATTCTGAGCATTGGTTGAGCGATGTGTATCAAAGCTAGGTTATTTAAGCTTTAATGCTGCTATTTCCAATGGAGAACATTGTAAATGGCATCAGCTTTGAATGTCAATGGGGGCATTGTGTTAGCGAGAAACTCTGAAAAAGCTAAAAGTGACAAATGGGCGAACACAAGCACTTTCAGAATCAAGGATCACATTCAGTGCACTCCGCAATCAGTTCCATCTGACTCTGAATTATTTGATTGGTTTGAGACTTTCAAACAACGCTCACTTAGTGCGCGTATAATTGGATGTCACCGCTGAAAAACGTATAGTTGACAAATTGCGTTTGAATTGATTCCGATTCTTGGAAACTGCTCCCAATCACGACGCAATTTAATTTATGTTTCGCCCGCATACTGAATCGACAACAAATAATCCAACCAATTTCACTCGTTTGGTGGAACCATTTCCTATGCGTGCGACCATTAGGGTGATTAAGGATATTTACGAGCGCGATTCCGAGAGCGAAATTGAAATCAAGGCGACTTGACTATCGTCAAAAGCGGAAATTGAGACTTATTTTCTGATTTTGTCGGCATCTTATAAGCGCATCTAGCCAAATCAAGTTAAGAATTTCCTTCCGGTTTCAGCGAACACATCCGTAGTAGATTTCTTCCGGTTCGTGATTGAGTCACTCAACAGATTGCACATGATAACTGGTGCTGCATTGCCGAACTTGATCCACTGTCAACGTAACAGTAATTTGCAGCATAATCTGACAACGCTTCGATAACCACCACTTTGATATTATCGCACCATATTCATTTCCAAGTGAACCCTTCATCACACGCCTTTCATCTCGTCATTGCCCAAAGTCGCTTCCACAAATGGAGTCGAACGAATTGCAGCAAATAACTGCCTATGAGGTGCTAACACAACGAAGCATGTGATGTTCGGAACATGGAGCGCTTATGATTCGGTGTGAACAGCTGGTGGTCAAAAAGAACATGGGTATTAAAGCGTGTTGATGGTGTTCAGGTGTGAGAAGTTAGTGGAAAACAGCAGGCTGTTATGCACTTGACAAACTGCTACAGCATGAACTGGTGCTCAGAAAGTGCACGTAATCTGCACAGATGTTTGCTTGAACAATCGATGCAAGTGACAGAGTTATGTGGAAGAAGTTCGTGCAAAGGAGTGAGTTGCAGCACTGACCAACGAACTGACCATTTCACCGGGCACAACGTCAACAAAACGCGATCCATCGCAATCAGTACCAACGTAAGACACGATACGAACATATTCACAGCTTGAATTGACGCCAGCTGCAAGAAATTTGAATGTTTCTCAGTGAAATCGCATGAAATTTAAGTTATTCCCAAGATGGTTGGATATTGTGAATATTGAAGAAATTTCCAATTCAAATTCTGATTTCTAATTCAAAAGTTCACTTCACTTTATGTGGTGATAATGAACGTAACGGATGGCAGTTGAGTAAATTTAGAGTCAAGCTTTGGCGCAGGCTCGATTGCTGAGCTATCTACTTTTTCTGATAGATTGTCCAGCCCCAGTTTGGACCTCAACCTTAACGTAAGCATATCAACAGAAGTAATTTATGTCCATATTTCATTCTCATTTTCTGTACTGTTTTACTGTTTGTTGCTCGCACCTTTCTTGATTACCTCACTAAATTCATAAGTTCCTCGATTTTCACTCGAAAGAAAAACTTTCAGAATGTCATCGTCGCTGTAAGGGCCATTAAAGAAAACATATTTTCAATGAAGCATTCTCTTTCTGCTCTACTTATGCCCGAGTATTCTTAAGGCTTATTTACTAATGCATGCAATAGCAATACTTTGTCATGTTATATTGAGTGCATTTCTTATTTTGAAAGATTTCCAATTTTTAATAACTTTTTCTATTAACGAAAGTTCGATCCGCAACAATTCACGCATCGCGTACTCAAGCACATTTCAAGTTTCATAAATATTTTCAGTTATTGCCGAAGTGGCATAGCAATATAATTTCACTTTGTTGTTATATAAATAAATTTACGGAGCGAATGCATGAACGATATTACTCTCGTTTGCATTCGAATATAATCATTCTAGTCGGGCCTTTAAATTAATCATGAGATTACCATTCATGCCTCTGCGCATACTCATAAAAAATCACTTCATACATTTCAGTTAGTGTCTATTATCTGTGTGTGATGAAAATATTTAATTGTACTTTCCAGCTGACTGCTTCATTCGCATATAACCGAAAAATTTTCATTTTTCACATGACCAGACCAACAAACAATGCTCTTATTTTTGCAATGTGTACTTGAAATTGACAGTGTTCGGCGAAGAGTAGATAGCAACCACGAATTTTGTTTCATGCTTTAAATGCTGTCGTGCTTTTCATATGGTTTTTGATGTGCGTGAAAAAATCTTACTGGATACATTCATTCGGTTTGATCGATAGATTGACAGTTGATCGGCAGTTTCAAAGCTTTTGAGAAATTTCAAAAGCTTTTCGACAAAAAAAAAAAGTTTTCGCTTCCAATCACTTTTTGCTTTTCGCTTAAACGATGAATAGAAGTTCAGTAATGTGAACTAACCGTTTGGCAAGCGAAATTACCGAACGGCCAAAACAGGTTGAGTGTCAAGTAGAGTGTCACAGGTGCGGTAACGATGCACATCAGCAGGTCGGAGACGGCCAAATTTGCGATGAAGTAATTGCGTAAATTCCTGAGATGTGAAGTGCGAAGAAATGCAATCAACACGAGCAGATTTGCCAGCGCTCCAAATGAGCACACCAACCCATACAGCAGAAGCACATAACCTGCACCACGATGACGCCAGTAGAAATTGTTCTGAAATCAGTTCAACATTTCAACATGTCCAAGGGTTAGTTTCGCCGAATTATGGTTATGATAGAATTGGGTGACGGGCCGAATATTCAATTCACTGAACCTCAAGATCTAATGAGCAACAGATAATGCCTCTCAATAAAGCAGTAATCAGTTCCAAGGAGATATTCGCTAAATTGAAGAACGCTTAATAAACGAGTTTCAAACAAGGATTTTTATAGGTCTCATCAGCAAAGGTACATCGTTAAATGTTCTATCTCAATGAAAGTAAACAAATATGTCACGTAGAGCTGATGAACTCTTATTGGTGAAGACTGAAGAATTTCGCATTTTTGTGCATTTTGTCAAATAACACTTCAATGTTCACAGGTCGTGCAGAAACGTTTAATTTCTGACATATTTCCGAAAGAGAGGCAAAATTTAAAGTTATCGCTGCCAATCTACGCAAAATTTAAAAGCACTGCAATAGAAATTTCGATGTTAGTGCAGAAAAATACGTATTTTTTTCCTTGTTTAACATTGACAGCAAGCTTTGGATTTTTAGAAGCACATCTCGAAAGTGCTAGTAAGAGTATACGATAGACGTATACATAAGAGTGCATACGATATATGTATGTGTACAATTGAATAGAGCGTGGTTGTATAGTCGGTTGATTCTAATCTCTTGGCAGTATTCATTCATTCATGACAATGTCAATCAGTTTTGTGACAGATATAAAATTCCGAAAATGGATTTTTCCTGTATGCGGTAATCAACAAGAATTATCGCCTTGCAACTCTCAATGTGTCTTTCATTACTTTGACATGTAGCGATCAAAAGTCGCCCGCAAATGATGTAGGCGAATGAACGAGCCTTTTGAAAAAATCGTCTAATGAAACCAAAAAATTACGACAATTTCAGAGGAATTTCATACTTTCAATGAACGATGTTCTCTGGTGATCAGTAATGAACACTGAGTGCTGTTTGATTAGGAGAGGCTGCAATAAGGGTGGAACTGCACAGGAATTCGATGGCAGTGATTAAAGTTTCGCTGGAAGAAAGCATTACCTGATCACATATTGAAAGGTTCATCAAGCCATGTTTAAAATTAGCATGGTGACATATTTAGGGAACTTGTCCATTGCTATATGGTTATATTGCTGGTGACAAAGTTCCCTGAATGTGTTCTATTCATTGTCCTTTGCAGTTCTAGTCTTTCATCACAAAAGAAATTGGCAAATTTCAATTAATTGTTCACCTTTTCCAGCAGCTCAACGACACTCGCATAATAAGCGAGAGCGAAACTTCCATAAGGTTTTACGTTTAAGAACATAGACTATTACTACATGAAACGCTGTGCACATCCTGGGAAAGCTCAAAGTCACCAGATTATCATTAAATCTGAACCGCCGCACAACTGCTCCCAGGAATAGTCACGAATAAGTTCTTATTCAGCGGAATGTTAACCAGTGAAGCTATTCTTCATCGCGCACCAGCATGTGTGTCGATAGAGTTGTCGGTTGTTCGCATTCTGTGCAGCCAAGCATGTGAAGGAATTTAATGCTCATTTGTCCCACTTCTAACCTTGAATCGTTTCTGTACATTGCAACAACATTCGTCAGTACTCACCCAAACCGATTACATAAACAGTGATAAACAATGTCGAGAAATGCGTTATAGTTTGAACATGTGTTATGAGAAGTGTGACGGATTAAAATGGATGAAGAACATGTTCATCTGCATGTTATTTTGTTTACGCTGTCATTTTCAGAATTATTTCGAGAGATATGTGTTGTTGCGATTGGCAACGATAAGTAACGTTGATTAGTCATTCAATGCATGCTTCGTTTAGTTATTGTGCTCTTGTCCTTGTTGTTGTTTGATGGATTTATTATCGCTGAACATCTCAAGTATCGACTACGACACAGGAACGTCTTTAGGAAAATTGCAACAACATTTCCATCGCTAACAATAACTCCGTTAGATCAACACTAAAGACAGTTCTACTGTTCCTTAGACAAAGATCAGTGTGGGCATGGATCCGCAACTTATGAAATACAAAGATATGCCTGTATATTTTTCGAAAATTTTGTTCTGTCCACTTATCTGACCCGAACAAAGCTGCATGGATTGAGCGGTCGAATGGATAATTCGAGGGAAAAAGCACTAAGCCACTCGAAAATATGCCCGGCGGTTATCAACTTGAAGCAAACTTTAATAATTCAAACGTATGTAATTCCGCATTGACGCTCTGGTCGGTTTACGTTTAGAAAAAACTCTTCGATGCTGTGAGTAATTCTCGCCGTTAGGGGAATGGTCGCTCACGATTTTCACGGTGACCAGAAATACCGCATCAAAAATGCACAAAGTACTGCTTATTAAGAAGATGAATAACGTAATGAATTCATAATGAACAACGTGATTCGCTAGCACAGTAATGAATTGACTATTTCGCAACCTTCATCCAAAATCTGTGCTGTCTATCAATGAAGACACTCTCGAAACAAGTTAGCATTTAGCAAGACTTATCTCCCCTATTGATTTTGTCGCTATTTTTAAAAATATCGCTGGTTTTTGCGATGTAATTCTCAATGAGTATGCACTCTTTCGGATGCACTATTGAGATATACAACATAGGCATTCCTTCTTCACGATGTCAGCTGCTTGACAGTTGGTAATTTTAGCGATTTTGCAACTTCTTCCCTTTCTATGTATGCATTTGCAGAAACAAACAAAGGGAAGAGTTCTGTTTGAAGTTAGCTCCCAACTATGTTTACGTGAATAATTCTGTTTACTGATAACTTGCTCGCTGCTATGAAGCAATCGTATTAACAACGAATTTCTGAACGCAATCGAAGTTCAAAGCACTTAGTGCATCTAGCTGACTTACTTCGTTGCTCATTGATTACTGCTGTCCCTTTGTTTACGATGTAATCCCAAAAGGCGCACTATAATGAGCTACTCAATCGTTATAACTGCTGCCAAAATGTTATTTTTGCTTCGTTCAATTTATCAAATATAACTAATCTTCGAACTGTTATCAATAAGTGTTGAGTGCTTTAGCCACATTTCGAGAGCATTCGTACCACACCATGTCAACCCTATTGGACAAAGTATCCTTCATAAGTACTTGAGTTAAATCGTACAGAACGATGCATCACTGAGATGGAAAAGTGCTGAAGAACATGCACTGAAGCTGCCGTGGCTATCCAACCACTACATTTTCCGCTTGATGGTTCATGTCTAAATAATATATGAATTTCTTGATTGGGATTTGTCACCATCTCGATAGTCTGCCTGCTTATAACCAAACGAAAGCAAGCAGTATCAATGTCATATACGGTTCAATTAGTCCTAATCGAAGCATTATCTTGTTGACATGCATAATTAGCCTTAACATTTAGAAGCAGCATATTATGAACAAATAATTTGCCTTTTGATTACATTCATCATAAGTTCTTGTATTCCTGACCTAAGCAGCGCAACGACCTTGTTGAACTGTTTCTCAGTCGACTGTTTTCGCATGAATGACAAGTCAGAATGATGACTGATTATGCTGAAATCATTTATTTTGTTGCAGAAGGCAAGCAAAGGTCATCACGTTGTTTAGGTCAGTTCATGATTTCGTTGCCGATTCTGACAGCTTAGCATGTTTCAATGAGAGTTTTTCGAGAAAGTTTCCTTAATGGCCGATGGTACTGTCGTTAGTGCATTGCGCATACCCACATCAATAAATCATCATGAATGGATTATTTTTGCAACCAATTCGCTACGTCAAGGATGACTTCTTCTGAAACATCAGCCAGTAAGTGATGCATAAACCCTGAGCATTATCCAGTGAATACAACTAGAAGATACTGAATAATGGACATCATATCATAGTTCTTGAATTTTGTTTTCACATCAATTCAAATTTAGAACAACTGAGTGCGGCATTGTACGAATACAACTTCCTGGATAATCGAATTTGAATTCAGCCTTTTGGACTGGATTAATATTAAATTGTAGAGCTTTTAGCGTGCCTTTCAAACTCACATCAATAACAATCACTGTAAACTATAGTGCATGCATGAAACTCAATTACCGTTTGCATGGAACAAATTGAACGACTTAAATGAATACTTCAATTATGCGAGCGCAACAATGTCTTTCAGTGCAAGTCCACTTGCTATCAGTTCAGTTAACAGTCTTTCAAATGAGCTCTCGTCTAGCCCTTCAAAACTACATTACCGTCAGTTCAGATTACACTGATTCTGAGAGCATTCTGAAATGCTGATGAGTGCGCCACTTCTGGGAAGTACATAAGCGCAGTCTTTTTTTAAACATGAGCAATTCTGTGCGTGTGCGTAAAATAGTTCCGAATTAATTGCTTCTCTGCATTCTTTTGTGTGCATATTCCTCAATTAGAACATCCCTTAATTCAACCACATCTGAGCCCCACAAGCTTCCAGCAAATCAATGTGCATGTAATCACCAAACGCCAATGTTTAGAAAATACATTTCCTGCATATTGACTGAAGTTTGATTCTTAATCAAACCGTACAAAGCATGAGTGCTGATCTCAATTTCCATTCCTTAATTTTGCTCTGTTCAACTCCATTCCTGATCTCATCTTCATTGTTGCTGCTTTGAAGTTGATTGTTCAGATCAATGGATTGTTCTCATGCTCTAACGCAGCCTCCTCTCCTCCCTACGGTCTTCAGTATTTCGTCTGCTCACGATTCTCCTCTACTATGTCAATTCCTTGCGTATTGACGACAAAGTAAACGGAAGACAACGAATCGACCCAACAGCAACGAAGATCTCAGTAAAAGATTTGTTGGTGATGTCAATGAAATCATTTCCGGTGATCGGCATGCTTGTTGACGATATTTTTGACAGTCTATGGTGCAAATATGGAAAATTTTCAATCAACAGTGAATTGCCAACTAATCCAATTCATAGTTTGTCTAAAATCGTTAGGTACCCTTCATCGTGAAGTTTCTCCTCTATGAATGGAGTTTTCCCTCACTTCAACCCTCTAGAACTATTGCTGTAGATTTTTCTGTTCTCAGGAAAGAGCATCCTAGTAATCAGTACGTTTCCCACTCCTTTCGCTCTTTTCACATCACTCCTCCGCAAACTGACAAAATTCGGGCATTAGCAGAGCGAAATATTCTTTGACTGAAAAGTGTCCGAAGCGTTAGCACAAGACTGATGGCCAAGCCTGAGTCGAGAAGTTAGTCTAAACATGCTTAACGCAGTAAACTTTTCTTTATATTGCACAATTCAACACTAGACGCTTCGAAGTGGTCTTATCTACTAACCAAATCGTTGAGAAAAAGGTGTAGACTAAATTATGGAAGGGTAATCCCTGCTTTATAGCACCTTCCGTTGTTTTATGAGGTTTGCATATGAAGATCAACCGTCACAATGTCTCAACTCATCAGAACACCTTGTTCAAAAGGTTCAGAATCTCCCGTTTTTCCTCATCTTTTTCCTGCGAGGTAGTCTATCCTCGCCCGAAATCCCCTCCAACTTCGCGATCCTTCCGTGTCAAAATGGGCCACCAAAAAATATGTCTGAATTATTGAACGCCAGTCTGCTAAGGACTATCAGTTTCAAATCGAATGAGTTGACGACTGAAGAAAGACGAATGAATGCGTTCGCTGAAAATGTTTAGAATAACGAATGAATGAGAATTTAGCGAAGATTGTATCGTAAACGCTAAACGTTAATCTGAATATATTTGTGGTCTTCATTCATCCCATTCATATACTCACTCACAATGGTCAATTCAGTGAAATGAATACCTAATGATACGTTTGGAAAACCGAGTCTATTTGAATGGGTATTTTCGTCTTCATCACTTTAAGATGTCCTGTATCATAAATAGCTAATGGAGTCATATAATTGAATAAGATGAATTATTTCATTAGGGCATGAGTGAAAGAATTCATCGCATAATATTTATTCAACTTGCCATTTCAAAAGGTGAAATATCTGAAATATTAATGATATGCCCAGCGTGATCAAGCTTCATTTTTCAATCATAGTTTAGCAATTAGCAAAAAAAATGGGCCGAATATTAATATTGAGTTTTCGCGTACAAACATTGCCTCTGTGATACATTCTTCAGTGAATTCACTCCAATAATTCATTTTCAGTGAATCAAAACTTTCACAATAACCACGAATTCTTCTTCTCATTCATGAGCAGTAATTGCGGGAGGAGGATGCACAAACTGAATAGAATATCTCATTAATCTCCCAATGGACTAAAGTCAGCATTACTTGTTCAGAGATCAGTTTTGTCCAATTTCAATGAGCACATGGCTGAACAACGATATCGATGCGATGCGAATGGGAACCTAATGTCAGAAAACGAAAACTTGCCTAACTGCAACAAGCTCATAAACAGAAACATGTTGCGAAGAGTTTTGATGAGCGAAAGTAACAAGGAATCCTTTACAGTGATACTTTTCACGTTTTGCACTCAATCACTCCTGTTTGGCCCTATGTTAGACTGCCATTTTCCCTCCGACTATCCAAAAAACAACAGTTCCTTCCTCCTTTGACATTCTTTCACACCGTGGCAACAAATCGTTTAGAAATGTCAGACAATTGATTCAGCGATCAAGGAGGTATTCTACTTGTGAGAACTTGTCGACTCTGCTCAGTCAGGTTTTTTGAAAGCATCATCGAACAATTATCAAATAATTATGTGGATAAAATCAATCAGCAGTGATTGATGGACTTCCAAAATTTGCGTTCGCACTCCAGAAATCTAACTAGAACAAAATTTTCCGGCTCGTTCCAATCAATCCCTGCTTCATGCGGAATAGGTTTGCGATGCGGGTGAAGCACAAAACGAATGATGAAATTAAATAGTGGTGGAATGGATAAACGTAAAACAGCTAAGCAATCCAATAATTTAGTTATTAGTGCTCACAACGTCCATGCACAAATATACAAAGCAATAAATGAGCCGCTGAAGTAGCCCCAAAAAAAAGATTAGATGAATGTTTTCTTCAATTCTCCGTTGAACATGTTTCGCATCCACATTACACATTCATTACCTCTGCTAAAGGAAGCATCACTAATCGATCATTTTTTTCCGAACTAATCACTTCTTTTTCACTAGCACTTTCCATTTCATGCATCGTTGAACCTTAAATCATAAATGTTATGCTTATGCTTATTGCACAAATAACCCACGCAAACAATGATGCATGGACGCTAATAAGCAGTTATATTTATAGCGATTTTGTTTCCGTTCAGCCAGATTCTCACCTTGCCTTCAGCACAACTTATATTCATTGTGCTTATTATTCGCAAAAAGCTTTTGGAGTTTCTCAAACGAACACTCTAAAGCAACGCTGTTTTGCATCACTTCAATAAGTTCCTAAAAAAAATTATGCTTCCGATGGCACCCAATCTACCCCTCTCAATTCACGCTGTTTCATGCATATGAAATCAACAATGGAAAAATGTTTGACGATATTTTGCAGGAAGCGCTACCTTGATAGGGAGGCGGGGGGGTATTGACTGGAGCAGGATTTCTTCTCAAATGGTTTAGACCAAAGGTTCTTCGTATTCAAGCAAACAGTTCCACTGAAGCGAAATGTAATTCGACCGCAGAGTTGTTGAATTATTTATGGTGATTGAACACTGACTCATTTCCTTGGAATTCAGTTTGTGCGCTTTTTCAGATGCACTCGAAAAGACAAAAAATGATGTTACTTAGTGAAACTGCAAACAGCGATTGTTTCTCGGCAGCAGCAGCTGACTTTCCGAGGCTAACTGGCCGACAGCTGTCAGTGGTCATTTGTACTTACGTGACTTTAAGCAGTCTGATGAGTGCAGAGTTGTTTTGATGGCGGATGAAGGAATTCTTTCATTGGGCACTTAGAATGAACTTTTTTCATAGACCTCTCCCGTGATATCAAACGGACTGAATTTAGAAACTCATATAGTACGGATTAAGGAATATTGTATTAATAACTTGGCGTAAAGCGTCATGCATGTGGATTTCCTGAAGCCTCATTAAGACCGCTGGGCTGCTTACTTCACCGCCATTTTCATGGCATTTGAAAAGCTAAAGAGAACTGCGATATGCTCACGATTACATCATTTAGGGAATAGCTGAAATTGAGTTTCGATTGTAATCACGATGATCCCAGAGCGGCGTTCACGTAACAGCGCACATGATTAGTTGCTTTTGCGTCTCTGATTGATAACATCACCTGTTTCATCTCGTCAAAAGATTATGTCAGACATCGCATCGAACACTCAATTGTCGCATACTTCAAAGCATCGTCACGGATGCTTGATTGCATTTCGATGTATTCAAAATGTTATTATGGAAATTTTGCACCCGAGTCGAAGAATCTAAGATAGTCGGCATGCATCAGTGAATTTTATGTTTGGACGATGGTGAAAAGCGCTTGACTATTTTCAATTGTTTTCTGAGTTATGCCATCTGTCGAATGCATCAGCGGTTGAATTCTCATTAAGAGCACCTATTTCATATTCATTAAAACAATATTTGATATTCATGAAGCTAACTGGTGCCACATTCAACCGCCATAAGCCACTATGGAAGATGGAAAAGTTGATCAACAATTGTCTTCATTAGATTTTTGACAGGCCGAACAAATGATCGTAATTCAGATCGAATTCATATAAAAACAATAATTCTCGAGATAATGAATGCGATGGTACAAAATGTTACTGAATCGCAGACCGCTTCTATGAGAAGTTGGTCTTATTATGAACGATGTGCAATCAGAAAGAAAAGCGTTGAGAATTTAAATGATATCTAGTTACGTTATTTTGATTGAGAGAAAACTATATAACTTTTGAAAATAGAGCATCATCTTTCAGTAACAAAAATGATTTATCGGCATGCAATACTCCGTGGAACTTGTCATTCGTTTCATCTCTTACGCCAACTCGAACTAATGCTTCATTTCAAAACAGCACATGGGAGATGATTGTTCAGATTTGACCACTCAGAACGTTGAAGGCTTGAGCGTATGACAAGCCAAAAAGCAAGCTTCACTTGCACTTTGAATTGATCAGTGATGTTTTTTCGACAGAAATTCGATAGATCCTCATTCGTTAGTAGATTAAAGTCAAACATTAGATCATCTCGACTAATAACGCATTCCTATAATCCGTATAAGGTTTCGATGAAAAGCTCATTATCTAATCATAACATTCTCTCAATTTGCTGTCATCGTTCGATAATAGCACCATGAGATGCAAAAAAAATAATTACATCAGAAGAGTTGATAATTTAAGGGTAGTTTAGCTTAATCATTATAGATTAAATAGATCAAATATATCAATGCTTTTCATTATCGCAAGACACTGTCAACTGAACGAAGGGAACTTCCTGGAAACGGACATCATAATGTTCAGGAAACGGAAACGGTATTGACGCAAAACGCGAATCTCAAGCACTAAGAAGAAAAACGTCATCTCCAAAAGGATGTGACTTCTCGAAAGTTGTAAAGCTCAAAGTTCTACGAATATTTCTGGGAACATCCTCGGAACGAGTGAATCAACGACATTTTCTGAGAAAGTCGTTTGGTGACCAGGAGAAAAATAGTTTCCAGCTCTCCTCTTTGATCAAAACAAGCGAATCTGAATATGATGTATTACCTCAACAGAGCGATGTGACCAAATCAATGTTTCATTTAGCTGTTGAATTTCACGGAAAAAGTGACGTGGTAACAATGAATAATCTCATTGACATGCAATTTATCACTTACCATCGATAGTCTGGTAAGCAATAGTTTTCTTGAGCTCATCAACACTTTTCCAGATTATTTGCAATAGTAATTGGTTGGTAATGAAGTTTGAAAATTACTGTAGAATGATGTAATAGTTGGGCGAATGTTGGACATTCTCTATCTTTAGGCACTGTTCCTAATGCAACAATTGAATTTTTCAATAATTGATCTTTGCAATGCATTCTTAAGAAATGAACGAACCTGTGATAAGAAGCTTAAAATCTTATTGACTTTCAAAACACTGCTGATAAAATTGTGAATAAAACTCTTAATGAACTCTTAATTCTTCAAAAGACTTCTCTTAATTCTTTCAACTTCTCCTTAATGTCTGATGTTTTAATGAAACTCTGTTGACCATAATTCATCGTAAATTAAATTTCTCCTCTGAAGTGAACATCAAAAAATAAAATTTAGCTAAATACACTTAAGTTGAATGCAATTGAATCGTCGTTCATTTTTGCTGGTCGCAAACGTTCAATTGAATGAATTTGCGCCGTGAAAATTCTCAAAATAAAACTTCATCAGAAAGCGAGCAACAACGACTGATCAATCAGGCGGTGCTCATTGACGAAAGCCAAAAAATGAGTTTGAGAAAAAGTGAATTGCAGGGTATGGATGGGCAATAATGTTGCATTGCTCCATTGCTGACGGAGCCGCGCAAGGACCAAGCAAGAGAAAATGACGCATGCAATGATGCTTACAATGGCCGGCATGAAGATGGGTCTCATGCGACGCCCTAATCAACAATTTATCCATATCTGCTGAACAACCAGATTTCCAGTGACCGATAGCTGCAGATCAAAAATTTTACTCCTAATGACTTCACTTCGTGCACTAATCGTAAGCATTCTTTCAGCTCCATATCGAAGTTACTCGCAGCTGATAACCAAAGGTAGTGGAGGTTATTGAGGAGGAAAACAGCTGTGTATTCACTGAAAAAATGCTGCACACGGAACGAATCAGTTATGATGTTGATTGAGCTGCCGCCTCGATTATACAGTGTCTGTCTCATTTAATAAGCAATGTAGAAGCAAATGGTATGTAATTTTGAGAACACGTGACATCTAATAACAGAGCACGTATCATATTATCAGTATTCGAAAAAATTTCATGCGAAGAAGCTAATCGATCTAATTTTAGTTCCATTATTTATTCAATCGTTCGAAAGATGCGGAATGAGTGGATGGCAGATGCGTGACCGCACGTTGAATGAAACACGTGCGCATTTGTTGATAGCGGAAATGAATGCAACTTAATGATATCTAGAGGAAAACACTAAAATGACACTGGCTTCGGAAGCATAATTTCCACTTCCTCTGATGAACATATTTGAATTCTCTCTCGAAAAACAGTTGAAACGACCGGCTTAACTGCTCAGAAATAACGACTGCTCAGATACATTTTACGGAAAAAAGGCATTCGAGTTAAGATGTTCCAGGCTGTAATCACCTGCTCTCAAATCTAACTGTAAATATATTTCACATATAAAACGTGTGAAATTCGTCAAAAATAAGATGTATTTTAATAAAACTGATTCATCCAATTCAACTCAGTTCACGTGAACGTTGGCAAGCAAGCATTCTGGGATCTCACCTCATTGGATATATTCCTAGCATTTGCTATTATGTCATTCAACCACCCTACCATAGAAACAGTCTTTGCTAAGTCAGCAAGATAACAGAAGGAATATCCAAAATTTTTCCCAAAATTCTTCGAAATCTTTCAATTTCATCTATGCTACAACATTTCAATTCCATAGAATATCCAAAAGGCTGCTTTCGTTTATGTTTAAAGATTTTGCAGAAATATTTTAAAAAACATTTCCAAATTTCTTCACATTTGCAGCGTATTCAGATGATCATGGCATGAAAAATTAGGCATCAAAAAAGTTTGCAATTATCAAATGTCTCCAATGGACCACAAGAACTCGTCTCATTGCGTTTTCGGAAATGTAATTAACTGAAGCACAGGCAAATGACTTGTGGAAATTCCACCAAAAAATATTCTCCGACGTTTCCACTTTGCAATGTGAACATTCATACGCTTCAAAATCCTAGCTCGTAGGTGACTCGCAGATTGCAACACAAAACTGCTGAGATGAATGATACACTTATGGTGAACAACGATCGTTTTTCCACGCTGGAATATCGCTGAGAATACTCTTCCAAAGGTGTCTTATAATGAGTGCCTCCACGAGTATTAACCACCTACTTACTCGACTAGTACAAAGAAATAATCGTTTAAACACAGCCGAATTGTATATTGAAATGAACGAGCGCATATACCAAAAACCAATTTACGGAAGAAAATCACTCGAAATCAGCCTCAGCTTATTTTTCAGAATTGTTTACCTAACAAGCACAATCCAGTGGAAATGCCACACTGCTGAAAACACATTCAGTGTTGTATTCTTAATCCGCATTGCTGACATTCAGCTGACACATTCAATGTCGTGAACTGGAACAGCATCGTATTTCAATGTGTGCACAAAATCTTCGCAGCAATGAAATATCATCACACAATGTGTGATTCTCCGAAAGCATCTTCTTTGAGTATTTGTTGTACCGCGTATGCAGTTTCACCAATTAACACTTTGCAAAATTGCATAAGAATTTCTATTTTGTATCTACAATGTTCACCTCACCAACGAAAAGATGGTTTCACTGGCCCTTGACGTTCATTCAATGGAAACGGATGAATGTAAAATATTTCAGTCGCATTTGTAACGGTTGTTACTCGTATGCCGAGGCAATACTTTGTTCAGGAACTGATAAATTAAAGCGCTCATATTTTATCTCCTATTACCACCGAGTTGTATTCTGCAGGAAAACTTCAAACCGCTTATGGCAACATTTCATGTGATGCACGATTATGGCTTGAGAAAACCTCTCTATCGGCTCATAATTTTGTCAGCGGCATTCTATATTTCAGTAAGATGCACGGTATAAATAACTAGCAGATCAGAAATTACATAAGAAAGTGATAATAGCATTGAAAGAGATATGAAAACGTTAAACACTCACTTGAATATAGTGAATTTCATCGAACCAAACGCAGTTGATTTCGGACCAGTTACTTTGAGAGCCATTTCTGGCCAACAGTATCATTGATGTCATCGTGGATGGATGAATGCGAAATAAGCAATTTTGATGGTTTCAAACCACTTTAAACGATTTATAGCTTTCCACTGACCAATTTTACCGACAAATTGCGCGATGAAATCGACAAAAGTAATTGAATAGCAATAAAGCGTTTAATAGAACGCTAATGTAATTGATCAGTAATTGTGCGCCTCAGTAGTTCACACTGCGATACGTCAACATTTGTGACTGTGTCAGTTGTGCGCTGATGATCTCGTTTGGATGTCTGTCGGTAATGAGATTTCAAGTGAGGGCAATGAAATTGAAATAAGTGATTTAATCTCTCCGCGATATCCTTCAACTAGACACACTCTTGCGCAGGCAGCTATCCTCCACTCTTGAAACAATGACCAATTTTACCACTATCCTCGATGACGCTTCGCTCAGTAAACTGAACAACTGGCTGGCCTAATAAACTAAACACTGTTGATAGCCGATGTGGCCACGCCTGCCTTGGCCATTCGCACTACTGCAACACAGTTATCTTGCATGGCCGTCGTACGGCCCGCCCGTTTTCCTTTCATCAATCCTACCGGCTTTATCTCATCCGAATGATTCGTTCAGCTCTCCTATTTTCACTGTTCTCCAAGAAGCTATTCGGCAAGTGGTATATTATTCTAAAGGTTTCTGAATCTAAATTGCTAAAACTGAATTCCAAAACAATTCTAGAACTACTCCAAACGTCAGTCACTTCGATAACTGAATTGATCCTAAACGCTTGGTAGAGAGAGAGATGAACGAACGAATCTTCTCGATCAAAAGCTACCGTAATGAAAATTCATGACCACGGTGGTTGAACATGGCAAAACCTAATGAATATCAGCAAAAAAATCTGACAAAAGACCAAAACTTTCTCACGTTGTTGAAAGAATCATAAAAAGATTCTTCATAAGCCATTATATAGTGCACTTTGCTTGTTTCAACTTGTAGCAGTGAAACAAACCGTTGCAGAAAATAATTTCTGCACACGAGAATGTAGACTCTCTCGTTCGGGTATGAATAAACACTTATAAATAAATTCGTACGTCATATGCTTACACCACTCTAATTGCCGGTGCTAGGACGGAGAACGGAAGAAACTTTGACTGATTGACTGCATCGTTTGGTAAAGCAAGCAACTGGAAAGCAGTGTTGGAAAGCAATTACACAGGGACCGAATTGATATATTTTGCAATCGGAACGACTGACGCAAGTATCACTTGCTTCATAAAGTCGATGACTCATTCTCCCATACAATGTTCTTCTTGGATGGTAAAAACTACTACTTAAACCGTGGTAAAAACCGATGGATAAGACCGTCTTAATAATGTACTTCTGTGATTATCCGAAACATTAGAGCAACAACGTATGTGTGAAGAGTGACGTTGCAATGGGTGCACGCCGATATTTTTCTTATCGCACAAACGGATGGTACCAATAGCATTTCATGGAAATGCGATCGTTCATTACTGTGGGATTGAATGCTTTGCCTGCGCGATAATTACCCTAATAAACGTCTAGCAATTTCGAATGCGAGAAATGAAAAAGTATCAAGCAAAATGGGATATGCGTATATTGTTCTAATTGGATACGATATGTGCACGTTTTATGTCACGTCTCGGATCATATTTTCCGATTCAGTGTTTCAATTGATTTGTTCCCAGTTGAAGGTTCCTTAACGAATAGCTGATTAAATACCCCTGCCAGGTGGTGTGGCAACAACTGGAAATTGCAAAGCGTTGAATGTATTAAATACTGATGAGCGTTTTGCTCGACTGGCAATGAGTTAGTGACAATGATGGACATTTTGGTACTTTTTAACGCTGCATTGAAAGTCAGTCACTTCGCTGAAAAAATCTCATCAAAAAAGAGCAGCTCAACGCTCCTACGAACCATGCACTGTGAGCAGCCTTCATGTTTGGGAGGCAATAAAATGAAATTAAAACAAACGGAACGATATGACCATGAGGCTTAGAAGTATATCTTCCCATATGAACAGGCATTTTACGTAAGGATTATAGAGCAAATATGTAACCACACAACTAATGCGTGGTAATATTGAGAACGAATTGAATATATTGCTTAATCGAACCATCTCGGAACCTCAAAATTGCTTGCGCTTTTTTTCATACTCACACTTTTAATTTTATTGCTCGCCTGAACTTACACTCATCTGTATCGAAAAAGTCCATTCACTGAACAAAACTATCGTAATGGGACTATTATCAAAACTGAGCGCTCTTCATTTTTGGTTCTTCTTTACTTATTTTAACAATGTCGTTAAATGATATGACATCAATATTCGTTTAAGATTTTGGACCGTTTCGGAATCGAATTCACGCCTTCCTAACTGACCAAATCGTCAAAGCCCAGCGTCACACCAGTACACTATTGGCCCATCTAGCAATTATTTCATTTTTATCTATCATAAGTACTATCTTTTTTAGTACGAAGTAATTACTATTTTCATTCAAATCACATCACATTCATTTTTTATGCCGGATTTTTGCGCTAGCCGCGACAACTTCTAGCTGAGTCTAAAAACTGACTCGTGCCGATCTGACTGACGGAAAACCGAATGAAAATTAAACTTTTGTGCTTTTTTTGCTCAAAAAACGCCTGACTCCACTAATATATGTCGAATCATTGCATTGAAAGCACTGATGGGAACGAAAGCGGAGTTGGACCTTATCCTTGACCAATATTTAGAATAACGATATTTCACACAAATTTTTTTGTGTCTTGACAAAGCAAAATTTCAAGGAGGATGAGAACATATATTGTTACTAGAGAAGCGAAAAATATCGAATTTTCCGGCTGTTTGATGGACAGAAACCAAAATTGAGTGCGAAGAACTGATGACGAATGACTAACGGCATGCTAACGAGCAATAATGAGAGAAATTCAGTCAGTGTGCAGTCAACGTTACATAATTTTTTAAGTCAAATTTTCGAAGTAACGTTGCATAATTCCTGGTAAAGCTTCCGACCGACGATACTCGAGAATTCTGCAAGATGATCGAGAGTTTTTGGAATCATTTTTCTTCGCAAATTGCCAACTCAGTTTTCACCTTTGACCATTTTCAGAGTTATTGAATGTTCCAGGAACTTATCAGACACAGCCTGGATACGTAGAATCACGCGCGGATGAATGAATTTAGATGGATTAATGCATTTGACTGGGTACATTTGCTATCGTAGAGATCAAATTCATTCTGTACCTTTTGAAGTGGAAGTTGATGCGGATATGATCAAATTTCAATGAGTTGTGCTGTGCTAGCTGCATGAACCTCTGCTCGGTGCAGCTTCTTTACGTTACAGGCATCAGCTTTACTGTTATGGCATATCGGATTCTAGATGAATGAGCTAATGTTGATGAAATATTTATCGTTTGATTTGGTTCATTACGTTTATCGAATTTCATTTCTGCGAAAGCGACACAGGATTTCATTTGCAATGGTCTTGGTGTTCACTCAGTTTTCCTATTCCTAATGCGAAGGGATTTTCGTGGAGGATAAAGAGGATAAATTTCCGTCATTATTCAAATAAATTTGACGGAAGGAGTTGGCACAAACCAAGCAAAATGGCGCACGAGCGCATGTTATATTGATGAGGTTTCATCACAGTCATCAAGCATGTCGCTCCCTTTGCAGATATAAAGAAATTATGCACAAATTCAACGGGTAAATTCGCATTAATTTACACTGAAGTTGACACTGGTAGTTTCCAGTGTCAATCAATAGAAATTACACTCAATCAATCACTGAACTAAGCCTTGCAAAGAGAATTTGATATTTCGAGGAGCTCTTCACCATGTGTAATAGTTGTACCGTAAAGATTTTGCGTACTGTTTGCTGGAGACAATTATTCCACACATCCATACAAACACTCGAAATTAGTGAATGATAGAAATCCGAGGTGCGCAATCCAAAAAATCATCTGCATTCGCGCTGTAACACTTTCGGCACACTTTCAAAAAAATCACATATTCAACTCAACAACACAGCTGGGTGATAAAAACTCGTTTAAGTCTTTTTCACTCCAGAATCAGCGGCTAGCTGACTGAAGCTCTTTACCACTTTGTGAATTTTCATCAGCACTGCGAATTCAACAAGGCACACTTGATCAATTCGAATTTCATCATTTTTCGATGCAAAAATATTAGCTTCCCGTCAGTCCGTAATTTTTGGTTTGAGATAATAACAGATTAGTTCGTGAGCATAATACATACCTTATCACAGATAATCGTAACGGCTAATATCGATTCAACAGCTGATATCGATGCGGGAGCGTCGATATGTGTGGATGTGAGTGAACTATTGTAAAATGAAGCAATTTCAAATCACGACCGACGAAAATGCGCTAACCAGCGTTTTCAATCTTTACGTTTAGCACAGCCGTCATGCTGTGACCTGCACTGCTGGCGGCGGATTGAATGCGCTGAATTCAACCAATTTTTACGCTGAATTTTGCATTTTTTTGAGGTAGAGAAATGTTTTGACTAGTTGAACACGTTGACTGTGTTGTTGTAGTTTGTTGCGTTATCAGTGGGAAAGTGCATCATTTCAGAGGATTTTGGCGTGTTTACTGATAATAACTGCGATCGTAAGGATGTGAGTCACGTATTATAATCAGCATATTCGAACAGACAAACTCAGTCAGCGTACAACTCTTCTCACCAAATTTGATATTGCTGATGTATTTTCTGGAAGTATATATATGACCTTGTTCAGGTTTATTCACTCATGCTGTTGATAATATGGTACTTTGAGTAGCAAATGTATCGGCCAGCGAAAAAATTTTATCACTGGATAACTGCAATTACGTTGATTGCCTTGAGCTAACCTATTATTGCTAACGTACTCAATTGTAACTGAACGAAAATCTTCCATTTTGGGCACTTTCTCCCGGTTGTGATCTCCGTGTTCCAAGTCATTAATGCATTTCATTTTACTTAATGATGCTCCGTTATGAATTGAATTGATTGCTTCATCGACAACAGTTTGATGTCCATAACGATTTTACAAAATGATTGGTATCTGCTGACTTCAAATTCGCTTTTGTCTTCAGTTTGGTGTTCCATTATTCCATCCCAGCAATTGTAAGAAATAGTTTATGTCTCAACTTCATTGAGCATTCCTCAATTTTCTGTCTTTTTGTCTTTGATTTAACCAGTACGGGTTCATGCCCTCCACTGCTTCGTACTTGCCCTTATTTCGCGCACTTCCTTCCCGATAAAGCAATGACGCCTAATAGCTTGGGCATTATTCAAGTTTCGCGATTGAATACGCTTCAGAACTCAGACTGGCACTCATACGAAATTTGAATGCTTATCATAAACTACCTCATTTCAACCATACACCGAGCCATTCTCATAGGTGAATGAAAGCGTCTGCTTAAAAATAGCAGCGCAATGTCTGTAGTAACGATTCTCGTACAGAAAATATCGAGGGCATTTCAGAGTATTTCAGGGTATCAGGGATAGATTGAGACCTGAGTAATGGGGAAAATAAATTGAGTTGGCAAATTATTGTTTGTTGGTACATTTCCATAATTCATTCATTCTTGTTCAATGGTAATCTTAGAACAATACCTTATTGTGCTCTTAAACAAGTAATAATGACACTAAAATGACTAGTATATTTGCTAAAACAATATCTTTTGAATTGAGAATGAAGCGACAAAAAGCCGTTAATGACAAAGGAAATTCACAAGAAAATTTTCGAGTGAAACCGACCGAATAGAAATGAAAAGAAAAAGAAGACAAGTGAACATACAATATTCGAACAAATGGTGTCAATTCAAATGATGACTCAAAAGCAAAATTAAAAATTGAAATCAACCTAAACATATTGTCTATATTCTAGCCAGCGTGAATTGTAAAAAGAATACATATGTGACGGATTACGTCTAAAGGCAGGGTATTGCGTAATTCTCCGCATAAATCTGAGGCTATTGGAGAGGTGGTGGCACTTAATGTGATGGATTATGTGATGGAATAATTGAGTTCGAAAAAAGATTATTTCCTTGAATAGCACGGAATAATTTATGGGTATGTTCACCTTTAGTTAAGTGACGAGGCAAGAATGAACAAATTCGCAAATGATATATTAACTAATGTACTCATTATTTTGGAAGTTTTTCTAAGATCAAAATACCGACGTCAAGTTTAAAAAGTTTCTAGATGCAGTAATTTTGATTTACCTCTATAATTACACCGTCTACCATCTCTGAGTTCTGCTGAAACGTCTGTGGAAATTTTCGACCAGACAGATTCCGTTAATTGATATCGGCTTCTACACAACAGTGTTTTACTCAATTGAAGGGTGGATGTATGCAATAATTAACGTGAATAAATGAAAGGCTTTGTTCCTTGTGAGCGTTTCCAAAAATAACGTCGATCTGTTATTTGCAATTCCATTTATCTGACGATGAATGGAATAAAACAAGGAATGAATAAAGTGAATAAAACAATTTTCAAAAGAAAAGAGTATTTTGTCTGGAATGTCTGGAAAATATGCGTGGAAAAAAAGAGTATTTTTTGCTTCCGACAACTAATTCCTTTGATCACTGTTGATTCCCATCTTCCAAGTATATTTTTATTCCATCTAATTTATCATGTAATTCAGCATGATTTTTCATGCAATTTTATTCTATGCATTCATCTCGTCGAGGCAATACAATTTCCGTACCATTTACGGGTCACTTTCATTCCGTCACACTCATATCTGATGGTTTCTGATTATTAGCAATGTAGATGTCGGAACGGGAAAGAGCGAATTCCCGAGTTCGTTGAGCAGACAAATTTTTGAAAAAAAACCATAATCAATGATTTTTGACCATTGAAACTGACGGCGAACAGTGAGCAAGACATTATCAGTTATTGCGCCGCTGTAACGCTATCATCTGTCATAAGCATTATTTAACGTCCACGATTTTGATGCATCGCTCTCAGATGAAAGAGTGCGTTCATATTCCCGACAAAAATTTCGTCGTTCATATTTTCCGTGAATGCAGATGCGAGTTATTTGTTTTTTTTTGGTGGGGTTGTTTTGCAGTTCAATTAATCAGAAAAGTGTTTTGCCATGAGTCCACATGAAATGCACGTGCAGCAACAACAACAAATCTAACGTTTCAAGTGCTCATTTGCTGTGCACAATCGCAATAAATACGAAACGACCAGGCAGTCAGTCAGCAAACAGCAGCAGCAGCAGCAACAGCAGCACCACAGCACTCCACAGAAATGAAACTGAATCAATCGCGTAACATCAATCATTCGTTAAGATCTTCCCAACTTTTCTGTGCGTTCTTCGATATTTTGCAGTCCGTTGCTTCTTCACCTAAACCTTTCTTCAGCGCTGCATAATATGGAACATTTCCTTCCAGTTGTTCCTCATTCACCTCTAGTAGATGTGTTGCTAGTCGCTTTGTCAAAACTGGCACCTGTATTTTTCGTATTGTGAACGAGTTTTTGAAAATTACTCCTATTGTGGTCGTTATTTTTCCTTTTATCAACCATTTACACTCTTGGCAATATTCATAATACCTCTCATGTCTGCTAGTGTTTTTGTTAGTGCGCTTGTTGGTGTTATTCTTCCGGACAACGTCACTATGTGTCAACAATGATCTTGTTTTACCATTGAAATGTTTTCAGTTGTATACTTTTCGAGGCATCTCTGGTTTGATTGACCCTTGCAAGTTTCATTCGATGTTCGGTCATACGAAGAGCATTAGACGGAAAGTTTTTACACATCCGAAAGCTGCTTCAGCAACCAGTTCAGTTAGCTTTCATGAAGAGATTAGGAATTGCGCCTATTCATTTCAACGAGCAAGTTCTCTCTCTTGTGTGTTTTTCTTCGTTCTTGCGGCTGATACTTTTGTTAAGAGTTGATTTTTTGTCAGTTGGAAATTTCCTGTTAAATCTGCTCTAAATAGTAAAGAAGGAATATTCATCGCTTATTCGCGAATGAATTCTCTGCGATGAATGCGAAACCACAAATTGTGTTTCGACTGATTTTGGAGCATTTCGATAATAGATTGGACAGTTCCAACCAACAGCAGTGGTCAAATTAGAAAGTAAATGTGTGCGATTGATTGCTTGAAATCGGAAGTAAACTATCGATTCACCAAATATGGTTGATTTTAAATGGCAATAACAATAGCATTTAAAGCGATAGCGATGTTTTTCTTGAATTAATGAGAACGTTTTTGTTTTATCATTACTTCTGATGAAATTCAGATTGTGATACTTTGAATGGCAATGCCAATCGATTTGAAAATAGAACACTACCAACACCATTATTGATAATAAATCACCGAAAGTATAATAAACACCAATTGATTACAGTTTCACTTGAACGTTTAATGCACTTTCTGCTGTTTTCTTATTCATATCGTTTCTTCTTCAAGACTTCGTCCTAGGTACGTGATAATGTGCAGGTTGTAATTTAGCAGTATAATGATGTAACGAACCTGTTCAAAACTGCTTCAGTTGAAGCTCGTTCTCTTAATCACTGTCACTTCATTACCTCACTTCCCACAACAACTGAAGACAAAATATCCGTCCTGGGTCGGAAGGCCTTCCATACATTGCTTGCTGCTCTGAAAACTAACTTAATTGGAGCAAGTTTTGATTCATATTCAACCTCTGATGTACGGAAGCAATTTCAATCATCAATAAAAGTTTGAAACACCGAATTTAGTGCTGCGAGTTGTTCTGTTCCTAATCAAAACAGTTGTAAATTTTGTTGAATAGGCTTGTACATTCCGACACATTGAGATACTAGGCAGCACATTTGAAGTTGAGTCTACTTGAATGAGGATATGTCTAGTTAGCTGGCCAAAGCGACAGCGAACTGAAAATGCGATTAATCACTGAGTCAGAAATAGACATTGATGACCGAATCTTATCAGTGACAAACTCACGGATAAATAACGCCTACTAAGCGATTTATAAGATCCTAAATCTCTTGTATTTGTTAGTGCTTTGCATTTTTCAGATCTTCTCAAACAACATACTCTTTAACATCCTCAACTGTACTGATATTGTAGCCATCGCAACCGTACGGAGCACTGGTTCTCAGGCTGTCAAGCCCCATGCTCTCATTTGACTATCTAACAAACCGCCGTCATTCACTCTTCGAACAACATAAGTGATCGTGACCACTCCTATCTGGCTATCAATTGCATCTCAGTAATAAACCCCAACAAAGTCACGGAATTATTCTAAGTAACAAAAAATCTGTTTTGACGAAGTCGTCGTTAATGCCGATGCAACCACTTGGTGGTGATTAAACAAGCAGTGTAAAAATATGAAATACTTTCGTGACAGTTATGATGATGAACAGTTTACGCTTATTCGCTGATCGATTCATTGCCTTCCGTGATATGTTAAATATCTGTCCATGTGCGAATTCACTCCCACTTCTCCAAACCACTAACATTTAGTATTATCGCTTATCCATCACCGGTCGCATCGAGTTGTATCTGTTATCACTGTTGTAGCTGTCATCACCACATAGAGCGTTACAGATTGACACGGCAGCATTTCATATTTTTTCGAAGAAACATTCTCTGTGTTCACATTACGTTCTGCGTACATACTACGTGCATATTACGTTTTAAGAAAAATGTTTATCGAAAAACACGGTGGGAATTGTGCGTGGTCATGTTTAGGTCGAACGTTATTGACAGCTCATTTATTCTCACGTTCGATTCGCTCCCTTCAACTGTATTCACCTGAAGAGGTTCCCTTACAATTACGAAACAAATTGGGCTGTTGTTAGGGATTGATTAAGCATGAAAGGTGAAAAGCTAAAAAACATAACTGGAATGCAAATAGCTGAACCAATTTTAAAAAATTTTATGATTTGTTTACGTCTTTCAATTCATTCAGATACTATCCACTACTCACTCTTCGTATTGTGTTTTACAGTTTATAGCTAATCGCAAGTGATTATTTGTTCGAATGCTGTGGTTTTTTTTTCGCACACAGATGGTTGATATGTTTGACGCTGAGCGCTGTTTCACAATGAGAAGATCTGCGCGCAATCTGAACTGAATTCACTGAAGCGATTTTTCAGTGAGCGTTCCAGCAAAAAAGTTTCTCTATTTAGAACACAAATTGATTTTTTAGACAAAGTGTCGGTAGATTTCACAGAATCTAAAGTGTTCACGCGTCGAAAATGACTCTTTCGAATCGTCAATATTTCTACATCGGTGGAGCGTGTGCTGTGGGTGCGATTGGTTTTTGGTATGCGATTAAATCCATTCGACGTAGAATCAGCAACTATCGACATCCGTTCAAGCACGTCGGAACTGTTTCAGAACTCTACATTTACCCGGTGAAATCCGGCCGAGGTAGACAGGTTAGTTCTTATTCTGTTGTCGTTTTAAGGTAACGTTTCTGAAATTACTGAAATGTTATTGAAATCTGCGCATGTGGTGGTTCCAATCATGATGAGATGACTTTGAACTGATGCGCTTTTTGTCATGCACGTCTTAATTATAAGCGCAATTTTTCGACTCACCACAAGAATGTTACCTGAGAATATTTCAGTAGCTCGAAACATTGCTTGAGTGATTTTCGTAGAAGTTGTGAAACTGCGAATTGTACTCGTGATCAAACTCAAAACATTTCCATAACGATTGATTACTCACTCAGGTGACATCGATGATGTGCGGTGAGCGAGGCGGTGTTAACGGTGAAATCAAGGATCGTCACTTTCTGATAGTTGATGCAAAAACGAAACATTTCATAACGTCACGTACGCATCCGAGGATTGTGCTCATTGATTGCGATATTCGTGATAACATCCTCACATTAACAACCCCGGAAAGCACGGCAATCAAGATCGATCTTGAGAAGGTGGTAGAGGCGAACAAAACAAATACTGTTATGTGAGTGCGTTTAGCTAATCACCATTGTCACATCTAACGAATCTTCTTGAAGACTTTCTAATTTCACTATTAGTAGGTTTCATTTCACTGATCGATTTGAATGAAGATGAGAGTGTAATGCTCGAACGAGTTTCAGCTTTCGTAACACGGTGAAGAAAATGACTGAGCGTTATTGATATTACGGGTGGGCGATGTTGCATTGTTTTCAGATTACACGGTAGCTTAACGCAGACAGGCTTTGACTGCGGTAAGGAAGTGGGCGAATGGTTAGACAAAGTGCTTCAAATGGAGAATTTGAATTCGCTTGAACTCATCTACTTCAAAGATGGCCTTTACACAGAGCGCTCATGTCAACGACGAATGCGATGGTTCTGCGGGTGGGCACCGACACAAGACGATGAAGTGAGCACGAGAATTTCATTGGTCTTTCGCAAATACGTCAAGATGATGAACTACGCATGATAGTGTTTGCTGAGACTGAATATATCATGTGGATTACTAAAATAACTGAAGAATTAGTATTTTTGAAGTCTTATTTAAGGGTTATGAAGTCTAGTTTATGAATTGTTCACTGTGAAGTTCGTTAGCCATCCTGAGGATTGTTCCATTGCGCCTTTAACTGAGAGAACTGACCATATGATGTTTGCAATTGTTCATTTGTTTTATTGATCTGCGAAATTCGTCAAGAAAATGACAACGGTTCAGGTAGAACTCATCTAAGATCGCACTCATTCAAATTCCCTTAGCTTAGTGACAAGTTTTGTTTGTTCAGATAGCGTTTGTGGACTTGGCATCCTATATGGCATTCAGTAATGCATCGCTGCATGAACTGAATTCACGTTACCCTGAGGACAGTGAAGTGCAGATAACCACGCGTCATTTCCGTCCAAGTATTGTTGTGGATGGATGTCCAGCGTTTGATGAGGATCTTTGGATGGAGTTGAAAATTGGTAGTGCCACATTCGAAATCTATAAACCATGTGCGAGGTAGGCATGAGTCGTTGGTGTTGTTCAGAACATGAGGGCATCTTTAGTCTAACACCTCTGAAAAGCTCATGTTTCCTCAATGTGAGCATTTGTAATGAATCTCAACTGAACAAATAAATGTACATTAGCGATTGCTGTTGTAAGTTATCCCAAATGAGCGTAACATTGCCCGTTTCCAATCCTCAACTTTAATTTCTTTGCAAAAAATAGCTGAGTGGCTCGAAAGGACCATTAGTTGTAATCTGGAATGAATTATCGGCCATTTGATCGTCATTTCAGGGGTATCCTCGTGACCGTTGACCCATCAACAGGTGAAAAAGATCCGGATGTGGAGCCACTGCAAATGCTACGAGAGTACGTTGTTTGTTATACTTTCCAGCTGATACACGTTATTTGCTGAGATCTCTATCGATTTCACCACATCTGTTTCGTATTTCGATATCGAATAGATTCTTTACCATCAGTAATAGCATTTCACAAATCTAACATTTCAGCGATGTGAACCTCACTGAAAACCCAAAATTTATTGACTACAGCTTTTTGAGAATTCCCGTCGTTTCGATGAATGTCCCAGCGTTGTTTAAAGAATATACTGAACTGTAAAACCATTTTCTTTAATGGTTGGTGGCACTTAGTTTCTTAGAATTGAATTCATGATCGTGTGTGACTATGAGTTTGAACTTCGTTAAATTGGCACACGTTTCAGATATCGCTTAGCACCAGAAGGGAAGATGCGCTTGATCTACAAGCAGAGTCCCATATTTGGTGTTAATATGGGTATCAATGAACCGGGTATGATAAGAGTTGGTGACGAAGTATTTGCCAGATACAAGGATGAACCATTTTGAGTGATTGGCGACTGACGAATGCCAGCGAAGGGATTAAAATATTTTTATTGATTTCATTCTGTTGTGACTCTGATAAATCAGCATTGGCCTTTTAAGAAAGCTGCAGTGGTGTTTTGGTCAAAATATAAACGCTAGTGGTTTTTGCACGCCGGTTCAGTGGATTTTTTGTTGTTAACGGGCGAACGATGTTCAGATGAACAAGCGACTAAAATAGATTAAAAATGCTCTAGCGGCGGTTTTTCGCCTTTCCTTTGCGTTTTAATCGATATTGCATGGTTGCGTGTTTTTTGTAACATGAATATGTCAGTTTTCAGTCTCTAAAATATCGATGTCATGAAATTTTCAACGTATTCTTCACCCATTCACATAACGTTGATTACGCATCACTGAAGTTAGTGAGCATAAACGGAACACTCTAAGCAGTGACTAACTGGTTTTGTTGCGGTACAGAACTATCACTTGCTGAAATGTTCATTTAAATGCAGCTGTACGAAATAATGTTTCATTTTGATTGTTTGTGCTGATCATCATAGGAGTATAGCGTATGTCAGTGATCAGAGTGATCTGTGAGTTCAGCTTCATTGTAAGTATTGTTTTTTAAATTTCAGTTCAACTCTGTTGTAATAATCAGTTTCACGTTTTGATGTTGATTCGATTGAAAGTGTATTTATAAACAGTTTTTGCAACTCATGTTCATTGGTTAACCTGATAAAGCTGCCTTTTTTCTGTAAATGATGTTTAGTTCCATTGGAAAGGGCCTAGCAATCAACTAGAATCGATTTTGATGTCGTCGGATGAGAAAAGCTACAAGAGAAGAGATGTCCTAATATTGGCTTCAGAAAGTGCATGTTGAGAGCAATAATAGATGGCACGAATTGATGGGCATTTTTGCAGTACAAAGATCGTCAAAGATAACTGACATTGATCAAAGATGAGTGATCGTGAGCGAAAATTTTCCAAAAGCAAATTCTAATTTTTTCACTTATCGACGTCTTTATCAATCGCTGAAGTGATAAACTCTTTCATTTTTCTATGGACCAACCATAGAGCTCACACCCATTATTTGCGAACAGAAATTTGATGCTGAAGGTGCTAACGAAATTCGATGATGAGGATATAGCATGCAATTTGCTCTAATGATTAGAGCAAATTGCAATTTTTAGAGCAATTTTTACTTATTCATTAATCATCAGTTTGATGAAACGATTGCTTTTCCGTTCATCCCGAACATAATTCCACAAATGTTTATTGCATCTTTCTTCAACGCGAATGATTGAATTTGTTATTAGGTTTCATTTTTTATCGCTAAAGAATCTTTTTTCATTACTTTTCGTTATTGATTGCCGAGTTTCATATTGTTACCGCGATGGAAAAAAAGGTTCCGAAAATACTTGTTTTGTTCCAGAAAATTGATTTCTTTCACGCCACTGAGGAATTTCCGGACCAGTTTTCCTTTCGTTCCTGACATTATACGTAGAAATTGTAAGTTTTCGTATCAGGAGGTGGGGGGAGGAGGCGTGGGATAACAGTGGCATGCCAGATCATGAAAATGGGTAATGGAGTACTCGAGCGTGAGAACCACGGTTCTAATGAAATGCCACACAAACTTAATGTTGGCTAAGCGAACACATTTTAACTGATGCTGCTGCCATACGGCGATTGAAATAGCAAACAGCTACTCGAATTTGTACCTAATGATAAGGCCCGTTCCATTTCACAATGAGCAGCTGCTTTCGTGTGCCTTTCACGTGACTGATACTCTTTTTTTTCGTAGGCATAAAATTGTGTGTTCACCATAGCGCTATGTACACACTCTGAATCGTAAGGTAACAAGTAAGTCTGTTGCAACGATACCTTCGGGTTATCGCCATCAATCGATTTGTAAATGAATTCATTCCTATTTTACACTCCTATTGCCGCAGACATGCACCATATGCATAAGTACAGCTGCTTACCACACCGGTTGACTTCATAATGAGCTAGCAGTGAACGCACTCATACTAAAAGTTGATGCCTACGAATGATGCGGTAATATTCAACAGAAACTCCATATCGAAAAACTTGTTTTTCACGGCTCTTCTTTTATCGATGTGCATAGTAATCACTCCTTTGATCGATATCGTTTTGTCCAAGTGTTTGAAGTGTTTTTAAAAAGCACATGGGAAATTCATCTGATAGTGAGTGAAATTGATTTGAAGATGGTCAGTTCAATGTTCAGTTGATGTTCAGTTCAATCAAGTTTATTTCGAGTGTTATACAACGACTGCTACATGTTCCGTTTGAGTCTCAAGTTTAGTGTCAAGTATGAAATTGATGAAATTCCTTTTTGCATTAGACCGCTAATTACATTCTATATTTTATAGATGTGTTGACGTTTCTTGCACATTTAATCGTTTCCGCATTCATTTATCTGCTTTTTGAGGCAGTATTCTAGCCATCGGAATTTTGCTTCATTGCGCCGAGATCTTTAATCTGTAAACTGTGGCTTACTTTACTAATCGGTTTAAGAATGTCATACAGTCAGTCATTCACTCCTATTCAACTACTAGTTTCGTACTTCGTTTGCTGACATTGATAAGCTTTTGAGCTCGATAGCACGAATGAAGAACTGAAAAATCGTACATGAGAAATCAGTTCTGTCACTTGCTAAGCACCGAATTTGTTGCTTTTTAACGATGTCTATTGAAACTGTACCGAATGTTCGTTTCAATTTTAATTGATATTCAATAGGAAGGAATTTTTCAGCGAAAAACCTTAGATGGTCAAACGTCAAGCAATCTACGTTGGTGGAGCGTGTGTGGTTGGTGCAGCAGGACTCTACTATACAATCAAATGGTTAGCAAGGGTGATCAAGGATTTCCGACATCCTTTTGTACCAGTCGGCACTGTCTCTGAACTTTACATCTATCCAGTCAAGGGATGTCGTGGACAGAAGGTGCGATGTTTCGTTCATTTCTGTTTGTTTGTTCCACTCGCTTCAACATGCACTAAGGCAAGTTGAATCGAGTGGAAAAAATTCATGATTAGCATACGCTTAGCTGTCATCATATTGATATGCGAATGATTCGTGCAATTTTAATGGATCAGAATTGAGCAGAAGAAACACCAAAACATTTGTGATGCACAGGCTAAGGTTGCCGTATTGTCGATCAATTATCCGCAGATGTCAATACCACCACCAAGTTATATCATTACTATCATGGCGAATGCGGTCGTATGTCGAGGCTGAACGTTCATTTTCGACTCCAAAGCGGATAATTCTGAGCAGAAAGCGCTCGTTTGTCGAAGCTATTTTTGCTGTTCCCTTCAATGCTGAAAAACTTGTAGGTGAATGAGATGGAATGCAGGGAAATTGGTGGAATGAAAGACGAACTGAAGGATCGTCAGTTTTGCGTTTATCGAAAATCAACAAACAAATTCATGGATGACAGACAATGCCCACGATTGGTGATGATCCATTGCGATATCAAAGATGGAGTGTTGACATTAACGGCTCCTGAGCATGAGCCAATCGAAGTGCATATTCAGAAAGTACTGGATGCAAATCAGATTGTGATTATCAAGTTTGCTTTGATCTACTTCGCTGTCATTCCATTCTTTCAATTTTTAGCCGTCATCCATCCTCATAATGCTCACTATGCAACGCTCAGTGTTTGAACAGCTTATTGCATGTAGCAAACAAACAAATATGACTTTGTGGCATTGGAATGTGTCGAATAGTTTTGTTTCTGAGTTGTTGTGATGTTCACCCCGAGAAACTAATTTGACGATGAATTTCTCGTACATTTAGCTTCCCTCTAACCCCCTACTTTAGAAAGGCAAGATGTGAAGACTGGCTAAAAGCAGTGTTGAATCATTCAGCGGTGAGCATTAGCGCACTTAACCAAGCAAGCTTTATTGTTGCCGCATTAACCTGTTACGAATTTTTTGTTTTCAACAGCACTCGTTAACGCTAACATCCGCCAAAAGTATTTCCAAAGAAATTTTCACGGCTCGAAACACTGTTGAGGACGAATGCCGATAGGCGCTAATCTTTCACAACAGCATTCGAACAAATGCGAAATAATGATAAGAAGGGGAAATGTGTGTGAGAGTCGTAATTGCAGGATGTATGATGACTTGAAAAATGCCGGTCTTGATTGTGGGCAAGAAGTTGGCGATTGGCTTTCAAAAGTGCTAAACGAGGATGGCCCACTTGGTTTGTTGCAGTATAAAGCTGGACTATACTCTGAGCGATGGTCACATCGTGGATACAGATGGTTTTTCGGTATAGCACCAATTAAGGAGAAGGTTTCTCGAATTTTTTGACCAATTTCTGATGGCATCATAAGATCATGACTTTCGAGTGTAGCATTGGAATTTTTTTTCGCAAAATGACTCGACTTCATTGCGCAGTGATAGTGTTGTAATTCTTTTTCGCGGGAAGTTTTCATCCCAGAGCATCGCAAATGCCCAAAACACTGATTGCACAATGAAGTCGAATCGTCCTGCGAACTTTCATCTCAGAGCTGAATGCACTGAAAGGCAATAAGTCAGTGCAGAAAATGCGATGATATTCACTAGTTCATGAACTCTATATGCCGCTAAGCAGTTGTTCATTTCATCGATAAATTTTCATTTCAATGCATATTTATAAAAAACTCAATTTCGTCAGTTGAAGCGCTTCAGCGAAACGATCATTGCAGATCGCCTATCAATATCTCGGACCATATCTGTGCATCACAAAGCCATCGATTGAAGATGTCAAAGCTCGCGTGTCAGCTGATAAAAATATTAGTGCGCGTAATTTCCGAGCAGCGGTTGTAATCGAAGGATGTCCAGCATTCGATGAAGACTGGTGGATGGAACTCAGAATTGGTGATGTTCTCTTTCAGTGCTATGAGACATGTGATCGGTGAGGCTTTCGTTTGTTCAATTACCGCAAAGCTGGCTTGATATATTGGAACGAAAAATGAGCGAACGAGCAATTTCGAACAGTTTCTCATTTCCATTGATACGGTTTCGACACTTTTCGCATTTTCAATTGCAAATTCATTCGGTGAACATATGAAAAGGGATTTGCATCGCATGAATTTGCATCCTATTTTCTTGCAAAGCATTCACTCATTATATGGAACACTGACGTGAATAAAATTTTCCATCTTGAAGGTGCATAATCCCAACAATCAATCCTTCCACTGGCATCAAAGATCCAGATATGCAGCCGTTACGAGTACTTCGACAGTTAGTTCCTTACTGAAGCTTTTGTCTTGTGAAGAAATATAGCCGAATATCAGCACAAAGCACTCGAAAAAAAGTGGAATTACTTGAGATGTGTTGATTCATTTCTATTTTGAAAGTATGTTTCGAATGCTTCATGCGAAAAAAATTCTGATGTTCTGCAGTAGACAAATAGATCGCACCACTGAACGATTATTCATATGTTTTGTTTTGCTTTCATAGTGAATCACAAGTTTATCCGATATGAATGTCATGTTCTCAAGTATGAGGGTGAAATTATACGTTCTGCATTCCAACTGATTTGCAGATATCGATTAGCTCCAGAGGGTAAGCTTCGAGAGCGCTTTGGGCAAAGTCCACTATTTGGCGTTTATATGGGAGTTGATCATTGTGGTACAATTCACGTTGGAGATCAGGTCTTCGCACGATACAAAAGTCATCCATTCTGAAACAATGAAATATTTCGTTATATAAAAGTCATCCATTCTGAAACAATGGAAAATTCCTTATTGAAAATCGAATTGTTTTGTTTATTGTGTGACGTTACTCCAATTGTAATCCAATGAAACTTTCTTTTTCTATCCATGTGATTTCGTTTTTTTTTTGTCTTTATCATTGTAATGTTCGTTTTCCTTCTCAATAAAGACTTCTTCATGCGATATGTTTCCTGTTGTAATTTGTTCATTGAAGAGAGATGTTAACTCTATGGTCAACTAGAAGGTGACATTCTTATAGACGTGATGTATTCCAGTGGTAGAAGTTGACGAAGTCTCCCTCGATTCGTGATACAGTGCTTGGATGACGCTTAAGTTGATGGAATTCAATGAAATCGAGTAAACGACTACTGACTGATTGTGAAAGGCAAAGCCGTTTCATGCAGACAATGAAAGTGTTGAATTTCATTTCGTTGTTGGACAAGCCGAACAAGAAGCTGTTATGAACATCGTTGTTTTGAGTGCATTCCATGTTCACCACGATAAGATCACCCGAAAATTTGAGATGTCTACACGTCGAGGAATATTTGTTGCTGGTGCGTGTGTGACACTTGCGACAGGAGTGTATTATGCAATCAAATGGATAAGTAGAATGGTCAAGGATTTGAAACATCCTTTAATGCAAATTGGAACTGTGGCTGAGCTTTACGTACATCCGGTTAAGTCGTGTCGTGCTCGAAAGGTAGGTGTGACGTTCGTTTCAGTTGCTCTTAATTTTTTTTCTGTGATATTTGAGATTCCTCAGTTGTTCATTTGATATCAAAGCAATCATTTGTGATCTTAATGGTTGCGACTTGATCCTCAAAATTATCCCATCATATAGAAAAATTGTCATTTGTTTGTGGATTCTCATCTTTCTGTCTTCTTTTATGTTCATCAGGTAGAATGGCCGTCTAGTCAGCTCACGGGCAATCCTGCTAAATGTACGATTTCTTAATCTGCTCACATTTCCACTGATACATCGTTGCCGTTGCCATTCACTGGCATTATTTTTATGACCCTTCAAAGCAGTAAAAAACATTCAATGGTGCAAATCAGGTAGAAAAGCAGTACAAATCAAATAGAAAATATATCTCATAGCCTGAATTTCCCGTTATTAAGCCGATTTACATTTCCAAACAGAGAGGTTGTCATTAACGGAATTCATTTTTTCATATTGAATTATCGCTGCAACAAAATTACAGGTAAATGTGATGGAATGCTTGGGAATTGGAGGCAAGAAAGGTGAGCTGAGAGATCGTCATTTTTGTATTTATCGAAAGTCGACGTGTAAATATATGACCATGAAACAGTGTCCACGACTAGTGATCATCGATGGTGACGTAAGAAATGGAATGTTAACCCTAACAACCCCAGAACATGAACCAATTCAAGTGGACATTCACAAAGTTCTGGCTGCAAATCAGATTGTTAATGTGAAGTATGTTTCAATTCATCTCACAGTCACTTAATTTTTTACCAATTTTCTTTTTTGTTTTCGTTTCAGAACAGCGCCATCATCAAAACTTCAATTTCGAGTTGCTAATCCGAACTCTCAAGCGGACAAATATTCCTGGGTACTACGGCCCGGGTATTGTCAATATTCAATATCGACGAGTTGTCGTGTTTTTAGTCGGGAAATTTGATTCGACGTTGAATGTCTTGCTAGGTTCTATTCCGGTGTAATTGAACTTCCAAAAGCATATGAAGGCTGAGCACCAACGGTGACCACTTATTTCGCGAATATTTTATTCCAAAATTTTTGTAATTATCTGAAATTCCGGTGGTCACTCGTCAATTCTAATACCGTTTTTCTCAAATGTGCAGAAGATGCAGGAAAAGTGAGAAATCAGAGGAAACTTAATATATTTGTCGTGAGAGAACAATATGTTACCTGATATGGATGGTGATGTCCACTGATGAACTAAAATTCAAAAGAATATGCTATCAACGTACGACACAAAGTTGCATTCATGGTTCTTCAGTCATTCCGATGTAACGTCAAAAGATGAAATCGCTCCGCTCATGTGAAAATACACCAAATGTGATAATTGTGCATGAACATTTGGCTGAAACTCATGGTTGCAGAATGTACGGTGATTTGAAAAATGAAGGTCTTGATTGCGGACAAGAAGTTGGCAATTGGCTTGCGAAAGTTTTGCATGAGGACGATCAGCTTGGTTTACTTCACTACAAAGATGGACTTCACAGTGAGCGATGGTCACATCGTGGATACAGATGGTTTTTTGGCATAGCACCAATCAAAGACAAGGTTTCGTCCTTCTTCATTTCCATCTTTTCGTTAAACACTATACATGATCTGTTGTTGATCGGACTTCAGTCAGTCGGTTTTTTAAAATGATGCAGAGAACTCGAAAGTGTTTTAAGGGATGAAGAATGTTCCGTGAAAGTTCAGCTATCATTGAAACATGAAAATATTGCCTGCAGAAGTGCGCTTGTTCTAGACTAATTATAAATTGTTTGTTAATTCATCAGTTTGCATTGAATCACGCAGATTATCTTCAAATAACTCATTTTTAGAACGCACATAATTTCAGATCGCCTTTCCTTATTTGGCGCCATATTTATGTGTATCACGTGCATCAATTGAAGACGTAAAATCTCGTTTGCCAGATGATGAGGAGATAAGTGCACGTAATTTTCGAGCTAATATCGTGATCGATGGATGCGCACCGTTTGATGAGGACTGGTGGATGGAACTCAAAATCGGTGAAGTTGTGTTTGAGTGTTATGAGTCATGTGATAGGTAGTCTTTTCAGTTCAACTTCTTATTCAGTTAGACATTCAGTTCTTATTATTAGATAGAAAAACCAGCTAATTTTGAACAATAACACCTCCTGTTGCTCTAACGTTGAACATTTTTGATTATATTTGTCTCAAATAACCACTCACCTCCACTCCTCTAACAAGGGAAGGTCACGAACTTACCCCAACGTTTCGGGGTGAGATGTATATCATTTTGTAGGGCTCGTATAGCTGATTACGAATATGCAAATATTTTTTGCGGCGGACAAGTGGGACGGAAGATATGGCGGGGAAAAGATTTTCAGTGTATTGAAGTGAGATTCTGAATTAGCATTTCGTAACGGCGGCTTGGCCTAGTGGGTAGTGTGCTAGCACGAGGATTGGATGCTCGGTAGTTCCGTTCCGCACGCTGCCGAAGTTTTTTTTCTCTTACATTATTCCTAACATATTCAAGTAGTCGTAATATTCTGCAACTTCACTCCCCACAACTTTTTCAAGTTGTGGGGATGCTTCCAATTTTTATTTTTTGTTTTTTTTAAGTTTGATATTTTTTGTTTTCCATATCTGATCATAATGGATGTGTCTGTTTACAACAAAACGATCGAAACATAGATGTAGGTTACAGCAGATATCCAACCGCTCGACAGATATTTCTTTCGGATATTTAAAGCATTCATCCGCAAGATTCACTCGTATGTTATTATTCACGATATTGACTTCCTGATCTATCGGCGTGAAAATATTTTGCGTATTTTGGAAGTGGTTTTCAACCAGTTCTGCAATCCGAAGTTTCGGGATTTCAACAGGTACTCTTGGTACGCGTGCGGATATGTCCAACAGCATCCTGATCAATTTGAAACGCCAGTCCAAGTGTGTTTCCCTCAACAAGTGACTCAAGATTGTGATATAGATCGTTGTGATCAGTTATCCTTTGTAAAATGTTCTTATTGTAACCTACGTCTATGTTTCGATCATTTTGTTGTAAACAGACACATCCATTATGATCAGATATGGAAAACAAATAATATCAAACTTTAAAAAAAAACAAAAAATAAAAATTGGAAGCATCCCCACAACTTGAAAAAGTTGTGGGGAGTGAAGTTGCAGAATATTACGACTACTTGAATATGTTAGGAATAATGTAAGAGAAAAAAACTTCGGCAGCGTGCGGAACGGAACTACCGAGCATCCAATCCTCGTGCTAGCACACTACCCACTATGCCAAGCCGCCGTTGCGAAATGCTAATTCAGAATCTCACTTCAATACACTGAAAATCTTTTCCCCGCCATATCTTCCGTCCCGCTTGTCCGCCGCAAAAAATGTTTGCATATTCGTAATCAGCTATACGAGCCCTACAAAATGATATGCATCTCACCCCGAAACGTTGGGGTAAGTTCGTGACCTTCCCTTGTAAGCTCGAATAATCAGATCGAAATTTAAAAGCGATTTTGCATTACCGTCGAGAACAAAATGTAAAACGCGCCCTGGATGCTGTTGGCATTCCCGAAAATGATAAACGCTTGCTTTCAATGTCAGCTCATCGCAAAAATCTTTCAAAATTGCCTAGGTGCCCCCTTTTATTTCAATATCACATTTCCTGTTCGAGTTGGCTTTCTATTCTAGCTGTGACAATATCCATAATTTACCTCGTATTCAGAATACAGTGAATAAGCGATTTTTATGGATGTTTATTTTTGATCCTCGCATTGACTTAGAAGAATCGATTCCCTGATCACCTATGAGCATCCACTGAAGAACCGATAATCCTGTACATATGCGTTTAAGGTGCATGATCACAACAATTGATCCATCAACTGGTTACAAAGATCCGGATATGCAACCGTTAAAAGTACTTCAACAGTACGTTACTATTGCTAGAAATTAATCACATTTTGCGGCCACAAGCAGCATCAGGCTGACTGATCTTCGTTACGCAATACCACTTGTTTTCTTATCAATACCACCTTTCTGTGTTAGCTCTATCGGAACACTTTTATATCATTTCAACACTGATGTCGTCAAAACAGGTATTGTTTCTTGTGTTTACCTGATGCCAGGCCATGTTACCAAGATCGATACTCAATTCTCCACCTGATTAACAACACTCGTTCCCTTCGTCTTGTAGTGACAGCCTGAACTCAACTTGAAGTTCGACATGACAAGCGAACTCTATTGCTTCTTTGTTTTCGACTGAGTGAGTCAACTAATTTGCAGATATCGATTAGCTCCAGAGGGTAAGCTTCGAGAGCGCTGTGGGCAATGTCCGCTGTTTGGCGTTTATTTGGGAGTTGATCATTGCGGTACAATTCACGTTGGTGATAAGGTCTTCGCACGATACAAAAGCCATCCATTTTGAGGAGATAGTCTCAAAGCCGATTTCCCTTCAGCTCAGCAGTGATAGAGGACCGCATCCGAATAAGCGTTGAAATACGCCACATTCAAAAAGTACGTATCTTTTTTCGAAATTTAAGCGCACAAGCGCACGCATTCCAAACTCCATCTGTGCATATCAATGCCGTACAAATAACTCACTGATCCTAAATCAGCATGTTTTTGTACCTCATTTTGTGCGGTTAGTTGCAAAGTTTGCATTGAATATGTTGAATAATGCGTGCATTTCTAAAATTATGGCAGTCATCGCATCCTTGTAACTGATCATGAGGTTTCATGTAAATGAATTCGTAACTAACCGATTTTACTCCTGATCCATTCGTTGAACGCAATTTTCCAGTCTTTATTGATCTAATCATTAAATTGATCTGCGATGAAAGTGAATAAATTGATTTAATTTCTTCCTTTTTTACACAGTTAATGCAATATTACTGCATTAACTGTGTAAATATTATATTATTAACTGTAAATATCATTATTAAAATAACATTATTTTTAGGAATTGCTTTCGTGGGTTCATTTTTCCCGTTGTTTTGGACAATTGGAATTGAAGAGAGAACAAATGTGTTGTCTGCAGATAGAAATACTGTCCACTTGCAATTCATATTGTTCAAGATTTTCTGCTCACATCCTGTAATTTGTTGTTTTATTAACCAATCTCTTCTCAGTTTTTCCACCTCTTCTAATTTGCTTCGCTCTGATCTTCGTCTTTGCTTTACCACGTTTCAGTTTTCCAAGCAACTGCTAGGAAAGAAAGCAACAGGTGATCGAAGAGAATACGTATAACTGCTGTTTAGATCCATACCAGTGTCGTTTACGTCAAAACTCTTGCATGCTCATATACTATAATCGTGTTGTTGCTATTGCATATATTGTGACTCTATGAAGCGATTGTTGTTTTTAGTCGTCTAATCTCAAACTTCGGTAATTGAACCACAAACTGAAACATTAAAGAATCCGTTCACGAGATCGCTGGAACAATACATTCGAGTCAAGTTTAATGAATTGAATGGTGCAATACAAAGGCGTTTTGAGAATGGAGAGAGCGCAGCTGACGAAAACATAAAGCCGAATAATGATAATAATAATAAGTGCTATCATTGTTGTAATAATAACACTTAATGATAATATGGCAATACAAACCATTTTCTAAATACTAATCATCCATTTCAAATGAACTTCTTAACCAGTAGTAATATAGTAATCAGCAACGACAACATGGCTACCGATACGATCGATGCTCTTGAGGCGCACGATCGACTCATCCATTAGGTTTTGCTGAAAGCAGTTCGCTCATTTTGAAATTCAAGGTCTGAGTATTACTGCTTCAAATATCATTCTCGGACTAGAGCAAATACCACACCTCTTATAAATTAACATAGTTCAAGCTAGTATGATTGATGTGGTCGTATAACTGATACGAGGGGATCCGTCAAATCATGAGAGGAAAATCACAAAACTTCTTTACTCTGTATCATTCCTCTCCGGCCGAACTACTGATTTTTTTGAAGCGAAATATTAAAGTGAAGCAAGGGTGACGCTTATTTTTCTTGAAAACTGATCAACGAGCTACGTACTGCTAAAACTAGCAACATTCAACATAACGAGTTTTTTCCACAAGCCAAAATTTTCCTCATCCGAACGGAATCAAAGCCGAAATATGGCATATGTAAATTGACTTTGTTAGCAACTCATTCTCAAGATCATCTTCTCGATAAAAGCGGATTGATGCATGTAATTAACTGAAAACATTCCATTCGACGAATAGCAAATCATAGATTGCGAAACCTGTGAACACATTGAGTCGACATACTCTAATTCAAAAGTTCATTAAAAAACCACATTCAAAAACCATATTGACACAGGTGACCCGTTCCTATTCATTTAGTGAATTAAAAATTTGACAAATTATATCAAGCAAAGAGGGGGTACGAATGCTGTGCTACGCTGATTTCAAGAATGCACTTATTCGCACATGTTTTATTGTACATACGGAGCAATAAAGTAAACCACTGTGACATGTTCAATAAGCTTCATTTCAGTATATCATCATGTACCAACCAACACAAGTAGTTTATTTTTAGATAACAAATACATATTATTTTTTTCGAAAATTGGAAAGCACATGATTCAATGAAAAACATTGACAGAGCTCTATTATTACTGCAGCTGAATATTCATTGCAAAACTGTGTCCTATTCATTTGCCTGCCTACTTAAGCGATCTCACTATCAGTCACTTATCACTTACGGTCGTATCCAATTTGGAAAGTTAGAATGCCGGCATTATTTGCGCTCCTCGGTCTTCTGCCCCTAATCGGTGAGTTGTCGACATTGATGCCAATCGAGAAACATTTCCTAGAGAAGTTGGTAGCGAGTGTGAGCATGAGGTTGGTGCCTCCCTCGCACCTTTGTCAAAACTGTGCTTTCATTCACGCGATTCACGTGGTTCAGTGAACAATTCCGGTGGTGATGATCAGCTCAGTATCAGAACAAATCCTCATAATGAGGCATTGTTGTTGAGTTTACTCCAACTATGCCCAATTACCGTCAGCACTCGATTTTAGCGAGTAAACATCTCTCATTTTCGGATCCAATCTGAGTGGTGATATTACGATGTGCATGGGTTTCGAATGACTGCATTTGTTATTATGGGTGATATGCGAGTTAGATATCAATTGAGGATGATTAGTGTGCGGGTGTAATAAAAGCTTGTGATTGTAGTCGCACATCGCTCACAACCACAGGCATTTTCAAAACATTGACATGATTCAAACTATTGTTAGCAGCTGTCTAAAATCCACTCCGGGCATCCCAACACCAAATGACTGTAGAACAGATTAGAAGGTCGTGTGCTGAACCACGAAAATTAGCTTTAATATCCGGTAAATTGTCGAAATTTTTGCGGTCCGCTTAAAACGGCGACTAATTCATGAGCGCTGCGTGGACATCAAAATGATAATCAGGCGCTGATGATACAGGACAGGGAGAGCAATTCGTTAAACGCTTTTCGTTGATTAGTCAATGTCTTCTTCCCAACAGAAGCCATCTTCATTGTCCTCTTGTAAAATGCAACAGATCTGAGGAATATGGGAAGATGAACTTCGCTATAACTACGACAGCAAATAAAACCTTCAAGCCCCGCTGAATTGGATACTTCTCAAATGCATCTCTAATTACTTACTTCAGTGACTGCACAATGGGACTGCCCCAACTCACTGCTCACTCCAGCCGCTAAACAAGCGATCGTTGCAAAGCACAACCAACTCCGTGAAACTATTGTTCATGGAAAGGCGCTGCGAAAGGGTGATGTTCCGATTCCGAAAGCAGCCAATATGTATGCAATGGTCAGTCTTTGATTAGTTTACCTTCTACTTCAATTCATTTGAAATTTGAATGTTACGGTAATCAGACTATATTGATGACGCTTCCAAGCAGTCAACCTTACATGAATTGGACTCAGTTATCAAAGTTTTCGATTTTTATGCAAAGCGATCAGCACAATTTATTGAGCGATATCTGAACACGACTCGGTGATGAAGGGCAGAAAAGAGTGCTATTCGCAAGAAACCTATTATCTTTATGGCTCAGTGCAAAAATGCACAAAACTGAATCAGTTAGAACTGAAGACCCAGCCACATGAGTGAAACAATTGTTGAACTTTGAATGTCATACTGAACTTGTTTCCTAATGTGTATGTTGCAGAAATGGGATTGCGATTTGGAGAAGCAGTCACAGGAGTGGGTTAACCGATGTGTGTTTGAGCATTCACCTCAAAGTTTCAGAAATGCTGGAGAAAACATCTTCGCTTCCTCAACAACCGGCAGTTTGGGAGATCTAGGTGAATAGAACGATCAGATCCAGCTCCACATCTTAAACAATTCATGCTTTTAGTCTGGTCCCACCTCTAATTTTTTACTTATTCCCGGTCCGGCCCGGGCTCCAGCAAGAAAGTTCGGCCTCCAATTCCAGCTGATTTTTTCGTGGAGTCAAAAAAACTCATGTTGCCTCTGGAGTTTGAGCATCACTGGATGTGGCTGGTAGACAAATCTCATTCAACGCGTTCGTTGACACTAATCCTGTTGCATCTTTCAAAAGTCCGTCAGCAAAACCGTCAGTTCGTCTCTTCATGGTGATGGAACCCTTTTGAACCAAACGTACACCGAAAAATTTATTAAATGATGGCTTTGTTCAGGTAAATACGGAGTGACCGCGTCAGAGGCTTGGTGGTCCGAGTTGAAACAAGTAACTGACGATATGATGAAGATTGAGAACAACGAAGTTCCGTTTAAAGGCGCTATTTTCGGAGTTGCTGGTCATTGGACTCAGGTCATCGAATTAATGGTTTAATCCATTAAGAATGAATGCGCTGTTAACACGCATTGGATCTGGCACAAGATCGATAATGAAAATTTCAAATCTGTTAATTAGCAGAAACATGGCTGCTCCCAAAATGAACTTTTGCCGCATTCGATTCCATCCTGAACTGAATCTTTTGCATGATCAAATGACAAGAACATGAAACGATGTTAACATTTCAGATGGCATGGGGTGAAACATCAAAAGTAGGATGCGGTATACAAAACTGTACAAGAGGCACAAGTGGCTGGAAGCAAGTCAACGTTGTTTGCGAATATCGCAATCAGTAAGCAAATTACGATCATCAACGTTTAGCCCAGCGCTAGACCATCTCTTTCATTATGAGACTGTTAATTGATCATTTAGACGATACTTATCTTAAATTAGAAAAATATTTGCTATATAATCGTCATCTTTTCTATTATTTTCTCAACTTTCAGGGGCAATTTTTGGTCTGCACCCATTTACAAGATTGGTGATGGTTGCCATCAGGATTCTGACTGCACATCGTTCCAGGGTTCGAAGTGTGATACGTCTACCAATCTTTGTTTGTCGCCGTAAAGATTGCTGTGTGTAATCGTTTTATCTCATACTGAAACCCCACAATAACATCAATAAACAATTAGACAATTCATGAGAATCTGCATTTTTCCATATGGACATTATCAGTGCAGTTGCTGTCGATAATTTTGGATACACAAACACATTTAACTCGCATGGATATGTCTGGATGTAAACGATTTCGTTTCGACATAGTGCACGATATCAACTATTATTTAAACACCGCAAACCGAATGAAGCATAAAAACGATACCATATTGAGATTCGTCAAAAGGAAATATCTGATAGAGGGTCATAGGATTACCTTTCAACTAAACATAAACTAAAAAATTATCACACGAAATCTTGAAAGCGATAATTCCGAGCTGACGTTTAACTCGAACTTCAATCGATATTCCAAACCAACACAATTCGATCATTTTTTGAATCAGTGGATGATTCTCTCGGCCGCGATTTATTTGTATGGGCGCATCTCAATACTTAGGCCATTTTCTAAATTAAAGATCAACGACTAAAAATGAATGATACGAATGACGATTCCACTTCTAACAAGCAATAAAATCATGCGTTACTCAAAATAATAGTTCGACAGGAATTACAACAGTGTTAGTCGCGGTATGGATTCAGTATACACAAAAAAATCATGCAATTTTAATTCTCATGCAACGTGCCACGGCACGAGAAGTCATACTCCAAAACAAACCGCATGTATTGCATGCTTGCACAGTCTATAGGTCCAATTCGATGTTCTCAGCTGAAACCATGAAAGTTGAAAAGTCATAAAGGGCAATCATAGCGTAATATTAACCGCTCATAAGTTTCGAAAAAATTCCTCAAACATTCTGTCTGCTCACATTTTAACTACGTGATAGTGATGGTTTCCGAACGAAACTTCACTTCGTTCAGAATCCGACCGAATCGACTTTTCAACATTCCGACATTCGAAATTCCGGTCGAACATCAAAATTGCTCGGTCAGAATCCGTTTTTCGGAGTTGCGACCGAAATTTGTCGGTTTTTTGCGACCTAACGTCGGTCAGATGCCATCACTGTTATTATCCGAGAAGCTTTAGCCCACCTGTGCCTGAACTAAACTCAGTTTGAATTAGTCTCAAATATTTCGTGACTTCTGTAACACATTGGTTGACTTCATCTCCACCAATTGGCTATGTTCTTTGGTGCGGCAAGGAAGATTATTGTTTTGATGCAAGAGGAACGAGTGCTTTTGAATTCGTCAATTGTTGTTAGTTGGTCGCACTAAAAAGATTTGGTGGGATGCATAGAAAACAGGAATTTTGGTCCATTTCCCAGAATTTATGAATGAATTCAGGAAATATGTCTCTTAAATGAATGGTCTGAATGATCCATTGAAAACGCTGGTGGAGAAGTTTGTGATGATATACAGGATAAATTTTGGAGCTTTGATTCGAGCGCGAGTGGTGTTTTCGACGGTAAACCTCCTCTGTCAAAGTTTTGGCCTCTGATGGTTAATTCATATTTGAATGTGTCCAAAAAAAAAGCCATCCGAATTCTACGATCGTTCGTTTCAACTTATTTGTGTGAATCCGGATCTTCGACACTGTTACTTCCGAGAACAAAGCATTGGCCGTGATTGGTGACTGAGAGTGACTTGTGTTGTGATCTTCGAGGCTTGCTCCCTTGTGTTTCAAAATTGGTATGTTAGGTATGTTGTGCTTCATGTTTCCATTGGGCACGAACTTCAGTTCATTTTTTCAACCAATTTGTTAAATGTACAGATTCACTGATTCGAAAATGTATCCAAATGGTTAATTTCTGGAAACATGTTCGCACTCAGTACTTCAGGTCATAGCAGTTCCAAATTGTCGATAATTCACTACTTCAATTACATGTTCAATTCATCAAGAACTTTGTTTGTTTTCTCATCATTGGTCATATTTGATGTATCGATTTCTTTTTTCCTTCATCTTATGACAATTTCTTTACCGTCAATCTTTGATAAATGCATTTCCAATCAATGCAGTACTTCTTCCGTGACAAATGACAGCAAGTCTTTTAATATTAATGACTGAAATGTTTGAAAGTGTTTCAAACAATCATAATCGATCACTGGAGTTCCTAAAATCCTTGCATAACGACTGATCATGGAAGTGGAATTGGAATACAAAATGGTAGGCTTTGCGCAATTTTCACATCTCAAACACGGGAATTCAGGCTTATATTCACAGATTGATGGATGTCCACTTATTGCTCAACTATCACATTGATAGAACGACTGCTTTTCGTTCTAACCGAAGATAATTTCTCGAATGCTAAATGCCTGCATCTTTTTCATGAAGAAAGGAACTTGTTCATAAATCTTAATTTTTCCATCGCTAAGGAATGTTTTTTCCACTGGCTTTCAGTTTTAGTAACTAAGGATCATGAATTTTCTGCAGTTGGTGAACAAAGAAAAATGATTTTTCATTTCTGAGACTTAATTTCGTTCATGTAACCGGAGATTTCTAGGCCATTTTCAGCTAAGTTTTGTCGATGTGCGTGAAAATAGTAAATTATGACAACAGGGAATGGTGGCCTGCCGAAGCATTCAAGGCCGACTGGAACTTCCAAACGTGAGAAGCACTGATTCGTATGAAAGGTTCACAGTTGAAGAGTGAAGAGTCTGCTGTCAACTGCATTGACCATTGATGTTTTGATATAATCTCTGTTTCGATTGCATATCTGTTTCTGATGGTTTCGTTCGCTTGATTATTTGCTGATTTCCCGTTTTAACTTTAATTTTCATAGCTAATTTTCTCACTTTACTCGTGGTCACCACAAATGCAGCTTTTATTATTTTTTTTTCATGCGAATATTTTGTGTGAACTCAATACTTATGTGTCTAAACTCAATCGAATCCCATTCGCGACACATTTTGAAAATCCTAAGGCCTGACCCATTTACTGTGTTTACAGAATGAATGTGCTTAACGATGAGCATGAAACACCCTAAGTGATGACCGCTGTTGTGTAGTGATCGAGTTAGCATATGTGATCAAACTAGCATACATGATCTGCTGCTTTGTATATGAGTTGTCGTCTTATCGTTAGAAATATACAAAAAACTCTATGTAAGGGAGAGATTGCATTGTCATGGTTTTGCTTTCGGGTAAAGTATTGTCTTTCGTCGTCTCGGGCTTTCTTCGTCGCTCATCAGTCTTCAACAACACAACAACCGGCATTTTCATTACATCACTGAAAGATGTACGTTGTTATAGGTGAATCGTAGTGCGCAGTTGACCGCCCACTGATATGACCCGATCTCTTGCGATCACTACTGATATGACCTCATCTCTTGTGATCGATCTCCAATGGAGTTGCTCTTTTCATGCTTGCGTCAAACGATGTTGGTTCTATTCGTTCATGCATTCATTATCTTTGAATAGTTCAAGAAAACATTCCATTGTTTTTTGACAAAGTGTTTATTAAGTGCCATCAATTGGTTATCATTCAAAACCAGTTCTTGGAAAGCACTTTTATATATTCACTAGTGCAGCATCTCCCAGTGATGACTTTCATTGATATTTCTTTCAGTTAGGAATCAGCTTTCACAACATACAAGTTCTTGAAAAATATGTAATCAGAGTTCGTCTTGAAGAGGATTTTGTTGCCGTCCATAGCTGGGACTGAAGAACTTTTTCAGTACATTGTTTTATTACTGTGTTTATGAAAATCCACTGCTGGTTAACGGGCAAGTGTAAAAAGTTCTCACCTGAAAAAGGAAATTAGAACGTTGCAAGTGCAGTCATAACGGTCCCTCGAAAGTTTATTCATTGTTGATGACAAACAATTACTTCGTGAATTCAAGATGTCCACACGTCAAATTGCTTATGTTGGTGGAGCCGTCGTGATCGGTGCCACGGGACTGTACTATGCGATTAGATGGCTACAGAGAGCCGTCAAAGATATAAGATATCCTTTCGTACCGATTGGAACTGTTGCTGAGCTTTACATATACCCGGTTAAGTCATGCCGTGGACAGCAGGTATCTGTTCGTAATATGGATGTTTCAGTCGCATTGATTAAAAGAACTTGCCATTCCGCAGACAAGAACTTGCTTTTATCACTCTTATCAAAGGACATAGAATAATTGTTATTACTGTTGCTGTTTTCATCACTGTTATCATTATTATCACCATTAATATTATTATTGCCACAGTTTTCAATATAAATGTTTCTAAATCAAGTGAGCTGTTAATTGTTATGTTTTCAGGTAGAAGCACTGGAGGTCACCAAATTGGGTGGTAGAAATGGTGATTTGAGAGATCGTCATTTTTGTGTTTATGTCAAATCGACTCTAGTTAATCTAGATGCTAAACAGTGTGCCTCTTTGGTGGTCGTCGAGCCGAACGTTGAAAATGGAATTTTAACGCTATCAGCGCCGGGCCATAAACCTGTTTCTGTTGATATCGAAGAAGTTATTAAAAGACATAATGTCGTTACTGTTAGGTATTTGTGACCAAATCATTGCTTTCATTCATCTCTTCTTCATTGTTATCATTACCAGTCACGTATATTCATCATTCCAAATGGATTTATTATATCCATTGAACATTCTGTCATATCACTGATACTTTATCATCTTGTCTATCTGATCAATTCATATGTTGATGCTCATTCTTATGCGAGTATGATCGAATTAGTGAAGTGGCTCCTAGCGCTGTCAAACGATTCTCTCAGGCAACCTTTTGGGTTGGGTCTCTGTCAAGAAACATAACCATGACAATCTGCATGAATACAGTACTTTTCCCAATGTTCTTTTCGGATAATCGCATGCAGCAATCAATTTATTATGTTTGAGATTGTTCGGTAACGTGCGACAAGCGGGTCTCGACTGTGGAGCTGAAGTCGGTAAGTGGATTGCAAATGTTTTGGGGAAGGAGGACGAATTCGGTTTGCTTTGCTATGTTGATGGTCTCTACAGTGAGCGATGGTCACGTCGTAAATATGGATGGCTTTTCAGTTGGATACCCAGAAACGAGAAGGTTCCAAACAACTACGTCTTGTTCGATCGTGGCAATGTCTACACATAATCCAGAGACATTCTTCGTTCACTTGATACACCTTCCTTCATCAGAACAAATTTCACTGCATATTGCAATATGTAGACGAATATTCGATTGCTGAGTACGTTTCAGATCGCCTATCCTTATGTCGCACCATTCATGTGCTTGAATAGCGCATCGATTTCGGACATAAAATCACGTTGTGGTAACAATAAGCCGTTTAATGCCCGATACTTCCGAGGCAATATAGTGATAGATGGATGCTCAGCATTTGATGAGGATTGGTGGATGGAGCTCAAAATCGGTGACGCCGTATTCGACTGTTATGAACCATGTCCTAGGTAACTGGCCGCGGCTACTCTTTCGATCACAATGTTCCACGTACGATTTGAATTGCACAAAAAGGCGATTATTACATACGGTCTACTTTGGTCTCACAAGAATTTTTCGTGTTGGAAACCGCACGAATCGTGATCGTTCCGAGTTTCTCACATGATATCGTTTTTGCGTATAATTGCATTGCAACACCTATTAACGCTCCAAAACGATGTAGAACTTGCTATTTCAATCCTCAGCTTATTTTGTAGAACGCATATTCGCATGAAAGTAAATGAAATTATTTGGGAGAAATTTCGAACGAAACAATGAAAGAGAATTAAATAAATATGGATTTAAGATGTCATGTGATAACAATCAATCCGGCAAACGGCGTGCAAGATCCAGATGGGCAACCGTTGCGCGAGCTTCGACGGTATGTTCCTCATCAATCTAATCCCAACAGTTTTTCTCAATTTCTGATCGATCCTCAACAACACGATGTGCGAATCCTATCAGAGGCCGAACTCACCGATGAAATTCTAGATATCGACTAGCTCCAGAAGGAAAACTCCGAAAGCTCTTCCAGCAAAAACCGTTTTTCGGCGTCTTCATGGGAGTCAACGAATGCGGCACCATACACGTTGGCGACAAGGTGTTGGCACGATACAACCGCAAACCATATCAAATAAGTTGAACCGCTGTGAAACGATTGTGGTCATGTGTAGTTATAAGTTATTGATGACCGCTAAAATTATATTTTGGATTAGCAATCAAAATTATGAACGTATTTGTCGTTGCATTTTTATGAAAATTTACCCGTACATATTATTCTTTATGTACGCAATAAAATTTGTAGTGCATTCGGTGGCTGTGAATTGCTGTATACTGATGCTTCTTTCGATTCAACAGCAATTCCAGATCGAGTGCACTGTTACTTCATTCAACATTATCACTGCGCCGAGAGTGCGGAGCACTGATTCCCAACGATATGACTGAATTTGGATTCTAACGAGTCATTAGAACGTAATTGGCACAGTTTTTCTCCTCAATTGCGCAACACAATTGCCCGTATTCTGTGTATAACCTGTTACTTGTATTTCTTGCACGTTTCAAGGCTGTAATTTGATTTTGCTTTTCTTTCTAATTCATCCTTTCCCTCAAATATTCCTATGTTCCACTGTATTGATATCAACTCCGATTGTCATAATTTTTTAGAACTTTTTTTTAAGCGCTTTCGAATTCACTTCTCAACGAATAGTTCCTTGCACCTAAAATGGTTCAGAATAAATTTCTTTCTTGAAAGAAATTTAGCACTTTTGATCAGAGGATCCATAGTTACATCTGCAGGAGATAGCGAGGATTACATCATTAGGTTTTAGCAGCTTGAAACTTCTTCGTAAAGGAATGGCGCTATTAGAACGTGATGTGTTACGATTGAAAGGTTGCAAAAATTCATCACTTGTCACACGAACAACCGTCAAGGTCGATCATCAACACAGGACGCAAAAAATGCTTTCCAATATTCTGTTAGATAAAAAATATTATGTTGCGGAAACATTTTTCTCGAAATTATCACAATTGCCGAGATATTTCTACTTTTTTAAATCGTATTCATCAACATTATCGTTTTCTAATGATAATTTGTAATTCCACTCCGATAATCAACAAGAAATACAACAAAGGGATTTGGTTTCAAGGCGGATATCGAAATAAAGAATTTATTGAAGATCGGCAGATCACTGGAGTCTTGTGCTGTCGCAGGTGTTCTCCGTTGTCCACTGTCAACAGAGAGGTGTTGTTTGAGAAGTAATCTGTTGGTGACAGCTACCTTTGAAATGTAGGCCTGAGACCAGGGGGAGCAGTACTGTAACGAAAAGATTTTGCACTGTTGTTGTTTTGGAACGGAACATTTTGAGTCCACAACGGAAAATGAATGTGGCGCTTCAAACTGACAGTATTTAAGCCCTCTCTCTATTGAGCTTATTGCAGAGGTCACTCATCCTTATCGATACATATCATGGGTTTCGTAAGCATACTTCAAATGTTGGGTAAGTTGGTTTGATTTATGGGTACAAAGTCCTGCAGTGATTCTGAAGTAGTTTCAAAGACAGCTAATGTTTGGGATACAAAGTCCTGCAGTGATTCTCAAGTAGTTTAAAGTACAGTTAATGATAGAAAATATCTCACTCCTGAATTGCAGGTTGCAGCAAAATCAATAGATAATGAACTCATTTGGCTCAAGGAAAAAAAGTGCATCATGTGAAATGATAGTGATAAGATTGATAAGGTAATGTAACCAAGTCGAGCACCTCACTCTCAAAACATAAAAATCTAAATTTCAAAAATTTGGAAGATAACCCAAACAACGTACTTAATATCTTTAATTCAGATCTAACAGGCGAAAGATTCCCTGGAGCGATGGCTAAACGATAAGAAAATGTTATGGGAAACTATGGCCAATGAATTCCGAGACAGATGGGAGATGCAAGTACTTAAGGAGAAAGGAACGGAAGATCGTCGTCCTAAGTCGCAGTCATAAGTCGCTGGTCATGTTTCATATTGGAGAAGGTATGCTACAAGTCGTCATAGTTAAAAGAAGAATCAATTGTATTGTGATATTGTAATATTCATTGCTACCGTGAAATATTGTGAATCATCATTGTTCATCGTTACGGTCAATTATTATCGTCATTGTCAATTATCTTGAATTAATATTGTGTGAAGATACTATATGCTAAGTGGCCAATTACTGTTATCATCAATTTATCATTGAGAACTGAACAATAAATATTATATCAAGTTTCCACTGCGCATTTCACCGCACGCTCACTGAACTCATTCTTACTGTGCCGAGTTGCGGGGATTACCGACCGCAATCGACAAGTCTCGCTCGGTCGGTGACCGTGGCGAGTCGCCCCGCGGTTGCAACCGAACCGCAACCGGCCGACGCTCAAAATTATGCAGTCGGTAAATACCGAGTTGCGGTAATCACCGACAGGGCTCTCGGTCGGGGATTACCGAGAAAAATCTTGCAGTTCCCAGCTCTACTTCCATCATCTCTCACGCAAACAACTTGTTATGTGAACGTAAAACTTTGTTTGCGCACAACTTATATCGTTGCTCATTTCCTTGAGTTGCATTTCTCTCATTGATGACTCAGTGGTACGGTAAGCCTCATCATAAAATCACCGAGAAAAGGCTTTGTGAAAGACTTTTATAGTTTGCAGTTCTAAATGGACCGAATCGAGCTTGTATTCATTTAAATTCTTTGTATGATGCTTCTCAAATAGAGACGTTCGACTGATGCGGTGCTGACATTGGTACTGTAAATGAAGAGTTTTGTTGATTTATTAGTTGTTGATAGATAAAACAGCAATGAACATTCACACGGAGCGTTATTATTGAAACCATACCCGATGCAAAACATTCCTCACAAATGATGCACTTCCATTTCGTTCAAAAGTGCATCATTCACCGACTCATGGTTCCTTTTCACCTTCTGTTGCTAATTTCATTCTTTCAGGCCGTGTATCTCGCTTGTTTTCGTTCATCTTCATGGATATTGATAACCATTCGATTATGATTACTGTAATCATCTATGTTCTGATTAGAGATTAGTAAGGAGTGCAATGTCTTGATCACTGTGAAGTGTACTGGCAAATGGTCATGGCATATATAGGTCTTATGAAGCTTGTTACAGTTTACTGCTTCCGTGAAGTTTGGTTAATATTGTGCCTTCAACGAAACTTCGAACATTTTATCATTTCGATGAATTTTGTTATAGAGTGAAATTTGGTTCAGATTTACCGAAATTTAGTGTAACTTATGGCTTCAATGAAATTGGTACAACTTACTGCCTCACTGCTTGTTGCATCTTCGAATGCCTTTTTGTGATCAAGATGGTAAAGAATCACGCAGAATATTTATTTCATTACTGAATAACAAATCAATATGTATCAACGAGAAGAACTACACACACCACTTGAGCCAAACAATAAGTACGAATATCGACACTGCTCAATGTAAATGGTTATGATAAGCACACTGCTGAAGCCTATACGATTGTTCTAGTGAAGGAAATGCTATGAATCTAATACTAAACGGACAAAGCAGGCATCTAATGGCTAATGAATGACGAGACGACGTGATAACCACTGCTGACAAAAACCTACTACGAAGAGGAACCAGCACATCAGATAACGGCTACGGTGCAGGTGCTAAAGGCTGCAAAGGAGTCGTCATTTGCTCTGTTGACGAAGCCGCTACGAAGTCATTGGCACTGCACTCAGCTCTGATACGTTCAAGGCAAGTCGAACCAATGGTGCTGCGTTTATAGCTTGCTATGTTAACCTGAACTTCACACATCGCATGCCCACAAGGTGTTCCGCAAACGCCGCCGTACAACTGATTAACGCATCGCGCGGCGATTACAGAATCGCTGAAATGAGATTTTTCTGAGCAATAAACCAGCAACCTACGGAGAGGAAGTTAAAAAGATGGGCACTCCAGGGGAAATTTAGCAGATTTCGTGTTGAGTATCCAATTTGATTAAATCTATTTACTTGCACATATCTGTATCAACTACTTGTCCACTTGTCATACATAGGTGGAGCTCATCGAGGACTGTTTCATTATTTGCGAACTCGGCCATGCACTGCTCGTTTGCTTCGAGAACTGGAAAAAATAGAAAAATTAAACATTTCCATGAATACTTTACTAATGGGAAATTCGCTCATCGACAGCTTTAAGCACACTAGAATTCACTCGATGAACAGCTGGTTTCCCTGAATCACGTAACCGACGGAAAATTGGTAACACCTAGAAGTGTGAAGGTGGAAGCAACCTAAGCAGAAAATCTGAAAGTGATCGCGAAAATTCCGTCATACAACCAAATAGTAGGGAAATGAATAAGACATGCAGCATCTAGCTAATGCCATGGGTCAAGCACGCTTCCAGAATATGTATCAATTCATTTGTATCATTCACCATCTAAAACCAAAGGTTAAAGTCAAGCTCAAGAGAACTCCATGGCATCAATCAATGCTTCAGTTGAAGTGGTCATGATAAAGTGATGCAAGTGTGATCACCGATTGGAAACACAATTGCCATATTAAATACGAGCTTCGGTGACCTTAGATACAGGATGGCAAATGGACTGAAGCGCCAAAAAGACTTTTGCTTTTCATCTCACCTGTAAAACCCTGACCGCACGAATACTCCAGTTGTGCAAAGATGGTGGAGTATCCAAAGGCATCCCTGTTGCTGGAGGTTAACGCTGAAAGGTTTTCTTCGTTCATGCAGTGGGGCATCAAAGCAGAAGCGATCCCTCTTTTGATACAATCGTATAAAAAATTGAATGATCTGCAAAATGGCTCGTATCTCTATGTAAACTCATAACTATTTAAAAAATGTGATGTTTATTTATGGGGACGAAGTGTGTCTCTGTTGTCGAAAAAATTCTAGACATTTTTAGAATTTGCGAGACACTCCTTATAAACATAAGAGAAGGATGACTCTCGGATTATGTTGCGTAGATGAACATTTTTCAAAGGGTAGAAATTCAAAGATTTTTCTCCCATACCTACGGAGAAATTTCGCAATAATGCTTCAAAACTGTTTCTTCGACCCGCGATGGGCTCGCACATTCGTACGACTTTTACGGACTGTAAATGTGTGACATCTGTTACAGGTGAGAACATAGACTGTGACGTGAACGAACCTGCATGTACTCCGCAAAGATTGAGAGGAATTTTGGATTGTATCGAAATGATAGTAAAATGGTGGTAAATTTCCAGATGGATCAATTCCAAGGTCATACGCTTGCAAATAGCAACGATAACATCCGCGAACCACCTGAAATTGCAACTGATTAGCACATTATTGCCTATCTTTTTCAACAGCGCTTTAAAGAAAGATTAACATAAATTTACTCACAAATCAGCTCAAGCATTCGGTTTGAAAGTGAATACTTACACGCAAGTATCGTCCAACTAGTGTACGCTTGCATCAATATTCTTTAAAAACTTGTTGCAATCTGTATTTGCAACTTTCAAAAAACACGAATCGAATTACTGCCGAACGTCGTAGGACTGGAAGAAACTGAATGAAAATTCAGAGCTGCTCTTCAGAGTTGCTCCCACATACTTCAGTCAGGTTAGATGGACACCCCGCTGTGGCTAATGTCCCGGTGTCACTGTGGTCTTGTGTTCTCAGAGATGTTGTCCGTACTCCGTTGTCAACAGAGAGGTGTTGTTGGAGGCGTAATCTGTTGGTGACAACTCCAAACGCATGGAGACCGTATGGGGCAATATTGCTTTTGAAACGTAGGCCTGAGACCAGAGGGAACAGCACTGTAACAAAATGATTATTATGAGTCTGTGCATTATGCAAAAGACACATTAAGAAACAAAAGTAGCCATGGTTTCTCTAGTCATTCCAGTGCTCATCCACGTAAAAAGCAAACAAATGTACCTGCTCACTGCTAGGCTTCGAAGAAATTTAGCAGGTGGTTACCTTCTATATTCAAGTACTAATCTCTCTGTACGGTCCACAAAGCTACATTCCTGAGTTTTATGGAACACCGAGAGTAACCTGATTCTCGAGGTGGACAAGCTTGCGTCCCAGGAATGCATCATCCCGTGGCTATGGATCTGGATTAGATTCTTATTCTCTAGTACGTGTGAGAGGAAAAATAAATAAACGGTAAAAATCAAACCAACTCACCCAACAGGATAGCACCGATCGGCACTGTTGTTGTTTTGGAACGGAACATTTTGAGTCCACAACAGAAAATGAATGTGGCGCTTCGAACTGACAGTATTTAAGCCCTCTCTCTATTGAGCTTATTGCAGAGGTCACTCATCCTTATCGATACATATCATGGGTTTCGTAAGCATACTTCAAATGTTGGGTAAGTTGGTTTGATTTATGGGTACAAAGTCCTGCACTGATTCTGAAGTAGTTTCAAAGACAGCTAATGTTTGGGATGCAAAGTCCTGCAGTGATTCTCAAATAGTTTCAAAGACAGCTAATGTTAGAAAATATCTCATTCCTGAATTGTATGTTGCAGCAAAATCACTTGATAATGAACTCATTTGGTTCGAAGAAAAAAAAGTGCATCATGTGAAATGATAGTGATAAGACTGATAAGGGTAATTTTCATTGAAAGTAAAGCGAGCGGTTGTAAAACTACAATTCGACTCGAGATGTGTTGATATCATAACACCGTCGAAAACAATAATAAAGTTTGGGTACAAAGTCCTGCAGTGATTCTGCAATAGCTTCACGTTTGCAGATCTAAAGTAATAAAAGGAAATGGGAATGAAAAGTGCCATGTAGAAATAGATAAGAAACTGAGCAAGCAATAAAACTATACTGTTGCATATGGATCGGCCTCTCTTTTTGTCCCAGAATCAATCGGTTTTTCGTTTCACCTCCATCATCTCTCACGCAAACAGCTTGTTGTGTGAACGTAAAACTTTCTTTGCGTGGTGACTATGGGTTGTTTGACTGATTAATGAGTTGACGGTCCCGGTGTCTTACGTGTGAATGCCTGAGATTGGTTTAGATTATATATTTATTAACAATATACGATATTAAGCGAAACACAAATCACACAGTAACTGATGATGAGTCACGGTAATTGATGAGCAAAGGAGGAGCCACCGAGGCTGTGGGTGGCTTGACCGCTCCGAGTTGGTTGAATGGTTCTTTGGCCTAAAATTTCTAAAGCAACTAGATTCAGAATGGCCTGAACGATTCCATCCGACACCAACAACTTCTGAAGAGCAGCATACCAAGTGCCTCATGATTCAACCGACCAATGACTCATTCACGTTCAACGCTCAACGTTTCAGCCACTACAATCGATTACAACGCTCAACTGCATTTGTTCTCCCATTCGCTAAACTATTACGCAAATTGTTATCCGATGCTAAATGGGCAACGATCAGTTCATCCGGGCCACTTACAGCACAACACCTAATAATTGCAGAAACTTATTCCATCCAAAATGCACAACGGCGGATCAAACCAGAAGAGAAAAAGTCGCTCGATTTGCATACAGAAGACGACTTAATTCGGTGTGGATTACAAAGATACCGATGTGGAGGACGCATCAGTTACTCCCGCCTTTCCGCGGAAACCATCCATCCGATTTTTCTTCCGAGAAAAGGCGAGCTAACATGACTGATCGTCGTAGATACTCAGAACCGGTTTGCCCACGCAGGTACGCCACATACTCTCAACACCATCCGTAAGCTATCCAACACATCATTCGAAGGAATTGTATGGAACGTAAACGATGGAATGCAAAACCCTTCAAATCACCTTCCTTTCCAAAGTTACCAACCGAACGTACAACTCCGACAAATCCCTTTACGAACGTCGGCTTAGACTATTTGGGACTGATCCGGGTAAAACCCTCAGAAACTGTTGGAACTAGCGGCGGTTATATTGATTGAAGATAGGCGTCTAGTGGTATTTGAATGTGAACCGCTATTTACAACGTAATGAATATTTATTATGAGCAACAGGCAGCAAATAAACAATAATCAGCGAAAAAATGACTTGAGCGATTGAGTGATTTAGCCGAGGGATAACGGGAGATTGAAACGAAATCGAGCGACTGAGTGATTTGGTCGAGGGATAACGGGAGATTGAAACGAAATCGAGCGACTGAGTGATTTAGTCGAGGGATAACGAAGCTGGGGAATATTGGTTTACCCGAACGGACGAACGAGACGCACGATTGAACGAACGATGCAACGGATGATGCTATCGAATGAAAGCATCATCCTTTTATAGTGAGAATTAGCGTAACAAATAATGCACGTGTCTATCGGAGGAGCACCTGCACAGTGTGATATTCAATACAAATTATTTAACCTATTCATGGAGAAGACAAGGGTTAAGTGACGTTTGAATGGTACAGATAGAAGCTTATTCATAAGATGCTTGAATTACTTAATACAAAAATTTCAATACATAGATAAAGTGATTATATTATTCAACACAAATTTTACAATACGCTTTTGAAAGAGATAGAACATCTGTCCATAGCTTATTCATTGGGAGAGAAAATTAATGAATGAAATCATCTTCATCGTGAATCATGCGATTCGCGACACTCCCGACCGCGGAAGTTGTTCGGGGATCAGAAATTTGTCGTCACGATTGGGATTGGTGGCGAAAATATGCTAGGACGATCGTTCCTTGACAGCATTGGTTTCAATTCCATGTCTCGCGCCCCATCACGGTTCGCCTGTATCTGTATGTGGACGTCCCCGCTGTTGCTCGCGCTTCCTTTACATCTGCAATAGATGATCAAACCTGCAATTAAAGTTAGTATTACGACGACCGAGACCGTGATTACGATTGAGTTTCTGCTGATGCCGTCGAGAATATGTTGTATCTCGTCAGTTGCCTTCCCAACTTGTCGTTCGGCTTCCCATAATAGTCGTTCACCCTCATTTCTTAATGAGTCGATTGTATCTTGTTTGGACTGCTCGGAACCGATGACGGCTTGCGATCGTTGCAGTTCGGAGTGAAGCAGTGAAAGCGCCATGTTGATTCGCTGTCGTTCCAATACAGGCAGAGGACCAGATTTGAACGTATATTCTGCTATAGCCGGTTCAATTGTTGACGTAGCGGTACCATTAGGGTACGGAGTGGAATCATTGTGGCATATCGCAACGAGTAGTGTGTCATCAGATTGTCTCGCAGCTACGACATCTGATCGTTGTAACAGGATTCTTGCGGCAATAGTTGGAGAGCTGGCTTTTGCTATGAGCGTGAGTGCATTGTTTGCCTCGCATATTGAGTGTTCCATCGTAGGAAATTTTTGGTTTATCTGTTGTCTGAGGATATTATAGACGAACTGCAGTTTTGCATTAACAGGGTCGTGAGGAGATCCAGGATATTCCCAGAAATGGCCTAATATATAATGCACCTCTTTCTTGACGAGATTTTCTTCAACATACGGTGGCAGTTGTACCGGTGTTGAAGCATCATGTTCTTCATTCATGCGCTTGACTTCTGCTGGATTGGATTTGATCCATTGCTGGAATTCTCCACGAATGTTTCGATTTTTGAATACAATGAGGAAGTCGTTTTCCATGGAATATACGTAAGTCAACTTACATTCGGGGATGGATTTGACATAATGGTGAAATCTGAAGGAGGCTTCCAATTTTTCCACACTGACAAAATGTTCCGTACTGTAGACGTCGTACGTTCCAATGAGTTCGTAGTGGCACTGCGACTCGATGTCAGTCACATTCCAAATTAAGGTATGGTCAGTGATACATACGCCCTCGGTTGATTTGCATTCGGTAGTTGAATTGAGATCGGTTTTGATTAACCTGTCGTCAGCGTAGACTGCCACCGAACCGGATTGGATGATATAGTTAGATGTTGTTGTGCAGCGTGTTCCGAGAAATCCGAAGGAGAAGGCTTCAGGGAAATCGGTTTCCCATCGGTTGTTCGCTCGTTGAATCAATGCGCGTCCGTCGAACATCTTAGTCTCGGCCAGTTGGGAACACAATGCGGGATCAACGCCTGAAACGTTGACGGAATCGGATGTTACCTTCAAGGTCCAATGGAAGAACGAGTTCGTGCATATCGTTCTTGAGTGGTTGGTGCACGAATAGGCTGCGGTTGTTACGTATTTTCTCGTGTAGACGGCTGCTTTCGTCCATACACTTCTGTGGTGTTGTTCCATGATGTGACAGTCTCGTAGAGTAGGAAAATGTACGGATACACCTTCTTTCGGTTCTTCGCATGCAGTTGTTGATGTGAACGCGTTGGTTGACGGAATCAGGGAAAGTAACGTGAGACATATGAGTGTTATGGAATTAAGGTCGAGTGCTCTTTTTCTTGATCGAGTCAGAGGCCCTTGGTATTCGGTTTTGTTGCTATTGGACTGCTTTTGGTCTCTGTCACGTTCCGAAGGTTGTTCATGAGCGGCCCTTTCTCTGGCGAGGACAGCGTCTTCTTCTTCGATTTCCAGGGGGTAGAGGGGATTAAGAGGACGCGATAAGCTATTGTTTGGTCCACAGTTCAACTCGGCCGAACGGATATTTCCATCTTTTCCTTTGTTGAGTTTGTTGATCACGCCTAGTCGCCATAACGGTCGAGGCTTAGCTTCTTCGTGAATGATTACCACTTCTCCCAGCCGCGGTAACCTTTGATTGATTCGTTTGCCTGATTTGTGATCTCGCTGAGTTCGTTCTCGAAGACTCAACAGGTAGTCACTTTCCCATGCCTTCCAAAATCGCTCAATGAATCTTCTCGAACACATCCAGGATTTGACCAGTTTATCACGATTGTTGGTCGATTCTTCATAGTCGTCATCGGAGGATGAATCGGTATCTTGGAATCCTGGCGTAGGCGACATGTTTGATGCTGGCGTGATTAAATCGACAGGCCTTATGATTTGAAGCGATTCCTTGTCTACGTAGGTGAGCGGTCTCGAGTTTATCAAGGATTCACATTCACTCATGAGAGTTTTGAGGTGCTCATCGTCTATAAATGTTCGCCCGATCATTCTCCTGAGAGCCCGTTTGGTGGTTTGCACCATTCTTTCGTACACACCTCCTTGCCATGGGGCTAATTCAGTTATTTTCTTCCATTGTATACGATTGAGGAATTGGTTTACTGTTTGAGCGGCAAGGATGAAAGTAGGGGCGTTGTCGGATATTATTGATTTCGGCTGTCCCCATCGAGCGATGAATCTGCGAAAGCATAGGATGAAAGCTTCCGTTGAGCAGTCGTTCACGACTTCGAGGTGTACTGCACGAGTCCATAGGCATGTAAATAGGGCCACCCATCGCTTCAGGATCCTTTCGTCCATGTTTGTTGCTTTGATACGGATAGGACCAAAGTAGTCGAGTCCGACATTGGAAAATGGGTTGGTTGGAGTTGTGCGCTCAGCTGGTAGTTCTGGGAAGGATGGTAATTTGAGTGGTTTTGCGTTCCAGCGCTTGCATTCCATACAGTATCTCTGAATGGTATGTTGGACTGTAGCTCTTCCCTGGGGAATCCAGAATCGTTTGCGAATGGTTGCTAAGGTATGAGCAGTACCTCCGTGGGCGAGTCGTTTGTGGGTGTCCAAGATGATGAGCCGAGTTAGTGCACTGCTTTTCGGAAGGAATACAGGGTGGATAGAATCTCTCGAAAGACGGGTGATTGCTATTCGTCCTCCACATCGATAAATGCCTTCCTCTTTGAACATGTCGAGCGATATTATTTCTTGTTCTTTGATTCGTCTTTGAGACTCTTGCACAAGATAGAATTCTGCGGTTGCCAAGTCTTGTGCAGTAAGAGGTCCGGCAAGGCTAACTGTTGTCCATTTGGCGGCAGACGGAGTTTTACGCACTTTGGCAATGAATCGGAGCACGATAGCCGTTGAGCGCAGAAGTCTGTTGTAGTTGCTGAAGCGTTCGGGATTGAAATTGTCGTCATATGTTTGTGTTGTTAAGCACAGTATTTGTTCTGTTTTATTGACTGGCGGTTTGGGTAGGAATGGTTCTGGCCACTGTGACTCCGACTGCCATAGAAAATCTGGCCCGCGGAACCATTCATTGCATGTGATTAGTTCTTCGGGTCGAACGCCTCTTGTGGCTAGATCGGCAGGATTCAGATTACCTGGTACGTGTCGAAATTCGATGTTCTTGTATACCCTGATCTTTTCTACTTGGTTTCTGATGAAGCGTTGGTTTTGATTGTTGAGCATCACCCAAGAAAGTGAACATTGACTGTCGGACCACAGGATACGTGGAACATTCAGTTGGAGTTGAGCACAAACATGATCGAGGAGGCGAGTTCCAATGAGGATTGCTAGGAGCTCTAGGCGTGGGATTGTCAGTCCTTTGATTGGTGCAAGGCGGCTTTTGGCCATAATGAGATTGCAGCTCACGTCTGATTTCACATATACAGCTGCAGCGTAAGCAAATTTGGACGCGTCGACAAAACAGTGTACGGTTTTTGGTTGACAGGTCCTCCGACTTATCTCAATTGATTGGCTTTGCCACCCTCCCATCACCAAATGAAATTTGCTTAGGTCGTTTTTGTCCAGCGGTTCGTCCCATTTATATTTGGATTCCCATAGGGATTGTAGGAAAATCTTGACTGGCAAAGTTGCGGGTGTCAGATATCCTAATGGATCAAACACGCTTGCGATCCAAGATAAAACTGACCGTTTTGTCGTTTGGGTTTCAATGTATTTCTTGAACGTGAATTGGATTGTGTCGGACTGGACGTTCCATGGAATTCCTAAGATTTTGGTTATGAGTGTTTGTTGTCTTGCATTTGGTTGCCAATGATTGCGAAGTTCACCATCGTTGGAGTTGAATTCGCGAAGATTCATAGCGGCTTCAGCAAACAGGTTTTTTGCGGCGTCGCAGCTTTCGATTGCTTGGTTTGTGGTGTCCGCTGTCAGCATGATATTGTCAACGTATGTGTTGTCGATCAATTCTCTCGTGATGGGTAGTGTCGCATTCCTTTCCAAATGATATCGTATTGTTGCTGCTAGTAGGAATGGCGACGCTATCACACCGAAGGGGATTCTCGTGAATCGAAGAATTCTCAGGTTCGTTGGAGACGGCGCTTGGTGTGGATTTTTGAGCCACAGAAATCGGGTTGAATCACGATCTATTGTGTGTAGACCTATTTGCAGGAAAGCCTTCTCGATATCTGCAATGATCACAATCTTAGCCGTTCGGAAACGCAAGAGAATACCTGAGAGATCTGGTAGATAGACTGGTCCGCGAAGCATGGCTTCATTCAGACTACTTCCGCCTTGACGCATTTTGCTTGAGGCGTCGAAAACAAGGCGAATTTTCGTGGTGTTACTTGTTGGCTTGATGACCGTTTGTATTGGCATGTAGTAGGAACGCTGTTGTTCTTCTTGTTCGGTGACGTCTTCGATGATGCCAGAATCCAATTGCTCTTGTAGCACTTCTTTGCATTTCTGCAGAAGTTCTTCCTTTTGTTGCAAACTACGAATAGTCGAGCAAAGTCGTCGATAGCATAGTGGATAGTTGTTGGAGAATTGTCTACCTTCTTTCCACGGCCAGCGAACGTAATATCTACCATCGTTGAATTTGATGCTTTGTCGAAATTTCTGTATGGCAACATCGTCGTCAGTTATCGTAGGATTTTCGGCAATACCAATGAGTTCCAGTTTCCAGAATTGTTCTACTGGATCTTGTGAGGTTGAGGTCATCACTGTGAGTGAGTCGATAACTGGTTGATTGTTGAGTAGGGTAGTTTCGCCTCTGCCGCTTAATATCATTCCCAAACGAGATTCCAGAAGGGTGAAGCCGGATGGCAGTTTCTTCGCAGATGATAGGTTCATCACATTGTTCATCTGGTCTACACCGATCAAAACTGAGGCTGGTGCTGACTGCATCCGAAGCGGAATGGTGTTTCTTTGCGCGAGTAATTCTGACGGCATCGCAACGGTAAGTAATCGATGAGT
>JAPYMA010000106.1:0-80332 GCA_035041965.1 Anisakis pegreffii | reverse complement strand
AATGATTTATATGATCAGAAATTTTGAAAGCTTCGTCTGCGCTGTTGTTTATCGAACAGCAACAACCTTCAGTGGAACAGGTTTGGTGATGGTTTTTACCCGTGAAACAACTTCGCATTCGTCTGCCTGATAATCTGAGTTTTCAGTTTATATGAATGTTACTTTCTATGGTTTTTATTCTTTCAGTTATCATACTGTTATCCCTCTGCGGTTCGGTTGCAATCCACTTTTACATTTACAATTCTTATGATGCACCGTGTTTGCTCGAATATCTCAGCAAATCTTTGGCAATTCATTTCTTCAACAATATATCATATCACGAGAATTTGCAGTAGTCACAAGTTTTGCTAGTTGTTTTGCTTCATTCAAATGTTTAAAGATGATAAACGACCACACTCAAAAAACATTGCATATGAATTGAGGATTTTGAAAAGAATTAACTGATCAAAAAATGTTATTGATTGAATCTCATCATAATGTTGGTGATAGGTTTGGTAGTGTACGGTTCAGTGAAGATGCATCAAATCTGGTCTCACGTTAGAATCATCCTTTTTGGGAGCTACGAACTGAATTTGGTTTGACATTAAGTTTGCGATCAACAACGGTTAATTTCCGAGTGCTCCACCTTTGAACAGACACACATCGATCGAACATCAATCAAATAAGTTGCCTTCCATATCAAAACCTTAAAAAAGCGGTTCAGTATGATTGCTCGTCTCAAGGTCTAATTCATTATATTTACATCCATTTGGTACAGTTTGCTTTTTTCTCGAATATTACTCTCAATTTTCATTCGCAAAGAATGTTCCACCTCGTGCAATGGATGTTTCTTGCGATGTACATTCCTGCCTAGAGCGTTTTAATTATCACCTTCTTATATGTGGTCAATCGAACGAACCTTATCCCTTATATCACAATTCAAATTTTGATAACATACTGAGACCACATACTGAAATCGCTATGAAGCTCGTGGAAATAACATTACAACAGTGTAAAATAGAAAAAAATTGTCATCAACCGTTGACTGTACAAATTGCGATTTTCCGGCATCTCATCAATAATACCAGATGTGTTATTGAAATGTCTCGGTATTTTCAAGATTTCGTTTAGCATTCATCACTATTGCATTTTGTTCTAACAATAAGATGTTTTGTCTTGTCCACTCACCATTAAAAGCATGTTTCTTGCTCAATTTCCGATATTAGAAATACTCAGTCGAATCACAATTTCTTGTGCACTACCACGTAAAATGAAGATAAAACGAAAGCATCACATTCGAACGCCGTTCACTTACAATGATAGCAGTAGTAGGATAATAGAATATTAATTAGGGTAATAACATATTCGATTAGTGATTATGCGATTAACTATGGCGTAACTATAATGCTATGCTCTGTTATTGAATGTATCATATTGACGACAGCTTCCAACAATACTTTATGCCATTCCTCCATCAAAGCCGTTACAGTGTCGCATTTCATCCATGAATATGGTCATTGTATAGTTGTGATAGAAGCGACAATATTTTACTTGATATACATTCACATATTTTCATGTCCATTTCATCGCACCACTTTGCTGTTTTTTTCATATTCTTCAATTAAGTCAGACTTTACGTGATCCACTCACCATCGTTATCGTTCTTGTAGGCGAAGAGTGAAATGAAATCTAAGAGTGATCTCTTATTAGTATTAACAATCGAGTCGGTTGTTGTCGGTATCGTGCTTGGATTCATCATTCGACCTTTTAATCCCAGGTATCTTTTCCTATTATGCGCTCATTTCACAACAACGAACGTATTATTCGCTTTCGACACAGTTTGATAGGGCATATTGTGAAATGGAGTACTGTTCGAAGGTCACTATTTTATGTCACTATGACATGATAAAGAATTGGTGAATCGAATGGTAAGTGCCAAGTGAATCTAAAAGCCAAAAGTTTAGGATTCTCGAAATGAAGATCTTATGATTGTGTAGCATTTTATAGTAACGATGCAATTAGTCTGATCGGATTTCCTGGTGAAATATTCATGCAAATTGTTGAAATGATGATTCTACCGATGATCATTTCATCGGTTATTTCAGGTTCGTTTATTCATTGAAATATTCAGTTGTACTTCATTTAATTACAGAAGAAAACAAAAGTACTTTTAAAAACATCACTGGGTAATCGTTTTCATATTTTCGGGTTGGGAAGGAAATTCATTTACCAACTCGCTCCTCTAAGAACTCAACTGATGTTCACTGATCAGTGATCACTGTTCGCATTTTTGAAAACACGTTTTCTGATCATCAGCAAATATCATTTTTGATGCAGCTGATTGGGAACCATATCATTTAACAAATATTTAACACATTAGAAAACTGGGGAAGAGAAATTCACAGGGATCTACTTGAAAAATACAATACAGCTAAAAATATGAACGCTCGCCTACAAAATTCTAAGAAATTCGTTTGAAACTTAGAACACAGAAATGCGATAAATGAAAACAAAATTTCAGCACTTTCACAATTAAGAGCTCGAGATGCTGGCCAAATTGGAATGATGACTGTCATTTACTACTTAACAACCACATTTTTATCAACATTCGTAAGTTTTTTCAATCACATCGCGGTCCGTTTTAATGAATTCTGACTTATATTTGTGCCATTTTCAACAAATTTCACTGCGTATGAAGCGACATAAAAATAATAGCCTGGTTCGTTCGAATATCGTACATAAGCCACTGAAAAATTGCGATTCTGTGATATCAGCTAGTAAGGACCATTTCCTCAAGATGTCGAATTGAAGCACGAGTCAACTTAAGACAGGTATCATTCTCGTGTCGTCAATACATCCGGGTGATCCACATCTCATTCATATGCTCGGTGAAGGCACTCTCGATGATACTGCACTATCAACATTGGACACATTTCTCGATCAGATCAGGTTTATTTCGATTCTGTCATCATATCGAACGATGCTTTATTTCATAATATTTGAAAAATTTATTTCATGAAGTTGATTGATGGCCAATTAAATTCAAATAATTAATTTACTTCCTCGATCTTTTTTTGCCAGGAACAACTTGTTTTCTTATTAAAAATGACCTTCACTAACTTACGAAGGAGACACATTGAAATGCTTTCCTGACAGTAATGGTGAAAGTTACAAATATCACTGCACCGCCCCCTATGATCCTATTGTCGTTTACAAATTAGAATGACGGAAGTAACAGACAAGAGCATTTGATTTTGAATAATAAACTTATGACCGTAGGGATTTAAAAGCGAATAATTACATTGCAAATGATTTCCACTCGTAATTCTAACAGTTATTTTGGCAACGAGTTCGGATTATTTGTTGCTTTTTCAGGAATATGTTCCCCGAGAATATAATCCAGGCAACATTCCAACAAGTGCAAACAAACTATGTGGCTGTGAAGCCGAGATTGTTGAAAGCTGGTAGTGCAATTAATGGGACCATGGAGAAACCGATTATGAAACCGGTTTTGGAGTATACAAATGAAATGAATGTTCTGGGTACGTTTCTAGCATCTGCTGACAACATCTTGCGATGAATACATTCCGCTAAGAGAAGTACGATCCATTCTTATAGAATGCTCAAATGTTATCGTAAGCATCACATTACAAGTGCTAAAAATTTTATTCGCAGACAGATGAATGAATAAGTAAAAAATTATTTCAGTTCAAATGATACACAAATGAATTGAAATTGCTTCCGAATTCTAGGTTTGATTGTCTTCTGCACTGGTTTCGGTGTTATATTAAGTGTCTTGGGTGAACAGGCGAGATTAATGATAAACTTTTTTATCGTTTTGGATGCTATTATTATGCGATGGATATCAGCATTGATGTGGTTTGTCATTTTGGGATGTTATTCCACATTTCTATTTCATAATTTTATCTTTTTTTTTGATAACTAATTCTTGTTTATGTTAAGGTGCTATCCGATTGGTATCCTATCGTTGGTGTGCAAAAACATCGTTGATATTGATAATTTATCGGAAACAGCACAAGCGTTAGCGATGTATGTTGTGACAGTAATGTGTGGACTCATGATTCACTCTTTATTAACGCTGCCGTTATTGTACTTTGTTGTAGTAAGAAGAAGTCCGTTTGATTTTATGACTGGTATGTTACAAGCTCTCGCTACTGCATTTGGTACTGCATCAAGGTATTCATTATTCCATTCAATTCACTAATTATTTATTTAACTGTCACCTCGAAAATCCACTACTGACGAATTCGTTCGTTTTGCTCAGTTCCCAAGTAACAATGCTTTACTGTCTGGAACAGCCATTCTGATACGGAACTTCGATCATCGAATGCGCATTATCAGTGCAAAAAGTTAAATTTTATAGCATGCTTACAATTAACTTCCTTAGTCTTGGTTGTATTAAGTTTCCGAATCAACGACAGATCATGCCTAAGAGATGCCATTGTAAGGATCACACGAAATTAGTTAATGATACATTTGCACACTCATTTACTTTCAATTAAGTGGTGCCACATTACCGGTGACGTTTCGAAGTCTCGAGGATGATCTAAAAATCGATCGGCGTGTCACACGATTCGTATTACCGCTTGGAGCGACAATCGCAATGGTGGGAATTGATTTTAGCAATAGGAATGGACGTGCCATAACAGACAGCTATATGGCATAGGCATAAACTCTTAACTTGTGCTTTAGGCCACAATCTATAAGAGATGCCCAGATGGCCGCAAAGGGCAGCAGTCAAAAGTATGGGGAACTAACTTATTAGATCGAACTGTACATGTCTCACTGCTATTCAGAAGCCGGTAGAGCGGGCGGGCTCCAGTGTCATGTAGCTGTCTAGTAACATTATCTATGAATGGTCATTTTCATGCCAAACTATCAAAAATACGCACAGAAATTATCGTGTATTTCAGCAAACCGATTCAACCCAATAAACGTCATGTTTCCTGCTCATTTAGCTTCTATCTTTTATTCATGCTAATTAAATAAGAAATATCTCGCATAGGAAAATTATTCACCTTGAAATGCGCAGAAACGGCATTACAGGATGGAACGGCTCTTTATGAAGCAGTTGCAGTTATTTTTATCGCTCAACTTAATAATGTGCAGCTGACATTACTTGAATTACTGACTATAAGGTAAGTTTGGTCATAACAAATGATTATTGTCATTATTCGTTTGTTACCGTTCTTTGAACAAGCTGGTTATCAGAGAGAGGGAAAGAGAGTAATTATTGATAATTCAGTACACAAACAGTTTATTTAAGACTGTTTATTCATTCATTTATTTCATTATTTCTTTATTTATTTATTCATTCACTCATTGACAGCTAATTAATGCGAATCTCCTACATAACCCTCTTCAAGATCACTCCTACGATCACATTTGACTGCTTTTCGCATCTACGCTTGACCGGCGATTTTGCATAAACGATATCGTCATCTCGCTCTCGGTCGGTTACGACCTCTTTTTCCATTTCCAGGCTGCCACCCTGCGCATCTCTTCGTCTAGTTACTATTGTCCATAGCACTACTTTCCTTGCCCATCCAGTTTTTCTTTTCCTTGCACATTTTAAAGTCCTCAACTTTGCTGACCCCTCCCAGTCATTCAGTGACTATATTCGTATGCTGAGTAATGTGTAATCTTCATCAATGAACCCTAAAAAGCAAAACACAGAACACTTGCCATAAAGAAGAGCACTTCGAGATTTGAGCATTTCTTCCCGTCCGTGACATAACAACCTCAAATTACAGTGTCACAACGACGGTTGCGTCCATCGGTTCTGGATCTGTACCTGCAGGTCTTGACACCATACTGATAGTGCTCACCACTGTGGGACTTCCGGCTAATAATCTCAGTCTATTACTGACCGTTGATTGGCTGTTGTAAGTGAATTATTGTGTTCCGCTAAAGTGATTGAATAATTGCAATGATACATGCAGTAGCAGTACGTATAATAAGGTATAATTGTTGCTTTAGAAACAAATGTAATTCGACCAAGAATTTTTAGAGATCGTGTACGAACAAGTGTTAACGTATTGGGTGATGGCTTTGGTGCGGGCATCATCCATCATCTGACGAAGGGTCGTCTTTTAGAGGCTGATAATGAAGATTTGATACGACAACTCAAAAATGATATCGGTTAGTTTTCCACAAATATTTATCACATTTTACCATCTTACTCACAGAAATGCACATCTTTTACGAGCCCTTTTATGCTGTGATTACGAGACACCATTTCATAAAAGCATTTTAAACTCCTACATCATCTGTTGTGTTGTTATGAGGAACGATACAACGAAGTGGTTTGATTTTCAGAGGCGTTGAATGCGCCCGACAGTCCTTACAATCTTTCAGCGCAACAAACGACACCTTTGGTCACTGTTGCGGTTGGGCCCAGCAGACGAGAAAGTACCAAGCGGACATTCTCAGGAGGGGACGATGAGAAAGAGTCACTGATGCTACCAATACCAAATGAAGTGTTTACCGTCTAGACTCCGCTCAGCATTTTGTTTCCAATTTCCAATTTTATTTCCAAATACTCAATTACAAACGACATCATTAATCCGACAATAAAAACTGTGTATTGATTTCCTTGTAAGACAAAAGGAAAGTTGATTTTCTCTTCAATAGGACTTGAATAAGAAGTTTCGTAGTTTTCGGTAGTATCTGCAGAAGATGAGAACTATTCTGCTGAAAACAGTTCAATAAAGTATACGTGGTATAAAGAATAACTGGATTGACAATAATGGAATGTACGCAATTAACCTAATGATCATCATGATGACTCGTTATCATTTATCAATACCTCACTGTCACTATCAACATTCGTCTTTTTCTATTCGCTATCCGGAATTAATTGCACGCTTTTAATAAATAACTGTACAAATTCCGTTAATGAAATAGCATCCTTTTGAGAATTCATGATTGCTAACATATGTTCTTTCGAATTGTTGTGTTTTTCTGTTGTGTTTTTCACTTGTGCGATGCATCTGAACTCATCAATGAGTCGCTGTAAATCTTCACTTATACTCGTAACTGCGATATTCATATTTGCTCGCCTTTGATGTTGATTCGCTAATGAGTAAATGATTTCGTTTAAGCAAAAATGCGACAATACGAAAGGGAAATTAGACTTTCAAGAATTCCGAAAAGGGAAATCAAACTTTCATGAATCAAAGTCTCTCGTCGATATAACGGTGTGCCTCAGCAAACAACTGTTTTAAGCAAAATGGTCTCGGTCACTCTCATCTCATCAAGTTTGCCCTTGGCCAATATGCCCAAAAAACTAATCAGCACCAGATTTCTCCTCGGCTAACATGCTCCCCGATGATTTACTCCTCGACGAGATCTCCTTTCGGCCGGAAAATTGCTACACAACAGCACTGAGGAGTAATACGATTCTCCCCATTTATTTTGCTCTGTTGGTGATTCCCAAATATTTTCGAAATGATTAATTGCTTCATTGGATCCAATTTCCATTCAGTTAGTCGTTCGCCTTAGTTGTGATTCGTAATCGCTTTAGGCGACATTGAAAGGAAACAGCAAATGCGCATTCCTAAATATAGTAAATACTTGAGGCTATTTCCATCGTTCTTCATTTTATCAGTGATTATTGTGATTCAGTGTTCCGATTTATCGCATTGATATTCAATTCATTTTGTTATTGAGTAATGAAAATAATAATAAAGATTTCCAAATAAGTGCCAACATCAGATCTATAAATACTCTTTTCTGTTCATTTGACATGATGTGACAACATAATATTATCGTGAGCAGCAAGCTGCTAACGAAGATCGCCTTGCATAGCTAGATGAAGCTCTCAGGTTGAAAGCTTTTCCTTGATGCTCTCATCTATCTACTCTGCGACAATTTCCTCTATGAGAGGAGTCAGTTTTCAGCTCCCTAACAAAACCTTGCCTTACAAAATTCTTTTCCACTCAGCCGTGACTGCGGACTTGGTTTCGTGGCATGCTTGAAATTTGTATTAGAATACTCGATTTACGTGCTAAAGGTGTTTTTTGAACACTTTGTTTAGCTTCACTGATTAGCGCTATTTTTTGTTCAATTTGCTCATTTATAGGCACTCATCGTCAATGGTGAAAGATTCGCTCATGTGTGGATAAATGAAAATACTTATGTTGTGTTGTTGTAATATTTCTTGCTGTGCAGGTAATCTTTTATCAACAACACAACTTTAGCGTTGTTTCGCTCGCGAATTTATTATTCAGTCAGTTTCTTTTATGTAATTTTGGACTATTGTTTCGCTTCTATATCAACTGCATTTGTCGTAGGTTAAAATCTGATCTCAACACCGATTTCATTCTTCTGCTGACAACGATTATTTTTGTGCTCAAATACGCCTTTCCATTCGAATGTCCCGTTCACAAATCACCAATCGGATAGGTTGTTAATGAGGAAATGAATATACAGCATTCAGTGAGTGGCAACATGCTGACACACATCGTCATCGTCCTTTTGCAGTGCAAACGTTTGAGAGATCAATGTACAAACTACAAAGTTTCATTGATGCGATGTTTGTCTTGGATTATGAAAGATGGACTTTGTTCATGATTTTGTTGTATTGTTTCGGGGGAAAATGACGCTTAATGGATATTTACGCATCATTTGGTGATAAGATTCCCAATGTGGTCGCTGTATGTGATGTTTTTTTCGGTTTGGAGGAAATTTATTGATCAGATTTCGCATTTGTTTTTAGCGGTCTTGATGTTTCACTCGTGAAAGTTATCGTTTTGAGTGACATCTTTAAGTGACATCTTGAACATGTTTGATTATCGAGTTTTTTGATGAGATTTAAGAAATGTCTGAAGTGAATGCGGCAAGAACCTTACGAAATAATTCTTGTGTGAACTTGAGAACAGTGTTCAAAATGCAGCTGGTGGTAGTGGAATGTGACTTGAACTTGTAGACCATGCTCGTTTGGTTGTGATATGCATAATGTTCATCTGCACCCTTGATCGCAGTTATGATAAACGAGATTATTCACTCGCTTTACGCACTCCCAAAAACATTGTTATTTATCGAAAAAATGACTGCAGTTTTCTCGATCGGTTAATGATTGATGTTTCCTTGTTGAAGGATCCTGATGCATCGTGCGACATTATGGAGGCGTGGGACTTCTCAGTTGATGTCGCATTGGATACGTTACGCATCACCCGCATTCTTCTCGTCGGCAACGCCCGCTAATCCACCAGCATCGTCGGTTTCTGAATCCAAACCGAAGCCCACATCTGTTCGTTCGTCAACACCAAATCCGTCATCGGTTTCTGATGTGAAAGCGAAACCGTCCTCAGTGACAACGCCAAGACCACCATCAACCACAAAAAGAACCCTCGCTAAAGCAGGACGTCCAAATATAGTTCTAATTGATGCCGTTCGAACGCCGTTTCTGGTGTCATTAACCGATTATAAGGATATGATTGCGAACGATTTACAGCGCGCTGCATTGATCGGTTGGTATTTTGTTTGTTACGAAACATGTTCTGTGTTCATTCAGTTTGAATACGATTTGCATACTTTTCTCCAAAGTATACTACAATCGGTTTTTGGAATCGTTAAGTTTAGTGGATTCATCGAAAAGGTCACAGGCAACAAACACGCACACATATCCACCAAATACTGCTCTTTCCCGTTGAATTCGGATTTTTCCGGTTCATCCAGCTGCTGTAAATCCGTTTAAAGTCAGAGTGAAAGTTCAGAGCGAATAGCAATAAATAAACTTGTACGGTAGCAAAACTCACAATCTGTGGGCGACTCACTGAAGCCTAATTTGCAAATTTTATCAGTTGTTCCCAAGGAAGAACTCATTGAAAACCATATATGTCGCAAACTGATTTATTGAACAAATATTTTGAAAGTATTCAATTTGGCCAAGAATAGTTAGTTTATTTTTGTAGTCAAATAATTGCTTACGATTATCTAAAGTTCAGTGTTTTTCAAATAATAAAATTGCAGCGTTGGTGGATAAAACAAAAATTCCTTTGGATGAAGTGGGTCATATAGTGTGCGGGACGGTCATACAAGAATGCAGAACAAGTAATATTGCACGAGAAGCAGCTCTCACGGCTGGATTTCCGAATACGGTGAGATGGAAATATGATCACATTGCTACAATTCTTTCCTGTTTTTGTACATTTCTGCAAAATTCTGTATGGAAAAATCGATTTTTGAGTGGTTCGCAAAAGCATATAAATTGATTGTTCATCCCGCAGGACTTCGATCTTCAAAGTCAAAAATATCAGTTTCTGTGGCTTCGAAATTTCAGCTCTGGAAAATTCATGCAAAGTTTTATTGAGTAGCGGTTTCATGACGACCTGAAGCATTCGTTAAATTTCTCAACTTAATTGAATTAGTAACTACTTACTGAGTGTTCGTTATGCCCTGAAAATAAAGTATGGAATCAGTAATCCACTTAGTGTTTTGAAGTGAACGTCATCATATGAGTTAAATTACCTTTTTAAAGTTTTTCTCTATAACTGACTGGAATTCAGATACCAGCGTCTACAGTGACAATGGCATGCATTTCGTCGAATGTAGCGATGACCGATCTGATGGGAATGCTAGCAACCGGTTATATTGATGTCGGTATTGCGGGTGGAGTGGATTTCCTTTCTGATGTTCCAATTCGATACAGTCGAAAGGTTATACTCTCATCATTTCTAACGAATATTTTCCACAAAGATTTCAGTTGTAGTTACCTTCCATCCAAAAACGTGTGAAGCTGTCAATAAATATTCAAAGAGATTTGACATGTTTGAGCGTATCTGGAAAAGTTTCAGTTTTTTTTTTGGAGAGTGAATGCAACGACTTGTCGCTAAAAACAGTCATTGTGTATTTCAGGCTCGTACTGCAATGTTAAGTTTACCGAGGGCGAAAAAATGGGATGAACGGCTGATATTAGGTAAAGACATATTGAGTAATTTCTTCAATCCTGAACTGCCAGCAATTGCTGAATTCACATCTGGTGAAACGATGGGTCAAAGTGCGGATCGACTTGCAGCTGCATTCGGTGTTTCGAGAAGGTTTCTCATCATCTTATTTCCTTGTTCATTCCAAGAATTTTTGGAGCATCGTTGAACACTATTTAAAAATATAGCACTGGCAATGTTCACAGTAAGTTTTGGTTGATTTTGGTAGGTACCTCGAAAGATTGTAATCAATACACGAGTCTCAATTGATTATGATTCAACTTAATCTGTTTCGCGACTACAATGTCAAGCAATTTCATTGTCTTAATCAATCATCTGCGATGGCTTATAGGGAACAAGATGAATTCGCGATTCGCTCACATACTGCGGCGGATCGTGCCGTCCGAGAGGGTCATCTCAACGATGTGGTACCCGTATTTGTACCTGGTAAAAAACCAAAAACCATAACCAAAGATAACGGTATTCGTATTGCGAGTATGGAAAAATTGGAGAAGCTGAAACCAGCATTCATAAAGCCACATGGAACGATTACTGCTGGTATTGCTTCTGAAGCTTTAAATTACTTGTTTATATTTGAGAATAGTAATGTGACAGAATTGTTGGAATTAGTCACAAACCTTTTACAGCACTCCTCTTTCCACTGAGCACATTTTGAGTGGTTCATAATCAGGAATGGTCATAGGAAGTCTAACCTTCCTTGATCTATAATCAATGGCGTTCAAATCAAACACTGTTTTCAAGGAAATGCCTCATTTTTAACTGATGGAGCATCGGCAGCGCTACTGATGACAGAGGATTATGCGCTGAAACATGGCTATAAACCAAAGGCGTATCTTCGTGATTTTCAATATGTTGCACAGGATCCTATCGATCAACTTCTGTTGTCACCCGCCTATGTCATTCCAAAATTGCTCGACAAAGTTTGTTTTTCATTTATTTTGTTCTAATCCATCATTTGAGATGATTGGTATTCATGTTTTGAAGCATTTCAGTTTTTCGAAACTTTTTTGTGTGCCTGTCCATTGCTTCGTTTTTAATTCGTTCATTCATCTAATTTGATAGGTTGTAATTAAGTGGCAGCGAACAGTCTTTCAGTAATTGAATCTTTATGATTGCCTTCGCAGACAGCTGTGAAAAATTATCATAATATCGATCCTTTTAAAATGGTTCGAGTTTCAGGTCGGTTTGACGCTGCAAGATATCGATGTGTTCGAAATTCATGAGGCTTTTGCGGGACAAATTCTTGCGAATTTGAATGCACTCGATTCAGAGTTCTTCTGTAAAGTAAGTGTACTCGTTTTTATTTTGCACTTCGCAAAGTCCGATTATAAGAGATAACGGTTTATGGTACGTGAACATCGCTTTTTTCAGTGTCAAATAGGATTCATGAGAAAATTCGATTACCTGATGGAACCCTATATTTGTCTGATGAAAAGCATCTGAATTTACAAATTTTTCTTGTGAAGGTATCTGTTTGCCCAATGAATATTATTCGAAAATTTCAAGTCGCAATTGAAACGAAGCGGTAAATTTGGTCGAATACCAGAGAACAAAATGAATTTGTGGGGTGGAAGTTTATCATTAGGTCATCCGTTTGGTGCGACTGGAATTCGATTGGCATCACATACGGCGAATCGACTGAAACATGAAAATGGTTTGTGTTCATTTATTTAATAATACTGGTAATTCATTTTCACCTAACTGAATATGAGCACAATTTGGAGTGAGTTTGGAAATGAAATGGTCGATTTCGTTTACTTTACGCTAATGTTGTGCGGGTAGAGAAAAAAAGTCGGGACAGAAATAATCGAAAACAATTTGGGGACGGCGACAATGCCCGAAAATGGCTGTAGCCGCAAAACGGTCGGGGACGGGGATTCGGGGACTCCCCGTAAAACACTAGTTCACAGTGTGTCTCGAATAGGTAAGCAGATTCGGAGCAGCTTTGAGCGCTTGATCAGTGCAACGTACGCATTTGCTCTGGTGCACATTCTGTGTGTTTGCACAGCACATCTCTCCTAAACAAAATGAAGCTTTGGGAAATTTAAAGAATGCATACATTACGTACGATCTATTTGAATCTGAATGCTAGATTGCATTCTTTGTCAAGTAAAAGCACAGTTTCGTCGTGATGCTTGTGAAACAGTTCACATATTGCAGGTCAGTTTGGTCTGATCGCTTCGTGTGCGTCGGGTGGGCACGGTGTTGGAATGCTCATCGAGGCATATCCCAACTAATTGCTTTGCGTCGATGAATCACCACCAACGTCGCTAATTGCTGCTTCATCGTTCGATTCACAATCGATAGTTCTCTCGTTATTATTTCGTTTACGTTGTTGTTATCGTTATTGCTCATTAATTTATCGCAGGTGTGGTTGGCAAATTTTTATAGTAATTTTTATGTTTATTTTACACTTCCGTTTTTTGCTTTCTTCTCAGTGTTCAAAACTGCCGACGATTCAATGTTTCCAGCGAGTGAAGTTTTGTTTTCAATTTTTTCGCACAAGACTAGATTTCTTAAACTCTAAAAGTCCCTTTGTCATGTTGTTAAGTATCAAAATATTCGGAGCTGTCGAAATATAAAAATTTCCATCAGGGACCATCATTTTCCAAACGATTATGCTGCGCAGTGTAGTATTTTGAATGATGAAATATTTATTAACGACAAGTTGATATAATTGAGGAATTTATTCGTCGTATTCATGAAAATTATTCGAACTGTCACAACTGCTATAATACCTTTTGCAAATTTTACTTCACTTTTGAATAAAGTATTATTTTTCACATTCAGCATTTAATAATCGTATGCTTCGGTGCACTATAAATGCATGCATAAAAAATTAAAGCAAGATTTCATGAAACATTTAATAAACGATAAATTATAATCTCCTCCAATCGCATTTAACAATGCCATAAGTCCATCTGTCACTCTCCCACTGCATTTGGCTGGTTGTACTCTTCTATTAGCCGATTTAATGCATTCTCATCGTTGTCGATTGATTTGCATTCGGGATGTTGTGCGCGAATTCATCACCAAAACGCTCATTCGTTGAGTGCTGGCTGTTATGAATATAGACGCACTAATCATGATATATATGTTCAATGTCTCTTCATGCTGCTTCTACGTATCTGTCTCTATGCATGCATACATGCTATATTCTAGTCGAACATATTCGTCAATGTAGTTGCATGACATGTAAGTGTGTGTGTGTATGTGCATGATGGCTGTCTGTTTGGAGATGTTTTAAACAACGGTTGACATTTATTGTTGGTTGGTTGCACAGATATACATACGTATTACACATCGTATCATGGATGCATGCGCGTCGGTTTGAAGCAATCACTTGGTTTGTTATCAATGAATTGATGATGCACTTCACTTGTTTTGATATATTGTGTGCATGGCACTGCTTCGACTTGTCCATATTCCCGACTATTCAAAATCGGTATCGATCGGGTATTGTTGAGTCAGTCATCTTTTCTCATTCAATGCTAATTTAACTGCTGATGCTTCAAGCGTTGTTGATCAAGGAGGGCGCTATTCAAATAAGTTTGTTTAGCGGTATCAATGAATATAACATCGATAATAATGATAATAGTAATAATAATAGTAATTAATAATAGCGGTAATAATATTAATGCTATGAAAGGTGATAATGTCACTATTATTACTGCAGTTGTTTGCATCTGTCATTATTTATTAACGAGATGCAATTATGTTATTAGATCAAAGAGTTTGGTCATTTATCGTTGAGTTGTGAAATGAAATGATTCGTCGATCATTTACTGTTTTTCATACTAATCTATGATCATTCCGAAATATCAAATGACAATGCATTTTTTGTTGGATGAAGATTTCAACAAGTATGTCAGTCAGCCACAGTTGAACATTAATTCGAATGATCATCGTGAGAAAATTTCAGCGGATGTCTTCTCTAATCGCATCAAGTACTATTTTCATCACTCACTTGATCAGCTGAAAATGAATCCATACGATATGCACACAGATACTTTCAATGCATGAAATAAATTTGAAATTTCATCACGAGCTGAACAATGCGTTTACATTTCATGAGAATTTATCAATCAACAGGTTTAACGAGTGAAACGATTTTGAGATGTATGAAAGACCAAATAAATGTTCGTTGAGTATTGTTCGCTACAGAAAATCAGAGGCCAGTCGAATCGCTTAGAGTTAATCAGGTATTTATGGGATAAACCAATCGGTTTTGTATATCACACTCACAGGTTCTCAGTCTTTTTCAGCGTATCACGTAGTTGAACTGAGCGTGCGACCAAATCACCAGTTTCCTCTTCCGTATAACTCAGAACCGATCTGAAGACGGTTTAGATGGCCAGAAACATTAATGTTAAGTACGAGCATCTAAATGGTACAGAAGACAATACCATTACAGCTTTTACCTACAGCGGTAACAGATGACTCGTGTTCGCTGATGAGCATCACATACACAATTTTAACCAAAAACACCTGATGAGCACCCGAACTTTCCAGTGTGATGGTCAGAGCTAATTGATGTGCAATGACCGATGAAAGCCAATATCTCCCGATAGAATCCCGTCCGTCTTTCTACTGGCTCTTTCACCATTCTCATATCGTTCTCATCACCTAGTGCACAATATCGACCAGGTTGAGAATCTCTGCTGTAGATTCTGTCTTAAATGAACCCCTAAATTCAGCGCAAATTTGATCCAGCAGGCGACCTCTTTGGTTGTTTTATTTGAATATATAAACGAAAACCAGCTTTCTAGTATTTCATGCTATTGAGAGCAATCTGACTGCTATCCAGTACCAAAAATGATAAAAGGTGATAAAGAAGATCCATTGTCTTTGCTTGATTTGTAACTATAACGCAATTCGAAATTTTTGTTCAACCCATAATCAAGGGTCGGTCGGCTACAGGAGGGTCCAGCCACTCCAAAATACAGGCTAGTTTACGCAACTTGCCACATGCTTCAGAGCTGTCTAACTGGTAAATCTGATTGATAGAGCACAGATATCCCCTCCCCGAACATATAACATAACATCCTTTCCAAAACTTGAGCTTCTGTGACACGGCTGTTCGAGTAGTGTTTTAACGGACATATCAGATCATAGCCCATACTACGTAATTCGAGACTGCTAATTGGTGTGCGAAAACGGCTAACAAGAATACACCTACATCTACAAGCGTGTCAACACAAAATTGAGCAGACTAAATTTATATTAGTATTGGATCAGTGCCACTGTACATAGAATGAGTGTAATGCATTGAGAAAGTACTATCTGATCGCAAGCAAGCAATATTTCCGTCGAGGATGATACCTTCATCGACGAGATGATGTATCACCGATGAGATTTAGCAAATGCATTGATGCGATATGCTTAATCTGTGAACTCTTAAACTAATTCTTTCAGTCAGATTTTTTGTTATGATCTGAAATGATCGAAACAATTAATTAGATCGAAATCAATCAACCTAATCGAGTTATTATGACTTGCGTTTCTCATGTACTTACGATTGCATGCCCGTATACCGTCTAATTAATGCTACTTTATTTATTTTTTAAAACATGAATATTCAATCATTTTATCGTAATTCCCATAAAAATTTCTGTGATTCTATCGTCCATTAGTTTAATTGTCGTCAAAAATAACAATAAAGAAATATTTTCAGAGAAATTTTCGATTATTTGATGGTAGTGTAAGACTTCAGTTAGCTGTTGCTCCATTCACGTCCGTTTGACAATTTCAAGAGATCTCATCGATTCGTTGAAGTGTCTGAGCAATCATCCAACTAATCTTCTTCAAGCGTTTTGAAAATATAAACAATATAACGACCGATTCATTATTTTATCAACTGCAACATAATCGATCATATTGCATTCAGCCGATCGTGTTTTATTTCAGAGAAAACGCTACAAACAATTTGCTGTGCATTTTATTGATCAAACATTGAAAGCTAATAAAAGGTTATGATTAGCCTGTTGAGTGTATGAATGATTCATCGATGGTATTATCGATGATTGTTTGTTTTTGGTGTTATTTCTTCGAGGTGTTTATCTCGTTGCCGTTTTCAAGTCACTTAGGATTAGCTGATTTTGCTTTCGCTTCACAATTGCCAGTGCATTTCATCTTTGATCTTATTCGTTTTTGTTTGGGTGTGCTCTTTTCATTTGCACTTGTTGTTTACTTTGATCGATTCATCCGAATCGTTCTAGCTGTTCTGTTATTTCAAAGCAGTTTGAGGGCAGTTAAGCAATTTTCATTCACCTGTAATATCTGATGGACATTTTATCAGATTCATAACATCAGCACCAATTCCCGTGAATTTATCTGTTAGGTTCAGCATTTTCTTCGAATATCCATGAGTGCATTCATCATTCCATCCACACAAATTATTGTTGCCAGTTCAATTCAGTATCGATTCTTTTATTCATTTGATTGTTATCGTTAGTATTTTATTGATATTATTAAAATCATGTTTGTTAATTTCAGTATCGTTTGGCTAGTAATGCATACGGAAATGTTGAGGAAATTTAGTTTTCCAGGCAAATTCCTTATTCGTACCATTAAAATCGTTTGATTCTCGACAATCGAGTTTTATCGCTTTTTCCTTAAGCCTTATACTATCACAATTGACTGATTCTCTGCATTTGTGAAATCCTTAATCTTCTCATGCCACTCTTATCCTTCTCATATTATCTCAATCGATAGCTTCTCCCCATTCTTTACTGCTTGTTATCCTCGAAATATCTCCTCTATCTTTACATCCATCCACAATAAAATGAATATGCCTCTACTTTCCTTATTTCACATGTTTCCATCGATCCTCCGTTCCATTGCTTTTACTAAATCAACCACAAAGCTGGCTGTAATCCTCCATACTTATCGACGTTGTCGATTACACATGTATCGAAAGATATCTGTTCTCGGAGTACTTCGCAATATTTCACTTAACTTCTATTTATATTGCATAAATCAACGTTTTTTTTTTTAAATGTATGTTGGGTTTATCGATTTCGCGATTTCGTTTCTTGATTACTCATTAAAAAGGGAGATTCGTAACGAGTTGAAGGTATCTAAAGATGAAGTGACGTTATATGGATGAATTATCAGTTATAGCAAAATCAGCGTTCATAATGCAGTCAGTCGTTCTGAACACATCATACGATTGCCTCTCAACTGCTCAGTTACACAGCGTAACAGAATAAGATCAGCGAGGAACGTTATGTGACTTCTATTCCCTTGGAAACGTTATCAGTCAAGACTGGAGAACTAGATGAACCTCAGTCATGTTGAACACGGTCGTTGCATACTGATCAACGAGAAATCCGACCAGATGAACACTTATTAGAAATGTTGAGCATTCCAAGCATTCAAGGCTGTTTTCGGGGCTGTCGTCTTAGTGGGAATATTGTAGAAAAGTGCTTTTGCATGGTGAGGTTAATTGGTGAATATTGCTTGAAAAGTGCCTTTGTTAGCATTACACATCGAAGAGCGTTATTTTGGTAGTGTTATAAGCCATCAGCAAATATTCGAACACAACTGTTCTGGGTAATTATTCGAACCTCGATTAATGCTGATAATTTGTATGAATGTTCGTTCGTACGAATGTGTTAAGTAATGATTCAATGATTCATTCTCAGCCGTTTCCTAATGTTCACACTATTTCCACTGATGTTACGTTATTCGTTACCTTCAACTAGATGTCTGTCTCTTTGGAACTACAAACGATTACTGATGCTCTTGATTGCCACTTTCACACCCAATCGCTATTTTCATCTGATTGATTCATTTCCTTTAGAGTCACCCTCACCTGTGTGAAATATTTTTCACATTGATACATAATATTGACACCTATACCATTTCTGAAGGCAATTTCTTCATTTCATATGAATTTATTATTTGCACAACATATTTTACTTGTCAGTTATGAATCGTTTGATACCGCTTGAATTACTCCAGAAATGTCGTCAAGTTGCAATATTAGGCTGATGTTTTGAAGAGTCGAAATTGCGTTATTTGTCGTTTATCTCATCGATGAACAATTGTTGTTGTGGTGTAATATGATGGATAACATAAATCAGTATCGCATAATAAAGTATCACATAATCTGATAATGATATTGAGAATGATTTGTACTCACAAAATTATTCTCCTCTAATTTGTTCTCCTTCACTAGTTCATTTTTCCGAAACTTATTTTCTCTTCCGATTCATCAAACAGTTTTCATTAGGCTACATTGCTCAATTCAGTGTGTTGGCTGGAACGAGACAAAGAATAAAAATGATCTGTTACAAAAAAGTGATGATGCTGTTTGTTTGATTCAAAACAAATTAATGACAGCGCTCTTTCTTGCTTTCGTTCAGTCCGAATTTATTCCTGTATGCTTCCACTCTCGAACAAGTTTTACTGAGCGATCGAATCAATGTTCACATTATTCAGCCTCAACATTCGTTCAGATAGCGAATTTTAATCAATCGAATGCACAAATGATCACGATTTCTCGATTGAGATATGGACTCGTATTTGTAGCTGATTGCGTGAATTTGCAGGAATTTTTAAGAAACGCAACCAATTTTAATGACTGCGATCAACTTTTCATCATAATTTGAGTCTCTCTCAAAAATAGTTGATATTGATTCATCTGAATATAACCTGTAACGATGTTTTGTGCGAATGTAATTGTTATTGCTCCAAATACGACGATAATTATAGGAAGATTTGAATAAATGTCACGATACAATGAGAACTGTATCAGAATCGATCATTTTTGAAGCCTTCTTTTCCCATTCATTGCAACCATGATTACTTATTCATTTTCTTTTCATTTCGTTTGCAAAAAACAGCCATTTGTTATTTTCTTCTTTCTTTAACGGCAATTTGCATCAATTTCAATCTTGTGTCGATGGATCAAACGTCTCCCAAATTTCCATTCCATTTGCATATCTTCTGGCGAAAATTGTCTCTCACGATTTTGAACATTACAACATTACAAATTTGAACAATTTTATTCTCATCTCCTTATCGTCATACCGTTTCCCTCAATTCATCCAATAATTATAACCTTAAATTTTTTAAATTATTTATCTATCCTATATCATCATTTCAAACCTCTATTCGCAAAATTTCGTTTTTCGCATGTGGCTGGTCCCTAGCGAACAACGCCTCAGAATGACAATTCAATTCATTTTGTTATTTTAGCAGCAGATATCCCCATTAATAATTAATTGTTCCACATTAAACTATTTTTCTGAAAATAATGCTCAAAGACTGGGATTTACTGATCGATAAATGAGTGAAGGGAAAATAGAATTTTTTTAACCAATGTGTCAATAATTTAAACATTTTTGCGTTTCCTTTTCACGTTCGCTTTTGATAAAATTACACAGCCGTTGATGTTTACTTACGCATTTCACAACACAACTAATTTGTTTGCTTATACCAAAACATTATCCGAACTCATTCAAAACAAACCTGATCGTCTTGTCTTAATGATTATTCATAACGAGTATTACAAAATGAATAGTGTTGATAACAGTCAACGAGTGCGAGAGTAATTCGGAAGAGATCAGCATAAAATATTTATGAGGTGGCATTTTAGGGTATACGTTTAGGAGCGGTCACTATACAAGGAGTTGTTGTCACACTTTTTGACGAGCTTGATTATCTGGAGAGACCTCGGTCTCGGAATAATTCCATTCGTAACATCGCTAAAAGTTGTCGGAATGTGATTGAAATAAGAGCTGTCGAATGAACGTTTTTGTTACTATTGTTCAGTGAATAAGCGTCCTTCCGAATGCTTTTATTCATTATTTTGTTTTCCCACTTTTGCTTTACGTAAAACCAACGAAATTTGGCTGTACTACAATTGAAGAATTCAATTTATTCGATGGAATGTTTTTTTTTTGAATGATTCATTTCAGTATTATTGACAGAATGGAATTCATAAAAAGAATGTCGCACTTAAATTCAGTAAATATTTTGTGCAATAAAAGTCGGTCTCAATCAAAATCAATTCAAACAATCACTCGAATTTCTAAAACCGACATGTGTTATTCATGTCTAACCCAATGCACATGTAATCGTAACTCCTCTATTCAAGCGCACACAAGTATCTGCCTTTATCCACTTTGCACATAACGAAAGTGCCAAAACTTTTTTCGAAACATTTTCAAACGGGATCTATCTTTTGCACTCATTCACACAACATATCTACAACCAAACAGCTGTTCATTTCATTTTACAATTACGTCAAGCACAAAAGAACTCAATTTTATGATTCACTTTCCTTCACATCCCCTTCAAACATCCAAATAACTGTTTCAAGAATTGAACAGTAAATTTGACGGTACTTGGATCGTTAGGATATTTCTTGAACGTCGTTCATTGACGTCTACAAAATAGATATCCAATTAGTTGATACTTTGCTTCTTATGAGTATGTCGTTAAACGTTTTCGTTTTCACATAAGTCACATCACTTAATAGAAGAAGTGCGCCATCGAAATACCGTTAGTCATCGTATCATAAGCAATATCTCTGCGCTTTCAGCCAGTCTGCTGAATAAACGAATTTAATTTTTTATGCTGTCATTTAGTCTATCATTGAATTGGAGCCGAAAATTGATGATTATTTTCAATTGAGCACGATTATCGCAATATGTCAGAATATGTTAGTTATTATGTTCCCATTGATCGATTATTGCCTCGACTGTTTTGACAGCGCCGCTCACGGAATGCATTCTTAAGCATACGTGATTTATTGATGATCATTATTTTGAGTGCGTTTCGATCGTCCTGTAAATGGATAGTTGCATTTTGTATTGTCAACTTTGTGGAATAAAATTTTCGGAATCATTTGCTGTGCATAATCGCGATTGTTATCATGTAATGAAATACTATGTCGTTATCATAAATTAATATGTATAGGACCACAACCAATTAGAATTATCATTTCAGAAAACGGGAAGAAGCGGGCATTGGCTTCAACGTGTGTGTACGTGTAGAATCACAAAAGCTCAAAGGGAAACAGGCGGCGGATAATCATCGGTCGATATGAGTTGGTTGGGAGAGTTGATTGATAAAAATAGTTCAGATCCGAGACAGCGACTTGAATTGGGCCAACAAATTTTATCGGAATTACAAACGTCAAAACTACCGTCCGATTCAACAGTGCTCAACGATTTCTGTGATCTTATTGTGCAATGGTTATGTGCATCCAACTTTAAGGTTAGTTCTTTTTATTGTTATAGTTTTGCAGCTGATTCAATTTTGTAATATTTGTATGGATCATTCCTTCCATTCATAACGACGCTATTTTATCCTAATGGCTTCAGAGCGATACCGTCCAACGGAGTTGATTCATTAGGAATATAAAAAGCTTCATAATGGTGAATGATGTGACAGTCAGGCACATAATTATTTTTTGATAATATAGTCGATAATGCTGTCAAAATGATTGTGTGCTGTGCGTGATGTATCGATAATGAATGGAATTTTCGTTTGAAGGTGACACTGTTGGCTCTGGAAATAATCGACGTTGGAATTGAGATATCTGGTGATGTGATATCGCCGTATTTAATCGAACGAATCTCAGCGCTTGTTGAGCGACTCGGTGATTCGAAACAGAGTGTGCGTGAAGCCACTATTCAGCTCATCACAACCATTGCTAATACGCCGTATTGCAGCCCTCAAGTTCGTGATTTCTTTACTAATGCTATCAACATTTCTGTGAAGTGATGCTTATCAATATCATACTCTAGTGTTCATGGATAAACGTGATAATTGAAATGTTTCTTTGAATACCGTTTACCATTTTGATGAATTCCTCAAAATTAAGGGTATAATACAACGTGGTTTCGTACGTTATTTCCACAATATATTCTGCGAAACAGAATTTTAGCAACACTTTTGATGGAGGAGAAATCATCTTAAAAATTATGTTTTGATGCAGAAGAATTACACATTTATAATCTACGTTCAACCTTCAATTGCTTCAAGTCGTTCCATCCGTTTTTTGTGTCACTTCATGTTTACTTGAACTTCGCCTTCGTTCTTGCTTGAGCATTTTAGAAAGTTTATTTCTGAAGAAAATTTATGCACGATTTCGTTGAGATTAAATGGTGCGCACAAAGGTGAGGGTCCTTACTTTTGTTCGTTCATCCGAACCGATGCAAAATGAATGTTGTGCCGGTTTTTTTAACTTACTCTTTCTTCATTATTCATCCAGTATTCAACCCCATTATTGTTCAACCAATACTCAACCTAATAAGTACTCATCTAATATTCAACTTGATTATCAACTCATCAACAATTTCAAGCTTCCTACTCGAAAATAATAACTTCAAGCAAGTTGATCAATTAATCGTTTGATGGAACCGCCATAGAAAGTGTTTTTGCTATTATGAATTAAGAGATCCTTTTGATTCACCGAAACTAATTTTAACGGTTCATACGAATGACCACAGGCGAAAGTCTGAATGAAAAATAATTTCAATATTTTTCATCGTTGTTTTGAAATACGAGTAAATGTTTTTAGTTCAGTTCACTAGCAATAACCACTGGCATCAAAGTTATAAGTTTATGGCGTAATAATTCGGTATTTTAATGTCACGGTTCATCGCTCGTTGTAAAAAAAAGCATCTCACATTTCTTACAGAAAAATATCTTATATTTCTTAATGATAGTGCAAGCGAGCGAGCTTTGGTGCAAAATTCAAGGTGGTTTATGCTGGTGGAAATTTAGATTTTGATGGTACTTTTGAGCATTTTCTATCGAGTTTGTGTTTGATCTCTTATGTATATCCTCTGAGAACTGTAGGTACTGAGCACAAGTTGTTATTGCTCCCTCTATTGAATCGCCAATGTCCTGAAAACAAACTGAACGACAGCATGTCCCGCGCAGTTTCCAACAAATTTTTCACCGCTTTACTGAAATCGTCCACTGTGAACAAAAAAGAGCACTGCAGTTGTAAATGTTTTGGTGTATGTCAATTCCAGTCAGTTTTATTATGAGAATATCTTCTTCGCTATCGTTTAAATTTTCATTGCCTCAGATATGTGAGGTTGACGTTCGATTATTTTACTCAGCATCGTAACGTCGGATGAGTCGGCACGGCACTTCTACGCTCATCCAGCTTCATTATTTCCACTTATTGTTAACAGTTCGTTCCATTCATCGCACCCTTCAGTGCATACCAGAAAATTTGCAGAATTCGATCACAATCCCTTCTAAGAATCGTCTGAAAAAACTCTCTGAGCAACATTTATTATTCATACGGCAAAAATTCATTGAAATTTCGCTGTTTTGATTAATGTCTTCATAGTAATAAAACCACTTTGTACCGCCCTAGTAAAATTGTTTTCCGTTCTGAGTTCTCTCTCGTCACCATGACCGTTTCATTCTTTTTCGTCATTAATATTTTCCTGATTTCGCTTTTGGAAAATAATATTTATCATCAGAATTTTTTACTTTCATCCTCCAAAATTTTCGTAAAATTTCGATGAACAGCAGCAATTCATTGGCTGTATTACAAAAAAATATTTATCTTGAAATGAATGAATGAGCGAAATCGAATGTAAAGTTTAATGACATAAAACGTTCGAGCGTCTGAATTTTCTCATGGAATTTGATTTATTTCCCTCTATCAACAGTGCTAGCTAGTCTCACCCATCTCGTTAACGTAATTTCAATTAATTTTGTCATTTACATAACCGGTCGTAATCAATCTGAGCGATTCTTTCATAGATTTGATGTTATTTTTGAAATACTATAATTGTTTTCATCACCCTGCGATCTGATAATCTATTCAAGCAATTTATTAACAAGCAATTACCTTCGGTTGAAATGTTTCAACTTTTGAATGCGAAAATTTATTTGCCATAAAACGTCTATCAGTATTTTACTATAACCATAAAATTCGATTGAGTATAATCGGTTTTTGTTGAAGGATGATACAAGTTACTGTATTCTCTTTCCGCACTTGCTGTTAATAATGCTACGGTTGATGTTTTTTTCTAATTTCATTCATACCTCATAATTGCACGTGAATGAATTTTTGAGTTGTTTGCTGATGCGTTTCAAATGAGACGATGATATGACAATAGTGTCAACTTTTAGACTGTGATCGAAAGGGTCGCACCAGGACTTGTACATCGGCAGTGGTTGGTGCGTATTGGTGTTATGCAAGTGATCCGCAATATTCTTGAGCAGCAGTGAGTTTCAAGTGGAATTTTTATCACGTCTCGTGCGTGTTGTACCAAATTCATTCATAACGTTGGAAAAAATCATCCGTCTCATGCATTTTGTTGTGAATCACTATCAGAAAACAAAAACATCTAAAATAGTTTTATTATATTTAAATGTTTTGTTAACAAAATACACAATCATGGTGGTGCTGCTGTGTTGCTTATGTAAATAGAATTTGCGTCATTTATGTGTCTCTCTCACTTTATGTTAAAATATTTATGATGGCGTTCAAGTTGTGGTTAGCTAATGGGAAGCATTTTCAGCTAACGTTGTTCAATGTGTAAATCTAACGTTTTTAATGTGCAACTTGCACACCAAACAAAATTTCAATGGCTCATACATTGTTTGTATATATTTATCTGCCTGTTCATACTCAAACCTCTTCCTCAAATATATATATGTATCCATTCGATCTGTATACTTATTATCCACTCGTCACTGTTCATATCTCCTTGCTCACAACCCTTGACCACATTTGCCCTCATCTCGCCTCTCACATATTCCTCACTCCATTAAGGAGCTCATAATTAAAGATCTGTTTGCAAACTGCTCGACATTAGTTAATTAAAACATCGAATGCCATCCCTTTCATTCTATCTATCATTCCCATCTGTACATCTGCTGCTCAAAATCATAATTGTGACATGTTTTGTCTGCATTAATTATTCATGTTCATCATCATTGATTTTACGATTTTTTGTTGTTGTTTCCACTCAATTATGTTATCGATTTAGTGTGAAACTAGTGCTTCCGTTAAGTAGTTTAGGCCATACTGAACACTTGCGAATTGACTGAAACCACATCAAGGATTACTCTCAAACTGAACACCTTGTTCCAGTTGTGTACGATCTAAAGTTTGTCGAATTTTCAGTAAATTTGAAGTGGACGTGCAAATAAATCGAATAATTCCAACACTTTGCAAACTGATGGCTGATGCGAACAGTGACGTGCGTGAGACAGCAACAAATGCCCTTGTTAATATTTTTTGTCAGATTGGTGAACCGTTACCATCTAGCATACGGAAACGACAACTTATTCCAGAAGCAAAGTTTGTTTTTAGTTTTGTAACACTTAATGTATTTTGCTTTCTATTAGTGTTACTTAGACTGTGTTCGATTCGGATCCTACTTAAATTTCGGTTTTGCTGCGGATTTTCATATGGTTAAAATTTTTTACAACCCTTTCTCACTCTCATCACCGAACTTTCACACTGCCGCACTAATGTTCCATCATTTTGATGGTTTTTGCGCCGAAAATGAACAACTGATACAATTGATAATGAAAATGAATTGACTCAAAATACTTTGATAGATTTCAAATGTTAATGGCCCGTTATAAAGAGGCGCAGCAATGCGGTGGTATCGCACCGTCAACACCGTCAACATCGCAACGAATTTCAAGACCTCTCCGAAGACCTCTGATCCCACAAAAACCGCAATTTACGCCAACACGTTAGTCTTTCTGTTTACTGCATATTCGTATTCGTTTGCGATTGTCGAAATGAGAGCATGTCTAATTGTTATTTTAAAATGAACAACTTAATGTTGAACGCCACAATTCGAAATAATTTTTTTCATCGATCAACGTTGCACATCCACAACACGCATAGTTGTTGGTATGCAACGTTCATCGATTCGTCTTTGTAATAAACTTTGATTCGTGTTTTCATATTTATCCATTTCTATTGTAGTTTCTATAAGCACAAATTCCTACGAGTTTGTTCATTAAAAAATTGTTGTCATTATTCCTGAAATATACCCTCTTCACGGATTCTGCACTGACGATGATAATTCACGTTTCATTTCATTTCTCATCAGATAATGCTATCGGATTAGGAAACCAACGAATCTTTCGAAGCAAATTTCATGTTTTTCATTTCGATCCATTCAGTTCTTGCAGAAGCGGTCTTGGATGGAATATGCTTGAGTGGACTTTGCATAGGGACGGATTGGATATTGTTGTTTAAAACGGAAATATAGTTGAATTCTCGTGAATAATAGCACTTGTTGATAGAAATCAAACAATTATATCATGCGTCGTCACGACTTCAGTAATCCTATACTTATTCTTTCATGTAATCTAGTTCACAGCAAAACCTTCCAGTCTCCATGTTTTACCACAAATGATCGTAGGCATTCTTAATATCATGAGTGCTTTCAAAAATGCAATTTTATCCTCATAAATCAGCAGAAGTCATGCAGTGACGTAACTATCGCGTTACCATCGCAAATTGAAATATTCGTATGCTTAAATACTCAAATTGAAATATTCGTATGCGATAGTATACGCTTAAATACATATAGCATCTATCCTGTATTGACTGCCGTCGATTAAGTATGCTTGTATATTTCAATAGTCCTAATTCTTTCTGAGTTTCTAGTTTTAAATGTATTTTCGGCGGAATTGGTTCTCTGAGCCGATCCACCAGTTACCAGTTTATTGATCAGCGCAGAGAGCCAATCGACTTGTTACCATCACCGGATTCCCATCAACTGTTTCCAATCTGGTATAGGTTCTCTTTTTGCTGCATCCAATTTGTGATCGTTTGCAAGATGGGATTGACTGATTCAGACTGTTCATTATAATCGGGATTTCCTTTCGTATGCGATATTATTGTGATGGTCATATGCATTTAACTCATCCAACGCTATATGCGGCACGCACTCATGCAGATCAACAGTTCATCATCAGTTTTTGTATTTCGTTTGTCGCGCTGATTCCAGTTGCTGATTATTTGAATGCGGTGACAGCGAATCGTTTTCACTTACAATCATTTATTGCCACTGTGAGTTTATTGCTCGATAGTTTCCACATTACTTTTATGAACAATTTTTTTCGAGTGATCGCATTCCAATATAATGTGACGTTTCGCATCATTCCACTGTGATATTTCGCATCAGCTTCGTATTTCCAACCAGTCTGTTCTTTTCCGGTCTGTCTTGTTGGTAATCCAATCTCCGCAATGGTATATGTTTGATTTGATATCCCTTCATATGGAATCAACCGTATACCATTGCGATCTCATCAATCACTTCACAAATGACATGTATTATTCAAATCGCACTTGATATCGGGCTAAAATGATTACAGCTCATCTGCGGTCTGTTTTCTGAAGTAGTTCCTCAATACAATGTTTGGAGCAGGGGCATGCAAAACACAACTATGATAGTGATGGCATCCGGCTTTCGGCCGAATGTTGGAATCTCAAATGTCGGAGACTGAAAATGTGAATTCGGTCGGACGTCAACCGAAAAATTCCTAACTCGGTCAGGTTTCTGTGCGTTGGAATGTTGAAAAATCGAATCGGTTGGATTCGGGCTGGATTGAAGTATCGTCCTGATGCCGTCACTGTGTCGTGATCAGTCGTATGATGAAATCACTGTTCCAATAACGATACACTTATTGTTCACCTGAATCACCAATTCTGTCTCTGATTCTCGAAACCGACATCCAATAACGAACATTTGTCGCGACTAGCGCGAAAAGCTAGCATACAATGATGATAGTACTAAAAAGAGATAGTACTTAAATCAAATAAAGAAACACTGTGCAAAGGGCCGGTAGTGTACTGGTGTAACGCTGGGCTTTGAGAATCCGATCTGTTCAGAGGACGTGAGTTCGATTCCGCGTCGGTCCAAGATCTTTGACAAAAGTTTGATCTCAAAGAGATAAACACATATCTAAATAGATAAACACACAAGAATATCTAAATTCAAGAAATATTCAACAAAGGGATTAGTTTCGAGAGCATTCGTGTGCTTAGACTAATAGTAAGTGGACGTTCGAGTAGCGTTCCACAAGAACACACCTCTGGAAGTTGTCATCCACGGACAAATTGTGCTGTAAATGAACCGACGATAGGGAGATAATGAAATTTTCTTGCTGCAAAGACTTTGAATATTGGAGATGTGCCAGCGCGGCACATTCCTAATGCGTTTCTTGGATGAACAGCAATATCTTGAATAAATCCAAATGGATGATTTCTAATTAATTGACTAATTCATTCATTTAGTTGATTCATTTTTTAAAACTATTTGAGTGAATTCTTCCGTGAGAGGTGGTTTATTACAGTATTTATTGTGATGTGCAATACTTTGAGATAGACTGAAGTTGAAATTAAAGGATGGGCAAAAATCAACATAGCAACTGAGTAGCATAATAAAGAATAGATTCGTATAGATCGGTAGTTGACGAAGCGAATTCCTGATAGATATTTGTCAATGATAATGAGTCAGTCATCATCAACCTCATTAGGTAATCATACCCCTATCTACACGAGTTTTAAATTGAAAGACCGAGTTTTTTGTTTCGACAAAGAAGAAAGTTTAGTATGTCGAAAGCTACGGTTAAGGATGCCATAGGAGATAAATGCAGATGGTATCCACTGTCGGCATTACTGTGGCAGTGTTAGCTACGCTTAAATTATTTTCTGGTGATCCGCTAGAGGTGAAGGAAAAATTGCTTACTTGATCAAAAAGTAAACATGGTTTTTCTACGTGTGCTCGGTTTCAGTGATGCTTAATCTTGTGGATTTCTATCCAAAATCGCACCATCTCTAACAAGAATTCGATTCATATGATCACTAAGTACTTGTCGATAGTGTCACTTCAGGGTATGGTTGTATTTTGCTTACGTGACCTAATGCATAAGAACCCTCACTGATAATTCCAATTAAATCCATTTCTTGAGTTGTCTTTGGTTCCACGTGAGTACATGGGTGCTGTAAAGCATTAAGTAAAAAATTCTAGGTTTGAGCCCACGTAAACGCTACAAGTGTTCATCTTTATAGGATATCTCATCCACGTCATCCTATCCTTGTTAGGTTTGAGGTGTTCATTACGTAGCTGTAGCCAGCTGTTGTAGACTTATCACTTCGCGATGATCAGTTGACATCTTCTGAGACATCCTTTAAAACTGTGAATTTGAGCATTGCAGCGTTGAAGGTGAGCAAAAAGTTCAGCAGTGTGCAAAAAAGTCAACCGGAACAATGTTCAAAAGGCCGGAAACGCCTCAGACGGGTATGTTTAGCATTATGCCTCCCAAATGATGTATTCACTCTTACTGATTTAGCATTTGCAAGGGTTTGTTTGATTAATAACTATGGAAATGTTAAATGTGCTGAATAATAGATCAGCATTTCAGTGATATTCATATTCAGGCAAATACAAACTTGCATTCTATTCCTGCATTCTTCTCATTACGATAGTTCGAATAAGATGCAATGATTTTATTGCTTTCTAATCCCTTCATTGCGCTTCGTTCAGTGATCAATTCTCAACTCTAAATTCCAGTCTGTAAAACTCGTTATTTGCTACAAAGCTGACGAAATAATTCATAATTAGAGCGTTGAAGAAGTAAAAATTTCGCTACTTTTCTACACATCGTCAACAGTCGACACTGTCTGCACTAAATATTACAACTTTGATATCTCTAATAAGTAAGCGCTGTTTGCAATAAATTTGAAAAAAAAATTGCCGATAGCATTTGAATATCGTCAAAATGGCATCTTTATGTTGAATTCACAAATTTTACGCACTGAAGAAAATTATCAAGGGAATATGATATGTAAAGCACTCTTCTCTTAAGAATTCTCGTTTTACATGTATTTATTCTATGGCCGTTGCTATTATCAATTTTTTGACGCAAAATCGACGAAGTTTTTTACAGAGCAACTTTTCCACTGTTCTGTTGCATTCATTGATCTGTGCTTTTAATGAGAGTTGTTAAGTGCTTCATTACGGCATGAAATAGAAACATAAATGTTCACTGTATGCAGTTGAAGTCTTGTTGTGCGACGGTGTGCGGCCACCAGTGTTGCTCGAAAATTACCAAAAAATGTTCGAAAAATTTTATATGGATCATTTGTCCATGTGTAAACTGGTTTCGGTCAGTCGTTGTTGTATTTAGTAATGGTTTTATTGGTAGATGTTTAAATCAAACTGACTATTGTAAATCTATTGTAAATCAAATTCCTATTGTGCACGCACGATATTAGCTGATTGTTTTATTACATATTTCATAATTTATGCAATAATTCTTATTGTTTTGTGAAATTATCCATTCATTTGTATTGTGACGCACGCTTACGCGAAAGTGATGAGCATTTGCTAGGAAATAACTATTTAAAGTAAAGAAGACACCTGTTGATTGCACTAAAAGTTCTTATGGATGTATTCTAAGCCAACCACGAAAGTGAATGATAACATGTCTTAGGGGTGATTTCTTACTTGAATATTTCGTTACACAGTTCGCTCGCTTTGCACACATCGCCGTTCTCGGATACGATCACTTCTCATTGCTCTTGGTCATTCGTGAAACTGTTTTTTAAAGCCGTCACGAAGACTTTCTGTTTATAATTTGTAACTTGCAGCAACTAAAAATTACAAATTTTAGTCATTTTAATTTTTTGTCACTTTGAACTTGAATTTTTGCTTAATGCCATATTTCCGTTCAATTTTCCTTCTTCCTTAGATGCAGCCTTTAAAAATATCGCTCGCTTCGTGCGTCATCACGTATGCTACTGATTTTCATTCACCGCCATCGTTTTGGAGCTTTTATGGAGAGATGTGCCATTGATTTTTGTTGCAAATGCTTAAAAATCATCACCTTTGGTGTGTAACTGCACAAATAATTTTTAGAAATCACTGATTTCGATTGATTACCATGTTAAAAATGCTTGAAGAATAATTTGATTCACCACAGGTATATCCCTGAATAAATGAAGAAACTAAAAGCAATTCGAAACGGCAAAATTCGTGAAATTTTGAAAGGTGTAAAAAGATACATGCGATTAAGATAATGATTTCAAAATGAGATACTTTATAAAGACGTATTTCTTTGTCTAGGAAATTGGCATGCCATTGGTAATGTGATGCAGTGCTGGGTTTATCACTTTCATCTTATATTTTTGCAGTCAGTTTGATAACACTCTCATGAATGCTGGGTATTCTCTCTTTAGTCTCAGCGGAGGCATGAATTTATTCTGTACAATTATGTCAACTTATATGCAGTTATACGCAAACAAAGAAAAATTGTAACTAGACTTGGGCACCGAAAAAAATTTTTTCGCTGGCCACTAAAATTTAGTTTTCTGCGCCAAAGGATCGAGCAGGTGCTCTCAATTTCGATCGAAATTTGACGATCACCGAGTTTCAGTAGCCATTGGCCACCATAATGACCTGTTCGAAATTCATTTCCTACGAGAAATTCGCCGATAATATCTAATATTCTAATTTATTAAGTGCTTGAAAAACTGGGTATATTCCAACTCAGTCCGTAGTCAATTTTATATTGAATAGAAGAGCCGAATTTTAAATTGTATGCAAGACTGCCTGCCCATCAATTAGCATGTTAATCTTCCCGGATTCAAAAAATTCCCTGAATGCGATGCTTCGAAAGAGTTTAGAATAGTGTTCGTCGGGGAACGGGGTCTCCGGCGAGGAACGCGGGAAGCGCTCCCCCGCGCAATTTGCTCCCCGACTTTTTCGCGGGGACCCTCCCCCGTCCAATTTACTCCCCGCGGGGACCCTCCCCCGTGCAAAAAAATTGCTCCCCGACGAACACTAGTTTAGAATACAAAGATAACAAAAATTACGATAATTTTTCTCCGAATCCTTCCTTGTGAGAGAACAGTCGCGTGTCGAATTACTTACGAGCGTTTTGCAGAGTTTCATTGCGAATAGTATAGCTAAGCCTTGTTCATGTCTGGCTCACAAATGCTTTTTGTGATAATATTTTTATGAAGAGTGGACTAAATGCTGGTGCTGTTTATGGAATTGCAAAAGCAAACCTGCAACAAGGAAACTGCAAGATTCATTATTATTGCTGATAAAAGTAAAATGAGTAAATGAATCGATATTTGTTGACGTTCTTTTTGCATTATTCTACATTTATGTACACTTACTTACATGTATGCAGCATTTCTCATTGATCCACCACTCAGTTTGCGATAACACGCCACCACTGACCATGCTGCAACACACCGAATTTATTCCATTGCTTTTTATCTCATCGAATTATCGAACTAATCATCATCGTCATTACCGCATTCGTCATAATATTGTTGTTATTGCGTCTTACGTTCCTCAATCCTTCACATTTCAATGATCTCATCTTTGTGCAGTTCCATGTATGTGTATTAAATAAGCAGGATAATTATCTAACCATATTCAAGTATCGTTTTCGTTATCATACATAGAGCGCAAACTTTTCATTCTGCAACTCTTTCATTTCTGTTGAATTTTTTCAAATCATCTGAATTACGTGAAAGAATGAATGAATGTAACCTGTTATTGCAATTACTTTGTATGAAATGATAACAAATAATTCATATGAAATATTGCATGCAGTTTTTGCAATGTACAGTCCGGGTTATTTCAGACAGTAGAAGTATTCGTTGTGGATTGTGCATCATTTGATGGTGAAGTGTAGTTTATTTGATTGTTCATTTGCTCGTGTCAGAAAACTGCTCGAAACATTTGTAGATCTGAGCAAGTTATTGTTATTTTTCTATAATATTTCATCATTCAGTTCTCCCATTTCTTCAAGGAATCCTATTCTTAACTTGTTTATGCTTGTTGTAAATGTGCGTTTCTAAGTTTTATAGCCATCTGTTGGATTTTCGTTATTTGTGGATATGATTGTCACAATCCTGAACGGCGAATCAACTTCATTTTCCTGAACCATAGAATTAAATCATCTAATTTATGCGCCGCATTCACAGAGAGTATTTTTGATGAGGCCATTGAAAAGGATGATATGTGTAGTATTTCGGTAACGTTGTCCTTTCAGTGTCATTCAATCAATATCATCATGTTTACAAGTTTATCGCTTTTTCTGTTATGTGTTCATAAAGAAACTGATGATTGCTTTTGGTTTCTTTATGAATTATTCAAGTAATTAATTTTGCAATAGCTTCATATTCACCTCAGAAAAAATACGAATAATGTTCATTTATAAATTCACCCTTGTTCGCCTACGTTAATGATTGACCCGTTTTCATTGATGCATAACGTCATTCCGCTCCTCATGTGCAAAGAAATTTATCACTGATCATCTCGTTACGTTTTATTTTATTTGTGCAGTTCGTCTGCTCTTTATCTCAATTTACACACAATCAGTTTCTAAAATGAAATTGGTATTCGCGTCCATGATTTAATCGAGAGTTGAGAGAATTGGGTGAGAAAGGATGATTGCAAGATTGAATGAAGAACAAAAATTATAACTCGACTAAGGTACCTCCTGAAAAGTATCGTTCTCATGAACTGAAAATGTGTGCTTCGGTTTCCAGTAATCATTTCTTCTCAACAATTTTGAAACTGAAAAGTATGACGGAAGCAGATTCGAAAATGACGAATATGCCTAGAATTTTACTAACAAGAGGACGAGCAGGTCTCTTGAGCACTGTTACTTAATTATTGAGGCATTCGATGATTATACTGGCTGGATGGAATCATGCAGCAGATATTTGACAGTTCTTAAGGCGACTGTCGGAATTACGAAATGCCAGTTCGGTCATATTCCGACCGAACTGTTCCGATGGCCAGTCGGAATTCCGACTGTCGGAACGACGAAATGACAACTCGATCGGAATCCGACTGGTCGAAATTTCACTTGGATCCCGTCATTGTAAAGTATCACCATTTTTTGTGGAAAGTCGATGAAATGTTTCACTTTCAGCCGCTCGAACAATGCAGCAGTCTAGGAGACTGGTTCTAGGCGGTGTTGAAAATTCCCTGCCGACACCTGTATTTGCTAGAGCAAGTAGTGTGCCAGCCAATAAAAGGCCCTTGACGAGGCCCGCATCGAAAAATTCAGGTCATTTATCATTTATTTTATAAGGCTGGCATGAAAGCAATACCAGATATAATGATGCACCAACTTAAGCAACGTTTTCTCTACCTTTCAAGTTTTCTTCCTTATTGACCTGCGACCGTCTTGGGTCATACGAATTCCTCTTTGTTGTGGTTGTTGAACTTATGGAATATTCGTCTTTTGAGCAGATGTAAAAAGCAAAAAGGAAGGCTTGATTTTCGATTGTTTTACATGGAGCGTTCGAATTAGATCACAGTGTTGCCGAAAAAAACCCGAACCTAAACGGTGCTTGGGTTTAAGACTAAACTTTCCACCGCACTGTTGACAAAGTAGTGTTAACTAGGATGGTGATTCATTCGAATAGAAATGTTAATTTTGTGGTGAATTATTGTAAAATTCACTGTTCAAATTTGTCATTGCCTTCGTGGCAGTCTAAGATTTCACAATTTAACTATCCTTCGTTTGTTAGTATATTGAGCTTCAGTCGAACACCTTTTTGTAACACAGTCACGTAATTGAAACACCGAATCGCCCTCAGAAAGGTGAAGCATCTATTTTGTGATCCAATGATATATTCAGGTCGATTACTGAAACATTTTTTGATGAAATTTATTGATTCATTTTTTAAGGCAAAGCCGGTGGTATATCTGACGAAGCATTTCGACAGGCGTTTACCGAAGTTCCGCGATGTGATGCAAGTTTTTATTTGTTGAGTTATATTTCAACATGGTCAACACTGAGTATTATATTATTGTTTACATCAATCATTACCTTTATCTGAATGTTCAAAATCATTCCACATGTTCATCTTTGTTATTATTGATGTCTTCGCTTTCTTTATTAATTCTCTTGAATGCTCACTGTTAGCATTTTCTCCCGTTCACAAAAATTCGCGAATATTCTTTTTTGTTATACGAAAAAAGAGGAATAAAATCTAAATAATAAAAATTTAGATTCTTTAAGTAATCTATTTTTGTTTCTGAAACAGTGGTCTGGTGTTTTTCATTTGGCTCAATAATAGCGCATCGTTGTTAATTATTTATCGATTTTCAGATATTTTCGGCACGTGAATTGAAAGAAAAGATAGCATCAGCATGCAACACCCTGGAGAATACCAATAATGATTGGGACAGACGGGTTGCGGCGGTTTGTCCATTCAACCTTTCTACTTCTTTTATCTGCAAAAGCTTTCCACTCGGAAAATGAGATTTTGATTAAACAGCTTGATTGAGGATTTGTTGAGAATAGAACAACATATATAGAATGTGAAGTTCATTGAAATCTTCCAGTTTTGTTTTCGTATCAGTAGAGGGTTTGAAAGATAATGTTTTTAATTGGATGAGTCGAGCTTTCATAATAACGATATGAGTTCGATCAGGGATTCAAGTGTTGTTCTGTCAGGATGTACATGCGTTCATCAGCAGTTAATTACACTATTATGAATCATTTTGGTGACTTTGGATTATTAATGAAAATTTGGATTGCTCTCCATGTGCAGATAGCTGCCATGGATATGTGCTGTCTTGTTTCATGATTGATTTCGTTGAAATTTTTTTTTCAGCTCAAAACTTTGCGTGCTTTTTTGGTGAGCGGAAATGTGAGTGCATCAGATCTCAGCGAAGATTTACGGCAACTGGAAAATGCGTTTGTGGTCTCCTTGAAGGACTTACGTTCGCAAGTATGTCGGGAAGCATGTGTCACATTTGCGTAAGTTTTTTGAAATGAAACGAATGAAGATTTGTTCATATGGTGGGACTTTCGAATGGTAATACGATATCGATGAAAACTTACCGAAACTTATTTTTATGACTGGTTTATACGGTAGAATATCTGGAAAAAGAACGCTGTCAGATGAGCATGAATTTTTAGATTCTAAAGAGGTCATTTGTGAATTACTTCAACGTAAAGTAACAGTGTAATTGTGAGGTGGTGTTAAATTCATTCGAATTTTCAGGTTCTATTGCGAGAAATTGGAGGATTCAATTACAAGTATTGTTTCAAGCGCAATGCCAACACTTATAAATCTGCTCCAGAACAGTGCCAAGGTTCGTGTCTTGGTTCAAGAAAAATCAGTTCTTTTCGAAATTTGCATCATCTTATCGGTGTTTTCAACGGGAATTTTTATGATGTTTTCTCAAATATTCCGTCACAATTTGCAGATAATGGCGACAAGTGGTCTTTTAGCACTGCAATATGCGGTGAAGTATGTTCGGAACGAGAAAGTGTTATTTCATTTGCAAACAGCGATTTCTCATAAATCTCGTGAAATCAGACGGTTAATTTCATGTTCTGTTTCTTGCTTTCTGTATTATTCTGCTTTATATCATTCTCGACTATCATATTGTTGGTACGACATTCGGTAATGGTGGAATGTGCAGCAAGTGTTTCTCTGTTGTTTCAGTGTTGATTTGGCATGTTTCTGTAATTTAGTATTATTGATGTGAACGTGGATATATATGTATTAGGATTACAGATGTAGTTCATAAAGTATTGTATGAGTTAAAAATGGAGATTACATAGACGGGGATAAGAAAACTGTTGAAGAGCAATTAGTTCAGTGCAAAATTGGTGAATCTTTGTGTGCAGATCATTCGGATCATTTCATAATTGACCGTCATTGCCTAAATATAAATGTTAAAATGTTTAGCTCATAGATCGATTGTGTAATGTGCGTTACAGTTACTCACATTTAGATCATCAGCATGTCTCATTTTGATGGCGTTAACGATATGGGAAGGACGCATTGTTGAGAAGAATATGCCAACTTTTATGGATTGCGTTAAAGTTCGTGCTCCTTAAAATATTCTATCTTTAAAATTCTAAAATAGACTTATAGCAAAAGGATGAAATTTCAAATGCATTTATGAATTAATGAAGGAGGACAAATACCGTAAGAAGTATGTTTTACCGAAAGATGTCCTATCGATATTACCAGAGATGTAATTTGCAAAAAACGACTGTGATCTGATTAGATGTTTACCAGATCTGTTCTGATGGAATTTGATTTCACTTTTTTGTCTGCGATTTCATTCATAACGATGTGGATAAGCGCTTCATGTAGCGTATTGTTTTAGGTAGCACTCAACGACGCAGATCCCGAAACGAGGAGCACAGGACGTGACATGTTTGTAAGGCTTGATCAGAACTATAAGCAACAGGCTGATATATTATATCGAGTAGGTTTTCACTAGTTTATTCAGATGTTCGTTGTTTGGTTTTTTCATTCATCTATTTTGCTATGAAACTCTAGTATTGTAGTCTTGTAAACTACTATCATTTTGACCAGTTTTCTTAGGTAACGAGCTTTCCAAAGTCTTTCCTTAAACCTATCTGTTATCGTCTTTATTGTTGCAATAAATGCGATATGTTGCAGTCGTTGGATCCGTCGAGGCAACGTCAACTATCGGGTTTTGTTTCGCAGTCATCATCATCACAATCGATCGTTTCTGAAAAAGATTCATTACCCATGTCACGTCGAAGTTCATATGCACTGCACAAGGGTATGCACTAGTTTCATTTGTTTTTGTATTACTATTCTAAATTCAGCTGGATATTTACTTTCAATTTAGCTCATTTCGATAAGATCAAATTATTTGAATATTGATGATGTTTGGCCCCGTCTTGTTCGATGGTATGATGTTTAGGAAATATTTGTGTTGTGGTAAAGATACATCGTATTTCTGAGAAGGAAGGAGAAGATTCTCATGAAGATCTAATCATTGTACATGTTTTGTAGTTTCATTTGGAAATGATTGAATTGTGTCGATGTTAATTTGTTAATTCTTAATGAATTTCTCTTTTTGATTTCAGCCAGTCCAGCGTATTACTCTGGAAGGTCTACCTCTGATCTCGATCCAAAAGCTGCGAGGCGTGCTACAAATGCGAACAAATGGACTGGAACGTTACATCAAATCAATGGGACTCCAGTTGGTGAGTATTTGATATGTAATACTACTGTGTGTAATAATTTCTACAAAGCAATGACAATTCTAATTATTAATTTGGTTTTCATATAAACCATTGTCGCTTTACTGAATAGTTAATATAGTTTTGCGATGGTGATGAATGGTTTTTGTAATGGTTGATTTCATTTAGCAGCTTCATTACGAAATACGACTGCATCGCAACGTTTGATTACATCCTCCCAACGAGTCGGTGGTCCGTTAGTAAAGCGCCAGATTGCACCTTTATCAGCTGCACCAAACAGCGCTGTTCGATCACAACGTTAGTGCAGTTCAAAATTATTTTTTGTTGAGTTCATTCTTTTTTCTAATACATTGTCGAACATGTTTTAATGAGGTTTTGCGAATAAGTCGATAACTAAACGATCACTCTTGAATTGTAAAGTAATGTTTTGTAGCTGGTAGTAGAAGTAATTCACCAAATACACGCCATCCAACATCACGGATCACTCAAAGAACAAACCTTATAGGTACAGCTGGACGTATGGTAGGTGGTGTCACATGTTTTAACTCTATTTCAACGATTTTGTATTACATCACCCAGGTACAGGCATGTTCGATTCTTTGGCCCAAAACATATTATCGTTTTTCAGCGCAATCAAACAGAAGATTTCGAAGATGTTACTTCAGCAAGCTCCGATTCGCTCAGGTTTGAATCTTATTCAATTTATCTTTCGGTCAACCTTTTGGGTAATTTAATGATGTTCAAGAAATTGTGATACAGTCATATCGGGCTGACATCATTTATGCATTCATCGATATGTTTCGACTGAATGAGAGTGTCTTTGGTAGTTATGTGATAAGTTGTGTTATGAAAACCTACAGAGGCCACTCAAATGGATTGAGGTATTACATGATTCCGTTAGAGCGATATTTAATAAAGACTTCATGATGTTATGCTGTTAGTAGGTTCGAAACAGCCGAATTAACGAATGCATTGGCGTGCTGTGCATCAACATTAATACCGGACAAGAAGGAAGGCCTTAAAGCATTGTATACAATCATATCAAGCGATCGTCAGATCAGTCATATTGATCTCAAGAAAATTGTCGATCGGCTTAACGTGCTCATCGGCGAAGGATCGCATAAGGTTTCAATTGTTATATGATTTGGTCCTGGGAATCGTTCTGCTAACGGTGGCGTATTGAAATTTTAACTATTATAATGGGTGCCGCTTCTTGTACCGTGCAAGTTGTTTTTGAAACTTTCCTGCGTACTTTCCATTGTTAAACATAATTTCGATTGTTGACTTCAACATCATATTCTCAAAAATTGTACGAGAAATTTGTTCCAGCATCCACTGAAAAATTAACTCACTCGTATTTCAGTTACTGCAATCATTATGCGACGCTTTGGTGGCATTATCAAAACGATATAGTAGTGAATTGAATGATTGGCTGAATCACTTAATACCGAAACTTGTCACCAAACAAGCAAATGATGTTCTGCCGAGCAATCAGGAAAAATTCCGTATTATGATTGATGCAGTACGGCAAAACTTCAACCCTGAGAAACAGCTTTATGCTATCTGCAAATTCATTCAAGATCCTATTCGAAATAATGTCAGCTATAAGGTAATCAATTGCTCAACTAATTAATTGAGCTGATCCCTTGAATTGGTAATAAATTTAGTCTCCGACTTGACAAAATGGGTAAATATGGTCAGAAATTCATATGAATAGATGCAAATGCATTGCATACATCGATATTGCAGCATTCCATTCTGCCGTGGTTTAATGAAAAGTGAACCTTAGGTAGGTAATCGAAACGACGATTGTCGGTTTAAAAAATGTGATAAATGATTATCCATCATAGTGAAGATATTGAGCGAGTGATATTTTTGAAAAGTTTTGATGAGGAACGGCTGATATACTTGTTTACAGATCAAACATGGACTTTTGGTGTATCTTTACGAATTGATGAAAAAGATGGATTCGGTATCGTTACTCAATCAAAGCGAAGTTCGACAGTCCATCAACAAAATACTGCAGTGGGTTGACGACCCCAAAAACGCTGGACTTTTAACGGTTAGATCGTTTAATTATTGTTTTCTTGTTTGTCCGATTTCTTCTAAAAGTAATTCTGTCGATTGACTTTTCTGAAGATAGCATTAATGAAAAATTGATTCTTTTTCATTGTGCCCTATAGTTGCGTATCTTTCGGATACTATCTCTTAGTGATCGATACGGATTGCATTATGTGAATTTCATGTAGATTCTGCTTAGATAAGCGAGAAGGTAATATCGAATATGTTTCACTTGAACGCATCCGATTTCACGTCAATGATGGCGACCTTCTCACCTGATAAGAAGGATCGACTGTCGGACATTATTCGTCGCAGTGCTTTGGGCGCATCAACTGCTAATGGATACAAGTAAGCTCCTCTACATTCTTTGCACTTGCTTGCTTGTACCTCTCGATTAACTGCATTTTGAAGTATTCTCATAATCTCGCTGATGTTTTTATCGTTACCATCACACCGTTTTTCATCAGTTGAACTCGGCACAAAAGAGGGATTGAATGCAGTTAAAATCAATAATAAAAAATGTCAGTGAAAAATGTTGTGCTATCAATGAAATGCTCAGACTCAGACACAACTAAATTGAATGCCCAGACAGGACTTAATTTGTTCTGGAAGGAGTATTGATTAAGATGTAAATGATGCTTTTCCTTTTTGGGCACTCTTCTAGTTTAGCTCCCAGAGTATTTAGAGTGAGCACATTGCACTCATTGATCGTGCGCTTTCTGACGGCTTTCGCTGTCAGCATTAAGCTGTATATTTCTAAGCGATGTTTCATTCTCCCACTTTGCGCCCATACGGAATTTATTCATTATACTTTGCGTTTGCTCTGCCCTATCCGCGCTTAGTTGATGTAAGGTGATGATCATTTGTACATTGATTTCTTCGAGTTTGACCGAATCTGTGAAGAGGAGGTAAATTGTAAATGCATTGCAAAATGTTACATCGGCTAAATGGGTGCTAGGCTTATGTCCGCAGTGTTGAGGATGAGCTTGAAAAACGTTTACGGTCAATTTCTGCCTTCTTCGGCGTCACATGTCTCTTTTAGTATGCACTGAGCCTGGTTAACACATCCAATTCTTGTATTTTTCTTTGAAAACAAGAACGCCTAGTGTCCAGAGTGATTTGAAAGAGCACTAAAGGATACTGAATCGTAAATGCAAACAGACTCCACGATTGATGCGCCTTTCTTTTTTTGGACTCCATTGGCACTGCTGACGTAATGTAATTGTTGGTATTATTCAGTTATGTCGCATGTTTGGTTCGTTGGTCGCTTGGCTCATTTATCTGTTTCTATATTGATTCTGATGTTCATTTTCTTTTGTCTTTTCATTCTAGCGATTATTTCATTGGTAATTATAATCTTCCTCCGTGCAGATTATATTGTGATTATATTCTGATTTTTATATATTCGCTCAAAATGTGCACATTTTGAGCGAATATATAAAAATCCGTTGTAAAAGACTTCGGCACCTTCTTTGCTTAGCGCTGCTGTCGTCTGGTGCATTAGTTACGGATTGAATGACGAGGAGAACTTCACTCTCTAGCAATGTATATATGGATTGGTTTGTCTATTTTGACTGACAAAATAGTCGTGAATTCAACCAGTGAATTTGACCTGCTATCTTTAGAGTTAGATGAATGAACAACCTGTGAACGTAATGCTGAGAGTTGCCGAAATAAGTCACATTCGCAACTGAATAACGCCTTTCTATTTCAGCTCCGGTGACGCGCATGCAGATATTCTGGAAACAACAGCACAGGTATTGACTGTTTTGAAATTTGTGAATAATCGGTATTCTCACATCATAAAATGCGAATTTGTAGTTGTTTGAAGTGATTTGTTTTGATGGATCAGAGCAACGTAATTGATTCTGACCGTCTGCAGATAAACGAGTTTGTCGATAGTCGTTCAATAATGCACACATCACCAATGCGCTCACCCGTCACTGCTGGCAACGGATCATTCCGCAGCTTGCCCGAGAACGGTTCATTCCGTCGCTCGAGTAGGGAGGACCCGAATGGAGTGAGTTAACTGTTTGAGTGTTTCATTTTCGCAATCTGCGAATTATTTTAAACAAATTCGGCGGTCGCTTGTTGGATTAAACTTATTGGTTTATTGTTGAGTGTAGAAATATGTCCGTTTTTTGGGATTGTCTAAGGTTTTATAATGATTACAGAGTTTGTCGGGATATATTCTCGACCCTGAAGGATTGGCCAATGATCTGGAACAACAAGAAGAATTGATCACTAAGATTGGTGAAGAGTTATCGCTACATAATCAAAGGTAACGATAAAAGTAGTGGGGCAACGGCAAATTTTCTTCATAATCATAATTTCTCCAAACATTATTTTCAGGAATTTCATCGTCTTGTTTTTTACATCTACGGGTGAGATCTCTGAGAACGTGTGTTTGAATGCTCATGCTCGTTCTTACTCCTTAAAAGTTATTGAGCTTGCAGAAGTGCCGAGCGAATTCGTGCAATGGCCGTTCTGTCGCAAGTGACGAGAGACAACCTTTTTTCGTTATGGGACAAACACTTCAAGATGATTCTTCTACTGCTGATGGAAACTCTCAAGGATGAGGACGCCGATGTGAGAAGGATGGCGCTGAAACTACTCAAGGAAATTTGGTGGGATATTTTTTGTTGTGTTCATGCAATCCCTCACTGTTATATTCGTAGCGACGTTTCTCTGTGGTCAAAACGAAAAAGCTGCGGCAATAATTCAAAGATGTTTTCCACAAAAAGATGAATAGATTGTTTTCAGTCATTCGCAAGCATCTCGCGTCAATTTGTATGCCGAGATGACGTTAATGCGTGTGTTGGATGCGTGCACTGACGAGTCGAAATTGGTTCGTTTCACTTCAACGTTTTCCTTCAGTTGCTGTTTCATTTTGCTGTATTCATACGTTTAGAGTGCCCCGCATCATGTCGCATTCATACGTTTGATTGAGCAGTCATCAATATGTGTTTTTCACGTTTTTACTTCATCATCAAGAACAATTGTTTGAAAGTGAGGCAGAAGATAAAATGATGATTCGTCTATTTCCATTGATGCGTTAATTTAGGTGGTATCGGCAGCAGAGGATTGTGGTAATGTGCTGGCAACACACGTTTCATCAGCGACATGTCGTAAAGTGCTGCTCGCTGTCATCAAGTCGGATACACAAGAACAAAAGATCCATACAGCGCTCAAAATGTTAACGAAGGTCATCGATTCGTTGAACACACCCGAGCTCGAATTGGTACTTGATGAGTTAGCACCGCCAATTGTTGATGTTCGTTCGCGTCTTCATTTGATTCTTGATAATGGCCTTTTTATGTTTTGTTTTAATCTTGTTCAATTGCATTCAGTGAGGTGTTCCAGTGGATACTATTGTTGGTGACTGCATAATAGACTATCGTTGTATTTTGATGTTATCACGTTCTTCAGACATACAATTACGAAAGCAGTTCAATCCGGAAGGAGAGTGTTGTTTGCTTGGTGGCAATGATCAGAATCGTCGGTGAAGAAGTGATGCAACCATATCTCGCAAAACTCAACAAAGGAAAGGTATGAACAACTTTTGGGCAAGATTTCGTTGTCGTCATTCGATTGTTTTTCTCCAGTTTTCGAAAATTTTTTCCATGAACAACGTTTTGAGTTGACTGCATATATGTAATGGTTACTGACGATTCTCGTTGCGGATTCATTAAAAATCTAATTTGACTCTATTTTTGTTGGATACCGGAGTTTCAGCAGTAAAAGTTTTTGTTCGCGTTTCAGCAGAAGCTAATCGACGTTTACTTGAAACGAATGAAGGGAACGAGCAGTCCATATTGAGGATGCTTGCGGATCAATACATGCAACACTCGAAACCTTCCATCGGCAGTTGTATTATCGATGAACACCAACAAATGGCTGCTGAAACTTTTGTGATATTTTTTATCGGTTATTATTGCAACGGCTGTTTTGTTGAGCTTGTTTCCTTTTATTCGGCGATGCAACGTGAGTGAAATGGCTGCTTCATTTCTGTTCAGAACCCTTCTCTACTTCCATTTTTTGGTTCTTAACATCCAAAAATACATCTTTTCATGGTATGTACTTACATGGAATTCTAAACATCCAGTGCATCGTTTCATTCATGAGCTTTACTTAGTGTTGTATTGCGCATTCAAGATCCACATTCATGTTGTATGCATATGTCTATGCCTCATTTCACTAATCCGATTTATTTTCATATGAACGTTGTGAATTCAACTTTATTTTGTATATCCACACATTTTGCTGCAGTTTTCAAATTGTGGTCAACAGCTGTATAACCCGATCATTGTAGAACTGTTCATCATCATTTTACCATTTTGTCCCTGATTGATTCTCTCCTTGTGGTATTTTCGTCGATGCTTGCGTTACCCAATGAATACGTTTCACTTTTGTATCATTAATTGTTTTCTTAGTTCACCGTTGAATCTTTACGTGGGTTGATTTCGGTTTCAGAGAACATTTTGAGTTATATTTTCGCATGTGTGGCCGTCGAGTGAAAGATCGCATTTTTTTTTGAATGGTCGCGTATGTCTTGTGGAATTGAGCCATTCACACACCACAGAATTTGTACAAGCGTTTTCATTAATGCTTTCGTTTTCCGATGAACGACGTTTCACTTTCGTATCATTAGTTGTTTTATTTGTTTATTGTTGAAACTTTACGTTCACCGATTTCGGTTTCAGAGAAAATTTATTTTTGTCATTGTTTGAAAGGTTGCCGATTAAATGTTCACAGTGTTATTTGCATTCGTTTATTTATTGACTATTGAATTCAGCTGACGTGTACCACTTTTGCGTTACTAATTTCTCGTATTAAAATCGTTTTGTAAAGTATTCTGTTTTATTGATATTTACGTTACGAATTTCACGTTTTAAAATCGTTTTGTATAAGTATTCTTTTGTATTGATAATAATCATTTTCATGATTATTTGCATCTGAGCGTTTGCATTAAAATTTGTCATTGAAATTCTTCATTTCGATTGCACCATTCTGCATTCAAGAGAGAGTATACTTTGTACTGATATATTGTGAGTCCAGTGACTGATAAACTATATAATGTTCTTCAACGGTTGAACACGTACGTGGAGAAGGTACCAGCCTAAGTCCCTCTAAAGACCTAAATAATAGCAAGTTTTCATTTTGATATGTTTGTATAGGAATTGACTAGGGTTTGCACGGGATTTCGGGATTTAAGTTTTGAAAAATCCCGGGACCTCGGGATTTGATAAAACAGGTCAATTTGTGTGAATTTTGTTAGTACGCCCGTCCTGAAGCAAGCCGTAATCATACACATCTCGTTCATATGCAGTCATCTTTGTTGTTTGCCATCTATCGTTGATGAATTATTAAGGAAATAGATGCAAGTCGGACGAATGACATGATCAATGAAAGCTCGATTAACTTTTACGTAACATTTCATTGAATATTTAACTGATTATTTTGCTCTTCATTGCTTTATATCACACTCATCTGGATGCATTTCTAAGTAGAATAACACATATAATCACATTTTCTAATATGAACCAAGAGCAACAAAATTCGACGAAATTTTGAGTCGTTTCCTCTAACGCGATTTGTTCGACTTCAATATTCCATCCGTTAATTCAACTGCATGTTCTAAAGACTGCAAGTCTTTTTACTTCGCTATTTGGAAACATTTTCATCCAATCGAAATGTACACAAATTCTCACTGAGTTCACTCATAGTGAGAATTCATTGTCGAAGTGAGCAAAATTGTTCCATTCAAAAAGAATCTCAAGCTTAAATATCAATTACATTTCCATGATTTCTGATCGAAATTATCAAATATGTAAGTACTCGTTAGTTCGATGAAAATGCACTGCGAGTGTTTTTTTCACTTTCTAGATAAACTGAACTTTTAATTTTTTCAAACTTCAAATGATAGAATTCATGCGATGCATTTCTGTCGTAAAGATTCCAAATTTTCGAAATGGCAGAATTCAGCTGACGTTAATACTGAGAGAAAATGGATTTGTAGCATTGCAAATCAATGTTTGGAAGTCAAGAGTTTCATATTCACATGCAAGTGTACTGTTATTAGCTTAAACTCGAGATGACAAGATGCCTGAGCATAGAAAATGTAGTATGCCCCTGTGGCATGATCATTAGCATCATTGTATGAAATATTAATTTGAATTTAAATAATTTGGTTCCTTGGATTTGTTCGACAATTTGTTGAATTAACTCTTCTCTGATTTATAATGAACATATTGGTTCCAAAAAGTGTGTTTAAACATGTTCCGCATCGATATTTCAAAAATTGTTCGGTTCCGGGATAATCCCAGGATCAAAAATCGATCCGGAAATTAAACCCCGATCCCAGGATTGAAAAAACGGCGGGATTTTGCAAACCCTAGAAGTGACTGAGTAATATCAGCAGACTTTCTCTTTTGTATTCAGAGAAAACTGCCAGAATTATCTAATATAAACGATTTTCACATTATGCAATCTGTCTGTATAACTGAGTGGAAAACACAAATTTTCAAAAGATTCAACCGTACAGTTAATCACAGTCAGCTTCTGTAATCATAAATAGAAAGACTTGCATGACACAGTTGCCAGAACTGCTCACGGCATCCAATCGATTTCTCCTTCCTCGCACTCTCTACGAACGACGTTAACTTTCGAATAAAGTCGCTTGTATAACAATTCATTCGATAATACCATCACAGTTAATGCAATGAAACATAACAGGCGAACAGCTAACAGACCAGACTCGCGAAAATCTTTACAGTTTGCAACTGATAAAAGATGAGCAGTAAGAAGTGTCCATACATAGAATAAAATAATTTTTCTGAAATAAATTTAATTCACAACCCATGCAAGTATGAGCTAGACGAACAGAATTGTCGTGAAATGTAAAAATGTGATGAGATTAAATATTGAATCATTCCACAACACGAACAAAACGACAGCTAGATGAATATACATTCTATAGAACGAAAACGACAACATCGATTGTAAGCTGTTTAAAACTGTTCCTATTCTTTATACACTCCAATTTAGTCACCGTCAGAAACATTTTTGTCAAAACTTTGTTATCGCTCTAAGAAATGAGAGATGACACCGGAAAGCAACACTATGAAGGCGATTCATAAATTTGAACACAATCTCTCGAACATTGCAGACAGAAACAAGTCCACATGAAACATCATTAATAATTAAACTGCAGTTATTCGTTGAAAGCAATAAACAGTAAAAGCGATAGATGCTGAGAATCAAACACTGGAAAGTGCATCCGAAATATTCAACAGTTTACAAGCAAAAAACACCGAATACCAATAAAAACAAAGGGGGGCATAGAAGATTATTTTAGTACGAAGCTTCATTTCAACTTTCGTTCATGAGATTATGTTTAAGAAGGACACGAAGAGACCGTTTCAGTTGTACCAACGTCGCCGTTCTCATCGACTTCTTTACTGCTGCCCTCGTTCACGGTGCCTAATATCACAGCCATTTTTCGTAGTGAAAGTTTGCATCCTTCCGAAATTGGACACAACGGAAATTCTGGCTCAGCCTCACCCGACTGCCATGACCAAATCCTTTTTTTGATGCTGAAAAGTGAAAAAGGGAACAATCATCATGAAGTAAAACAGAATGTCGTTCGACAAAAGATAGATATAATTTCACAACTTCAAATGTAATATCTAATCTTATTTCAACGTTTTCCTCGAATGAATGCATAAAATGCAATGCTTGCAGGAATCTACGACGACATTAGATTCACTCCGTACGACAGTTTATTGAACAAATCATGCAAATGAATATGATCGTATTTGCAATTAGAAATGATATAAGAAGCCACGTTAAACGTTAAGTAGACTCACGATGGAAGAACTGCCTGGCAGTGCTCTTTGATGAGTTGTTCGAATCCCTTCGGTGGAAGCCGCATTATTCGATAGAAATAATCCAGTGAATTCACTAAGGCCATTTCGTTGTAACGACGAGATCTGACAGCATTAAAATATCTTTCGAAACTATCACCTGATCTAATCTTTTTTTTCTTACTAGAATTGAGTTCACTTGGCCTGATCGCCTAGCCAGCGGGGTGGCGTCAATCAAAGCTAAAACAGTGCGAACGGAAACGCGAGCATTGTGGCCAGCAACGCTATAAACGTTTGATAGCCTGGCTAATCCAGGTAATCCAGAATTGAGTTCATAGAGAGAAGTACGATTTCTTAATGAAACAAAAAATGCCTGATCGTTAAGATATTCGAACGATCGATCACCTCGTATGAGTAGAAATACGAAATTCTCTCAAATATATTGATATTAAGGCAAGTTTTCAAAAACGTTTCGCAAGAAAAACAATTTTCACAAGTGACATTCATTTCACTATAGTAGTTACGAGCTTTAAGCACGACCAAATTTGATCCTTCTCATAAAAAGTAAAATCAATTCTCTTTGAGGATTTTGTTGCAGCTTTAAGAATTACTCTTTTGGAAACGTTAAAGTCTTATCGATGCAAAGAGTGCATATAAAATCAATACCGTTCCACTGCAACAGGTGCATTCTTTCTCGATTCGTAACCGGCCTCATTGAAATATGGCTCTGCGACAAGAATGAGTCCTTGAATCGAAAGAAACACTTGCAGTAAATTCGATTCACTTGTCCATTGTTCTGAGCCCTTGAAAGAAACGATAAAATAAACAGCATGTTTTTCGATAAAATGGGAATTGGAACCAAACTTTTTTAGGTGAAACACTTAAAAAAGATAACCGGCAACAACTTAGATGGTATATAATAGGGACCTTCTCGTGGTAAAATATGAAAAACGAAAAAAAGAATCACCTTTCCATTCCACGTACCCAAGAGACTGATACAAATTTTGCCAGTCTGATAAAGATTTGGGTTGAGCTGTTCTTGTGAGAATGCCCAATAGTGAACAAGTGGTGGTTCGGCTGGGTACGTGGCCGGTAGATGAACATCGAAGAAGAGAGGGACGTCTTCGAATGGCGTACTTCGAGGGCCGATTATCACTAATGACAACAAATCTAACCTACAAGCTCATCACTTCATCACTATTATATGGGTCGTCTATTCGGAACCCACAAAAACGGAAGATGCTGCATCAGGAAAGGTGCCCATACAGCAGTGGTGATAACGAAACGAATGTACAACATAAATTCAAAATAAATTCCATTTTCAATCCATCCATGAACAATTTTTGTCAGCTGTGACAAGCACCGAATAAAGAAAGCGAAAAAAAAGAGATGTAGCGAATGAGTGATCTTCAACTAACCTATCTTCAAACGCTCGAACGAAAATACCATCAGGTAAATGTTTAGAAAGTAAATCGAGTTCTTTGTGTACGCAACGCGCAAACTGACGATCGGCACATAATGATTTTGAATGGAACGCATGTGTACCTGAAACATATTTCGTTAGAACAGTATTTCGTTACAAAAAGGATGCTAGTTGACTCCACTGAAACATTTCACGTAACTTATTATTCACACAGTTATGCAAATTGGGCTCGAAATAAACAGTAAATCATACACAATGCCGGTTTCCGTGATCATTAGCGAACAATAATGATGATAAAAATGATTTGAAAATGGAAACACTCAATCAATCAACGAAAAAACGCACTCGGTGCTTCATTAATGAAATCAAGTGCAGGAAATCTACGACTACGATCCTTATTAATCGTCAATGACGACGATAATGGCACACGATCGTTTGTCGCGTCATCATCCACTTCAGTCTCTTCTTTATTCACCTTTATATGATCCTGCAAGAACACACCACTACAATCACCGAATATGCATCAATTAGACAATGTTCAATGAGTTGTTTTCGAGTGAATACATGAAAGATGAAACAAATTACGGATGGCTTCCGTTCATTTTCATCTCCTTCCATTTCAACATCAGCTGTTTCGGTGTTATTGTCTTCTGAGTTAGTGACAGCACTCGGCAATGAATCTGTTCCCGACGCTTCAGTCGAAACCAATTTGATTCGATTTGTTATTTGTTTAAAGTATTTCTTCAGTGCTGCCTTAAGTAAATTAGTGAAATTCATCGATTCCATATACCACTTTTCAACGATACGCTCCATTACATTATCCCAACAAATTCGCGATTTTCCTTTCTGAAAACATTCAATGCATTTGAGCTTCGAAAGGCTGAATCTCTGAAAGATTCAACGGCATGCGCATTTCCATAAACAACAATTAATGAACAACATTTTGTCGTAACAACAAATATTGAGCAAACTATTACATTAGAGCGGTTCTGTAATTGTGTGGCAGATTACAACAACGATTAATTTTGAATTAATGCTATGAATCTTTCAAGCACTTTAAATACACCAAATTTTTCAGAAAAACACATCCCGCCGGTTGAGCGCATCAAAAGTTTTCAGTACGAATAACAACAGAATCAAACGACGGAATAACTGAATAATAAAATACACAAAATAAGGCACAAGCTAAAAACAAATGACTTGAACAAATAAATAGATATGTAGTGAAAATGCAATAAAGTCACCTCTTTTTCGAGTAATTCATCAGTCTTCGCGCTGTAGTAGCAATGGAGAATCCTACGGAAATCTTAAACAGTTGAATGAGCAAATTAAATATTAAATTCAAATGTTGTTGAGCTTGGTTTGATAACTTCTACCCTCCATGCATTAACAAAGCTCAGAATCACAAAAGTGCAACTGATTCATTGATACATCGAATAGTTTCAATATTTGACTGAATTCAGTTCATCTAATTATCAAAACATCCATTATACACAAAACTGAATGAATTGTCTCGATACCAACGAAATGAAAAAACTGACTAGACTCAACGTGTCCATATGAAGCAAAGAAAGGATTTTCATTCGAAGAGCACAGAATATTGTGGAGAAGTGTTAGGAGATATGTCGATAACGCAGACGCTATTGAATACATCATTTTGTCCTCTTTTTTGCTGAGTTCGTTAAAGTTTGGTATGACTGACTCGGTCTTATTGTCGTCCTCATCATCGACAGCATACTTCTAAAATCAATAGAAAATGAAGCAAAAGGTTTACTTTACTTATAACTTTACTAATTATTAATCACTTATAATTTACTTATAACAAATATGTTTCTATGGGTGGACCCACAGTTATCTAATGAGAAAAGATTGCGGCTAAATGATGGGGAATTTGTTGTTTTTCTTTGAAACTTCTCATTCGCATAAAATTATTAAAGCTTCTTAAGCTGATTAGGTTGAACGAGCAGTTCACGATTGAAGTCTACTTTCTCTTGACAACCCGTTAACACGATATCAATGCAGAATAACAATCAGTGTACAACGAAAAATGTAAATGATATCAGAATATTATCAAATCACACAGATAAAATTATGAACTCTCATAAAATAATTACAAAATTTGATGAGAAATGTCAGTGATTCCACAACGCATCCCTGTATTCTATCGAAATCATTGCTTGGACTCACCTTTACCGCATCTTCTTTTCCCACACTATTCCTTGATTGATCATCCGTCTTATCATCAATACTGTGTTCTTCAGCTTCAGTCGACAAGAATTCACCAATAAATTGATTTAAGGTTTCCTTAATCATATTTATATCCAGATCTGTCCAACTCGCTTCCAGCTGTGGCATTATATTATCGACGAAATCGAACGAATCCACTAACATATGACACTCGAACGATAATTTTTTATTCTGAAATTCAAAACTTTTGGTTTATGCGAACAAAACTGATTATTATCTGTATACGAAAAGCCGGCCGTGTCAATAAGTTATATGAACAAAAGCAAACAACCTGACTAGCGTTATCGCGGTTATTTTTGTCGTCCTCGTTATCTTTCACTTTTGACTTTTCCGAATCTCCCTTAGAGATATCAGTTTTCAATGTGTCTTCTGCTACAGTCTCCTTTTTGTTCTTAGACGTTTCTGATGCGTCAGCTTGTTCACCCGTGTTGTCATCATCCCATGTCAATTTGAATGGTGAACCTAGAAACACATAAGCATCTTCAAAAAATAAAGAATTGAATCATCGCTGGCATAGATGTGATCATGAACCATTCTATTCAGTGGCTCAACTTCAAATATCAAAAGTGAAAAAAAACGACTCACACTGAAGAAAGTCGAATGCACGGAAGAAAGATGGTTGTTTATTGCAGTCTAAAGTAATAGATGGATCGCTGACTGAATCGAATAGTGAACGCAGCTCAACAATCCAATCATTGAAAAGTTTCTCGAAGAAAAGCATGCCTGCTGAGAACGAAAATTGTTTCTGATTGATCGTAAGTGATGGAGACCTATAAAAAGTTGCAATATTAGGGTGCCATAAAGATGTGAAAGCTGCACTGATTTTTTTGTAGCTTATATCTAAATTTCTTTTTTCTCATTTCAGATCCTCCAAAATGTAATTTGAATATTACATGTGGAACGTGTTTCCGTGACGAAAACTCTTCTTTCCACTCAAAACAAGTAATCGTTAACAAGAATCAAAGAAATTACAAATGAACTTATAAGGTGAATGGATGTATCAACGAAAGATAGCAAAATCTCTCAACTAACTTGTGATCCTCATCAAGAACCAATTTGCAGTTCTCGTCGGCGGTCATTTCCTCAAATGACCCGATCATATATTGCAATGAGGCTTTCGCTCGACTGAATCAATAACGGATTACAAGACAAATGTTCATTTAGTAACGATAATGACAGTGAAAAAATGTTACTTGTCCGCAAGGAATTGTATTACTTCAACGTAAAATTATTATAATCACAGCTGTTGAACTACGGATTTTTCTGGCAGCAGACTGAATAAATTACAGAAAGAGAAAGAGGGTATTAAAGGAAGAACCTTTCGTCATCGTTATCTAATTTCAGACGTTCAATGCGTTCTTCTATGTAGGTGAAGAAGAACTCGTTCATAGTGTAGTGTAACGCCAACGTTGAATTTTTGAGGCTGTAACAGTCATCTTAGGTCATTATTATCAAATTACACTCATAACTGATACTCTCAAAGGTGTTTCCTAAACAATGAACATCACGGAGCTAGTGCCACCTGGACATAAATCCTAATTTCAACTGAAAAATAAACACTTCTTTAATAATCAGTGAAAATATCATCGAATATGCACAGATCAAAGCCATTCAGTTATATTTCTTTACACTGATAACGTTCCAAAAGCTTGATTTTGCCAACAAAAAATTTATGCTAGTTCAATTGATAATAAAAGAATGAACGTGCAGCTAAAGCAAACGAACCAAACTACAATAAAATTAATCCGTGCCATAACCTCACGGCTATCAATCGAATTCTTCTTCTCGAATTCGATTTTCGTTTCTTTTAATATGGCTAGAATTTCACTCAAGTTGAGCGCCTGCCCTTTGATTGTTTTCAACCAACCCTCGGATGGCGACTGCAAATCGTCTTCTAAGATTTTCGACTGAAATTAATAACTATACGCGAATACTTCCATCGATCCAGCAGTGATCTATATGTTACTTGTAATACGATAGTACAAAGTTCAAAAACAAAAAAATTCTGGTTTTCAATGTTCGTTTCGTTGCAAATTTCAAAAGTACCATATGGAATAACTAGTCATTAACGGTCACTCGTAATCGTCTCGAAAAGCGACATTCTTGTTAAACGATTTCGTTGGATGGAAGATTCATCAACAAAAATTGAAATTCAATGATTAAAAGCAATAAAGTACTGCCGAAACAATCAACAAATGAGCTCAAATGTAAATAAATTCATACGAGTATAACATAGAGATTTTGTTAGAAGATAAATGGACTACAATTTTTTGTGAAGTAACAACCGACTGAAAAAACAAAGGCACTGATGAATAGCTGAATAAAAATTCATCGAGTTTATCAATCACATCCAGTTCAAACTTACATGTATCGCTTCATCGCCGCTGATCTTTACTTTCAGAACGCTGCAAAAGAAGTCACTTTGAACAATATGAGTGAGCACGACGGTGCTTTCAACTGATAACAAATACACATTGCACGAAACTGCATCCAATGCAAAAGCGTTAAGAGTAAAGCCAACATGATCTGTTCGATTACAGTTTTTATCAGTTGTTAATGGTAGTAACATAAGTAACTAACTCTTGAGGAATGAGAATTCTTCCATTCATTGAGAACAAATCGTGATCATTCGCTGCAGTTTCAGTGATCGTGATCGATAACGACAAACCCGACGATGCCAGCGTTGGGTCATTGATCACCTATGTTCGAGTCATTCAAGCAAATAACCCATTCAACAACCATATCCAGAGAAAAAATATGAAAAGTTGCACGAAAATACTGAAGAATCGATAACGTATTCCCAAATGAATAAATGACTCATAAACGATTACCACTTTGATATTGATAAACTCATTACTGGATAAATAAAGAAACAACAACTGAAACAATACATCAATGTCAGATTCGTCATCATTCGAGTCGATGCTATTCCAGGTTTCATCATCTTCTGAATCAGTGCCATCCTCATCGAAATGCATATCCATTTCTTCATTCGTCACCAATCTTAACTTTTGCAATATTATTTGCAATATCGATAGTCGAATCGCAATCATTCTTGTTCAATTCATTATCTGATTGAGTTTTCAAAATTCAAAGTACAAGATCCAACAATAGTTTGGAATGAACGAAATTAGAATAATATACCGTAGATGAATGCAAAAAATTTCCATCGATAAAGAATGACAAAAAAGAAACGACTAATTGCAAATATAAAATTGAACAAGAAACAGTAAAATTGGAGAAAAATGTTTGAGAATGCAAAAATTGATCGGATGAATCAATGGAATTTTCGATGGGTAACTTTGGAGAATTTAACAACTGAAAATGTTTCCGTTATAGAATTGAATGCAGCATTGCTAAAGTGAAAACCGTTGAAGGCACTTATTTCAGACTAAAAACACTTACATTGTTATTTCAATTGGCCAAACTTCTTCTGTTATTCCATTGAACCATGCAACAGTCTAAAATTAAATAAAAAACTCAGTTTTTCATCACTATATTGATTCAGTTCTCCTCCTATATCATTTCATTCACAACTGTAAATAAGAAAAAACAGAGCTTTCCTTCAAGTGATTTATTCAATCAGTATTTTTCCATACAAATCTTCAGTTTTTCTCTTTTTCCGACTGAATCTAACTTCATGGAGCAACAAAGTTATTAATCTATGGAAATGTTGATGATAGCAAAAACGATCAGCAGAAATAACATAGAGAATGGCGAATATTAAAAGGAATATTCTGAGAATTTGGATCGAATAAATGAGTAAATGAAAAGATGAACAGACATTTTTTCCATTTTCATTCGTTGTAATCAACTGTCCAATAAGACTTCGTACGTCCGACGATTCCTTCGAAGTCCTCAGGCAAAGACTTCCCCACCACAGACTGCAAACATCATTCATTATCCATTCCCTTCCAAAAAAAGAATGCATTTACAAGCCACATGAGATAAATAAAAGCTCTACGTATAGGATATTGGATATAAAAAACAACAAAAGAATGAAGATAACTTCATTCGATCGACAGACATCATTACTAACATGGTTTCAGCATTTTTCATTCAGACTTTCAATAGTGCATATTTCCTATTCATTCAGATCACAACTCATTCATTACTTTAAGATGGAAGATTGTTATTATTAACAATGATAAGAATTTTTCTCCACACGGATGAAGACTGCTATTATTCTTATTCTAACTATAATCAACAACAGTATTATTAATACTGCATAAACAAACGCACAGTTTTCTAAGAATGTAATTACAGTTATATTTCAAATGCTTATATAAATAAATATAGCTTGACTGATTGGAAAACATGAAGAGTGAAACAATATTGTGAAATACACAGATACTTACCCCTGATAGGTTGGATGAAGCATCAAATCGAATAACGAACATAATTCTCTCTCTGTTGCCACCGGTTCTGAATTTGGTCGCTTCCAGTCATACAAATACCACTGCACTGTTGCTAATCGCTTCTCAGTATCTGCCGATATTACAATACCGTATTCGCCTTCTAAAATTAATTGCATTCGTTAGAATCAATTTTAATAAGGAAACAACAAGAAAGAAGCAATAAATGTCAAAAATCAATAGCATCTTTTATAAAACGCCCCACAAATGATTCTAGTAGATAATAATTGTGAGAAGCAATATCGATCCGAACGATATGCATATTGGTAAAAACAATCATCAACAACAGTAAGGCTAACACCTTTTTCAGCATTAATTTTTCTGGCAACAATAGTCCCAGGTACATCATCGTGATGGTCAAGATCTAGTTCGTAAGGCACCAGATCAATGCCACGCACGTTGTTCTCAATAGTGCCGTCCATCCAAACCACATCCACCGTTGAGTATGTGCGCATGATATCACCGTAAAACTCCTCGCCCAAACAACTACGCATATCCAGTTGAATACGTGAACGTGCAGCTTTACGTTTCATTGCACGATTTTGTCTGCAGTATCACAGTTTTCGTTTCAAATTTTGCAACAATAAAGTCAACTTACGAGTAAATAAAATTGAAAACATTAGAATTAATAGCTGTACTAAAACAATATTGACAATGAACTAACTTATTCCTACGTATTTGACGAATATTAAAAGTGGTCGGTTTATTCTTTTTGACGAAACGCAGCGGAGAAAGATGGTCAACAGCAGGTGACTTAGGCGAAGTGCTCGATACTTCAACTTCTGCTCCGACTTCCATTTTCAACAGAAGTTGTCTTGAAACATGAATAATACTATGGCACATGACTTCTCATCAAAATAATACATGAAAATGGATAACGAAAGAACTAATTAGTGATTTTACGAATACGTACATTTTGCTGGAGGACAAGGACTACCAAAATATTGGTTCAGCTATCCAAAAGGTCGCATTTAAAAACAATTGAATTGACTGAAAAACGAACGATTGATGTGGATTGACCGCGGCGGCAGGCTGAGTGTCATTACAATTATCGTTGAGCGATCGTGATGTATCGTTAGCGGTAACCTCGTCATTATCACACACCATATCACATTCCTCATCATTATTATTAGTCGCTACATTATTACCACTATCGCCATTAATATTATTATCGTAACCAGACGCACTATTAGACGATGCTTTAGGTGATTCAGCACCTAACTTACTACTGTTTTCGTCATCAACATCGTTGTATCTATCTCCTTCTGTTGATTCTGAAATTAATTGAAAACGCTCTCTTTCATCGAATCTAAACTATTCAAATGAACACATTATTATGTCAACTATAACGCTGAAAAAGCTGATTAAACTGAGAGATCAGTCTGAACGATTAATCTCACTTGCATTGCATCACAATTTCTCAAGCAGTCATTATGAACTGATGCTATAAAATGGAACAACGCATATCCCAACGATCAACTGAAAAGAAGATTGAAATGAACAAGCAATCGAACAAATCGAATCGAACCAATTCCCTGATCATGTGTACTGGAAAGAAATGATGTTGACGGTCTTTTTTTGAGAGGCACTGAATTCGTTGACGTTCTCGTGCTACAGCTTGATGATGAACTACTTGAACTTAAGAATTTCTTCATACGACGACGTCTACCTTTGAAGGCCTGCAATCGAAAGAGGAATAAATGAAGAAATTTTCCAAGTGGTATGATATTGTAAAAAAATAAATTCAGAATAATATTACAATAACAGTTATAACATAAAATAATATAATAACAAATAGGTTCATAATGATGAATCAATCATCTGAACGAATTTACTTGTTCGGGAAGTTTTTCAATGAGCTCCTCAGCCAGAACCTTTTCCCAGTCGTTTTTGCGCATAACCGTCACCCTATCATCCGGTTTCATTTTCATTCGATCACCACATAACGCTTGTGTATATTCAAGTGTATCAAGTTTTATTATTCTGTAAAAATGCAACGTGATGAGAGAAAATTGCGTTTAACCACATTATACTATGGATTTTTCAAACAATCACTATTCATCTTAAACATCCACGTTTCCTAAATCTTTTCAAATTAAGCTTGAACAATGATTTAAAATGTCGATTTTCTCGTTCAGATAAACGTTTTCAACGCAAAAATGGGTTTTATGCACTGTTATTTGAGTCTTCCTAATTCGCTTTCTGATGGCGAAGTAAAAATATCAGTGCGCATCTGTTCAACAGCATTAAGGAATTCTTACAACCGCAGTGAACTATTATATCAAGTGGTTTTTTGGCTTAGAATTTGCTTACTTATGGCTTGTGGAATGTAACCGATGCATGATCAACTCATATTTCCTGAAACTAATTTTCAAAAATCAAAACACGGAAATGAAACCAACGAATGAATTCACCTTTCAACATCTGGTTTGGTTATGCGTTCGGGTGGTGGTTCTATTGATGCTGACGGCGTTGTTAACCAACGAACTTTCACCGCATACAAAGATACCTAAAAATTTGCTTTATGAATGGAATGTCGTCGAACCTTCGAATTGACAAAATATGCAAAACTGAATGAATCAATCTAAAATTTTCCTCATAAACCGATGAAATCAAAACGAAATACGGATGAAAATAATCGACGATGTGCGAAAATAAACCTTTTCAATAACAAATGGTGTATGATGCGAATATCCTCTCGTTTTTCGTTTCACCAAACACGACGGCATTTCTGTTTCCCATTCAGCCTCAAAATACGCGTTCTTTATGGACAAGCTAACGATAATCTATGCAAGGAATTACAAAAAAAAGATCTACTTTGAAAGCCTTGCCATGAAGCTGATTATATTGATGTAAATATATTTTATATGCGTTACAATAATCGCACTTACATTAGAATATTATTAAAATTGAACGTATTCGAAGCGATATTTAAAATGGACAGTGAAAGTAATCATGTAGACGACACCTTGTTTGAAAGGACATACGAGGTGGAGATCATAACCGTCTCGCCAGGTACCCACTGTCTTCCAACACCATAATCCTTGCGTCGATACAGAATCCCGGAATCAACATTATCTTTGATTTTGCATCTGAATGCATTCAGAATGTTATTCAACCGTCATCATTCATTCATCGAAATAAACCAGTTCAGGTTGAAGTCGCTTCTGGTTAACTAGAGTGATAGCATCCCATTCAATGACATATGACAGTTTACCGATAGCAATTTCTGAAGACGACAGTCAATTCGAAAACAGATTTCAACGCCGTCCCAATCCAATCGTCGAACAGAAGAAAGTTTTGACCACCAGAGGCGAAGGGTTCGATGAATTTTGCGGTACTTAGATCAACGTTCTGTGCGACGATTCTGAAATATACATTAACTGAGGCCGAATTTTCATGACGAGTTTGTGAAAAGAGAATAAATAATCTAGGATAACTTTAAAAACCGTTAACAATGTCAACGAACAATGAAATTAAGATCGAATGTGAATTTGTTTGAAACCAATCGATGTTAGTTTAAAGCCAACTGCTGATCTCCACTTTTTATGATACTGATTACGTGAAGTCTGTTTAAAAACCTGAGATGAAGCAGCTGAATACATAAACTATCCGAGAAATAAATTCGTAGCAAGAAAACGTCGGAATTGTAAGAACAAAGACAAAAACAAACTTGCGCTCAGGCAAAACAATAACATCAGCTTTCACGTGAATCTTCCGAACGAATCCCACCTGCTTCGGGTTACTGATTCTAACGACGGATTCCGACAGTGAGAAACCCCGATCTGCTACGTAAATCTGAAAAACTTCCTACTATTTGGTGAAGTTTTAAGAGCTGAAAGGTACATTCAACGAAACAGATGTGATATAGGTAACAAAATCTCGGAAACGTTTTCTTTGTTATCTTCATAAAGTAAGTTGCACATATTGAAAAGCTCAAAAGTCACATTTAATAGGACAATATAACGGATTTGATCGTTCATGATATATATTACAACTTTATTTCAAGAGACTTTTAACTTCTGCAGTCATAATCATTTGAAGAAAAATTGAAGGACAGATAATGAAACAGAATTAACCTCATCTTCACTACGAACCACAGAGCCAACCGATCCAGGAAATACATCAATAACAACTCCATCCTCCTTCCCTTTATCGCCACTGTCATCCATATTTCCACGATATACCTGACGTGACATATGATCATCGAAAAATAATCCACAAATTCGAAACCAATTTTTTCCATTGACATTTTCATGAATCAGTCACAAACAATAAGCCTTTGCTTCTTTTGAATCAGAACTGATTTGCCATTTGAGTTCAATTCAATATGTTGCACTTACCTTTGTGAAGTAGCGTAACCATGGATGAGGAAAGAGATTTTAGGTTCATTAGCTGAATTTTAGGTTCATTTTTCTACGTGTATTTTTCTTCCTTCTCCATCCTCCCCTTCCTTTTCACTTCTCCTCTCTTTTCTCTTCTCTTTCCCTCTTCTTTTTCCTTTTCTCCCACCTTTTAGTTGCAGGTAAGGGAGTGGGCACGTACCCCTGCCCCCTCCCCCGTGCTGCCCAAACATAAAGAATATATGATCATACTTATTTGCATATAAGTCTATAATGAACTAAATATACCTTACTCACAACACCAAGCTTGGGTTTAGCACCTTTACCCAGATACACCACAGTATCATCTTGTTCGACACGATTTACACTGATATTCGAAAGATCATCAACGTTCATTGATTCGTAATCATCCATACTTGATTCGATAAATCAATATTTCACACGATTCCACTCAACGTTCAGACTGATTTGATGATGCTGTAAAAACAAAATTCCTGTAAATTTCATATTGACATTCGGGTGACATAATAAGCGAGGTAGCAACGGAGGTTTATCCCTAATCATACGCTCCATGAACAATAGTAACGTAACGGGTTTTTTCTACAGCAAATGATAACAGAGATGAACGTGCAAAACATGCTGAACCTGACCATCGCTCATATCATCCGAATGAGTGATGTAGCAGGACATATTACGAGCCGAAGTTTTCGAACGTGCCAAGATGCCTTTCGTTGATCATATCAATACAGCTCAAGCGGACTGGTTGTTAGGGGATGAATGGACTGCCAACTCATTTTGCTCTACCTTTATATATTCAACTACTTATGCTAAACAATAGAATTTTTTAAAAATCGAAGAGTGTTTTCAATATCACCATGCTTTGCACACTCTTAAAACTCACTAATAATAATTAACAACAAATACAACTCCAAGTGATGTGTGGAAAAAAAAAAGAGCCCCAAAGCCAGAAATCCAAATACACTTTGAAGTGGGCGGAATTTTTTGGAGTAAAATAACGTAACGAGCTGAGACGAGATGGGAGTGATGCACTAAAAGCCAGGGGTGTGGCCTAACGCACACACAACACGCGTCAGCCATCGCGCGCATGAAGACATTTTGCCACAGCCACTTCCGCATCTGTACCAACTGCTTTCTGAAACAACAAGAAGTATTTCAGCTGAAATTAAGTCAGTTTGAGTAATCAATCATGCTTGTAGCTAATTGTGATCCGTGCAACGAGAAATAAGCTAATGATAAACACTATAAACAACTAGGTACAGTTTGGATTCATATAACGGATATAATCAATTTACCTGAAGTGAAAAATAGAATACAATCAAGAATTGCAAATATGTACTCGAAACTGAAGAGTATTGACCTAGTGTGCACTAGAAGTCACATGCATACTAATACCAACTGAAAGGAATCCGTGCTGGATAGCAATACAGACACAATGTATCGGAATGAGCCACTCAACTGCGTGAGATGGCTTTAGAAAATCGTTGATATTAATATTTTAGACCAATGTGTTCTCAAAATAACGGAATTTCGCAGCAGGCTTCTGAATGTACTACATCAAAAAGTAGTCGTTTAACCCCGAGTAGGACTTCTACTGGTTGCATTAACTGTGGGCATGGCTAGTTACCGCAGTCATTTAACCCCGAGAGAGGTACCCCTGCTCGTTGCATTAACTGTGAGCGTGGCTAGTTACTATAGTCATTGAACCTCAGAGCTACTGTACGTAAGTTTTGCCGAGCAGGTCTGCCTAAATCAGCAGATATACAGCTACCTCAACTAGCGCAGTGGCGCTATAGCACCACAAGAATTCATATATTTAAACTACCGGTGTTCTCAGCTTTGCCCAGTAACACATCAAATTCACAACAACATTCGATTACTCAGAACCCCTGGATTCAGAATATCATATATTTTGCTGAGCAGTTCTCCTTACATGAGGAAATGTAGCTATGTTTTTAAAGCTATCTCAAAGAGCGCACAGGCGCTCATTCAATACATTGTATCACTATAGATCAATGCATACATTAATATTGCGCAATAGGGATTACCATCTTGAAGGTAACCGTACTCTCAGGTTTTTTGTTTGCTTCATTCGATTCCTCAGAACATCTGGTTTCATAATAACATATATTGTACCAAGCAATAATGATTACATGAAGAGATATGGCTATTTTCGCATTTCCATAAGGGTTGCCATCTTGGAGCCTACTGTACTCTCAGCTTTGCCCAGCAACATATGAATTTCGTTGCATATTTCCATCCAGCGGAATCAGGCATTCAGAAAAACACATATTTTGCCGACAGATTTCGCTTAGTTGAGGAGATATAGCTATTTTCCTAAAGCGATCTCAATTAGCGCAAAGGCGCTCATTCGTGTACATTGTATCTCCACAGATCAATTGTACACATTACTATAGCGGTAAAGGCGTTACAATCTTCAAGGTAGCGGTATTATCAAGTTTGCTCGGTAACATATGAACATCTTTACACCATTCGATTGCTCAGAATCTCTGCTTTCAGAGAATCATATATTTTGTTGAGCGATTTCGCTTCCTTGAGAAGATATGGCTAATGAAATGCGGTTTCCCATCCTCGAGCATACCGTATCCTCAAGTTTGTCCAGTAACATATGAACGTTTGTATACCCATCCATCTGGCAGAAGCACTAGATTCACAAAAACATATCTTTGTCCTGGTGATTTTGCTCTCTTGAGGAGATATAGGTATTTTTCTAAAGCCATCTCAATTACCGCAGAGCCCCTCATTCAAAAACATTTTGTCACTATAGATCAAGAGTATAGGCGTTAAAATCTTCAAGGTATCAGTACCCTCAGCTTTTCCCGGTAACATATGAATCTCTTTACACCACTCGATTGCTCAGAATCTCTCCTTTCAGAAAAACATATATTTTATTGAACGATTTTGCTTTCTTGAGGAGATATAGCTATTTCCTTAATGAAATGCGGTTTGCCATATTCGAGCCTACCGTCTTCTCAAGTTTTACTAGTAACATTTAAATATTTGTACACCAGTCGATCCAGCGGAATCTCTGAATTCAGAAAAACATATATCTTTGCGAGTGATTTTGCTTTCTTGACGAGATATTGCTATTTTTCTAAAGCCATCTCAGTTAGCGCAGAAGCGCTCGTTCATTGCACATTGTATCACTATAGATCAATGTTATTACATTAATACAGCAATATAGGCGTTAAAATCTTCAAGATGCCAGTACCCTCAGCTTTGCCCGGTAACATATGAATTTCTTTGCACCATTCGATTGCTCAGAACCTCTACTTTCAGAAAAACATATATTTTATTGAGCAATTTTGCTTTCCTGAGGAGATACAGCTATTTTCTTAATGAAATGCGGTTTGCCATATTCGAGCCTACCGTCTTCTCAAGTTTGACTAGTAACATATAAATATTTGTACACCAGTCGATCCAGCGGAATCTCTGAATTCAGAAAAACATATATCTTTGCGAGTGATTTTGCTTTCTTGACGAGATATTGCTATTTTTCTAAAGCCATCTCAGTTAGCGCAGAAGCACTCGTTCATTGCACATTGTATCACTATAGATCAATGTTATTACATTAATACAGCAATATAGGCGTTAAAATCTTCAAGATGCCAGTACCCTCAGCTTTGCCCGGTAACATATGAATTTCTTTGCACCATTCGATTGCTCAGAACCTCTACTTTCAGAAAAACATATATTTTATTGAGCAATTTTGCTTTCCTGAGGAGATACAGCTATTTTCTTAATGAAATGCGGTTTGCCATATTCGAGCCTACCGTCTTCTCAAGTTTGACTAGTAACATATAAATATTTGTACACCAGTCGATCCAGCGGAATCTCTGAATTCAGAAAAACATATATCTTTGCGAGTGATTTTGCTTTCTTGACGAGATATTGCTATTTTTCTAAAGCCATCTCAGTTAGCGCAGAAGCACTCGTTCATTGCACATTGTATCACTATAGATCAATGTTATTACATTAATACAGCAATATAGGCGTTAAAATCTTCAAGATGCCAGTACCCTCAGCTTTGCCCGGTAACATATGAATTTCTTTGCACCATTCGATTGCTCAGAACCTCTACTTTCAGAAAAACATATATTTTATTGAGCAATTTTGCTTTCCTGAGGAGATACAGCTATTTTCTTAATGAAATGCGGTTTGCCATATTCGAGCCTACCGTCTTCTCAAGTTTGACTAGTAACATATAAATATTTGTACACCAGTCGATCCAGCGGAATCTCTGAATTCAGAAAAACATATATCTTTGCGAGTGATTTTGCTTTCTTGACGAGATATTGCTATTTTTCTAAAGCCATCTCAGTTAGCGCAGAAGCACTCGTTCATTGCACATTGTATCACTATAGATCAATGTTATTACATTAATACAGCAATATAGGCGTTAAAATCTTCAAGATGCCAGTACCCTCAGCTTTGCCCGGTAACATATGAATTTCTTTGCACCATTCGATTGCTCAGAACCTCTACTTTCAGAAAAACATATATTTTATTGAGCAATTTTGCTTTCCTGAGGAGATACAGCTATTTTCTTAATGAAATGCGGTTTGCCATATTCGAGCCTACCGTCTTCTCAAGTTTGACTAGTAACATATAAATATTTGTACACCAGTCGATCCAGCGGAATCTCTGAATTCAGAAAAACATATATCTTTGCGAGTGATTTTGCTTTCTTGACGAGATATTGCTATTTTTCTAAAGCCATCTCAGTTAGCGCAGAAGCACTCGTTCATTGCACATTGTATCACTATAGATCAATGTTATTACATTAATACAGCAATATAGGCGTTAAAATCTTCAAGATGCCAGTACCCTCAGCTTTGCCCGGTAACATATGAATTTCTTTGCACCATTCGATTGCTCAGAACCTCTACTTTCAGAAAAACATATATTTTATTGAGCAATTTTGCTTTCCTGAGGAGATACAGCTATTTTCTTAATGAAATGCGGTTTGCCATATTCGAGCCTACCGTCTTCTCAAGTTTGACTAGTAACATATAAATATTTGTACACCAGTCGATCCAGCGGAATCTCTGAATTCAGAAAAACATATATCTTTGCGAGTGATTTTGCTTTCTTGACGAGATATTGCTATTTTTCTAAAGCCATCTCAGTTAGCGCAGAAGCACTCGTTCATTGCACATTGTATCACTATAGATCAATGTTATTACATTAATACAGCAATATAGGCGTTAAAATCTTCAAGATGCCAGTACCCTCAGCTTTGCCCGGTAACATATGAATTTCTTTGCACCATTCGATTGCTCAGAACCTCTACTTTCAGAAAAACATATATTTTATTGAGCAATTTTGCTTTCCTGAGGAGATACAGCTATTTTCTTAATGAAATGCGGTTTGCCATATTCGAGCCTACCGTCTTCTCAAGTTTGACTAGTAACATATAAATATTTGTACACCAGTCGATCCAGCGGAATCTCTGAATTCAGAAAAACATATATCTTTGCGAGTGATTTTGCTTTCTTGACGAGATATTGCTATTTTTCTAAAGCCATCTCAGTTAGCGCAGAAGCACTCGTTCATTGCACATTGTATCACTATAGATCAATGTTATTACATTAATACAGCAATATAGGCGTTAAAATCTTCAAGATGCCAGTACCCTCAGCTTTGCCCGGTAACATATGAATTTCTTTGCACCATTCGATTGCTCAGAACCTCTACTTTCAGAAAAACATATATTTTATTGAGCAATTTTGCTTTCCTGAGGAGATACAGCTATTTTCTTAATGAAATGCGGTTTGCCATATTCGAGCCTACCGTCTTCTCAAGTTTGACTAGTAACATATAAATATTTGTACACCAGTCGATCCAGCGGAATCTCTGAATTCAGAAAAACATATATCTTTGCGAGTGATTTTGCTTTCTTGACGAGATATTGCTATTTTTCTAAAGCCATCTCAGTTAGCGCAGAAGCACTCGTTCATTGCACATTGTATCACTATAGATCAATGTTATTACATTAATACAGCAATATAGGCGTTAAAATCTTCAAGATGCCAGTACCCTCAGCTTTGCCCGGTAACATATGAATTTCTTTGCACCATTCGATTGCTCAGAACCTCTACTTTCAGAAAAACATATATTTTATTGAGCAATTTTGCTTTCCTGAGGAGATACAGCTATTTTCTTAATGAAATGCGGTTTGCCATATTCGAGCCTACCGTCTTCTCAAGTTTGACTAGTAACATATAAATATTTGTACACCAGTCGATCCAGCGGAATCTCTGAATTCAGAAAAACATATATCTTTGCGAGTGATTTTGCTTTCTTGACGAGATATTGCTATTTTTCTAAAGCCATCTCAGTTAGCGCAGAAGCACTCGTTCATTGCACATTGTATCACTATAGATCAATGTTATTACATTAATACAGCAATATAGGCGTTAAAATCTTCAAGATGCCAGTACCCTCAGCTTTGCCCGGTAACATATGAATTTCTTTGCACCATTCGATTGCTCAGAACCTCTACTTTCAGAAAAACATATATTTTATTGAGCAATTTTGCTTTCCTGAGGAGATACAGCTATTTTCTTAATGAAATGCGGTTTGCCATATTCGAGCCTACCGTCTTCTCAAGTTTGACTAGTAACATATAAATATTTGTACACCAGTCGATCCAGCGGAATCTCTGAATTCAGAAAAACATATATCTTTGCGAGTGATTTTGCTTTCTTGACGAGATATTGCTATTTTTCTAAAGCCATCTCAGTTAGCGCAGAAGCACTCGTTCATTGCACATTGTATCACTATAGATCAATGTTATTACATTAATACAGCAATATAGGCGTTAAAATCTTCAAGATGCCAGTACCCTCAGCTTTGCCCGGTAACATATGAATTTCTTTGCACCATTCGATTGCTCAGAACCTCTACTTTCAGAAAAACATATATTTTATTGAGCAATTTTGCTTTCCTGAGGAGATACAGCTATTTTCTTAATGAAATGCGGTTTGCCATATTCGAGCCTACCGTCTTCTCAAGTTTGACTAGTAACATATAAATATTTGTACACCAGTCGATCCAGCGGAATCTCTGAATTCAGAAAAACATATATCTTTGCGAGTGATTTTGCTTTCTTGACGAGATATTGCTATTTTTCTAAAGCCATCTCAGTTAGCGCAGAAGCACTCGTTCATTGCACATTGTATCACTATAGATCAATGTTATTACATTAATACAGCAATATAGGCGTTAAAATCTTCAAGATGCCAGTACCCTCAGCTTTGCCCGGTAACATATGAATTTCTTTGCACCATTCGATTGCTCAGAACCTCTACTTTCAGAAAAACATATATTTTATTGAGCAATTTTGCTTTCCTGAGGAGATACAGCTATTTTCTTAATGAAATGCGGTTTGCCATATTCGAGCCTACCGTCTTCTCAAGTTTGACTAGTAACATATAAATATTTGTACACCAGTCGATCCAGCGGAATCTCTGAATTCAGAAAACATATATCTTTGCGAGTGATTTTGCTTTGACGAGATATTGCTATTTTTCTAAAGCTAATCTGCAGCTAGCGCAGAAGCACTTCCGTTCATTGCACATTGTAACACTATAGACTGCAACGCTTATTACAATAATGCAGCAATATAGGCGTTAAAATCTTCAAGGTACCAGTACCCTCAGCTTTGCCCGGTAACATATGAATTTCTTTGCACCGTTCGATTGCTAAGAATCTCTACTTTCAGAAAAACATATATTTTAATGAGCGATTTTGCTTTCTTGAGTAGATATAGCTATTTCCTTAATGAAATGCGGTTTGCCATCTTCGAGCCTACCGTCTCCTCAAGTTTGACCAGTAACATGTAAATATTTGTACACCAGTCGATCCAGCGGGATCTCTGAATTCAGATAAACATGTATCTTTGCGAGTGATTTTGCTTTATGACGAGATATAGCTATTTTTCTAAAGACATCTCAATTAGGTTAGAGGTACTCATTCAATACACATTGTATCACTGTAGATCAATGTTATACATTAATACAGCAATATAGGCGTTAAAATCTTCAAGATGCCAGTACCCTCAGCTTTGCCCGGTAACATATGAATTTCTTTGCACCATTCGATTGCTCAGAACCTCTACTTTCAGAAAAACATATATTTTATTGAGCAATTTTGCTTTCCTGAGGAGATACAGCTATTTTCTTAATGAAATGCGGTTTGCCATATTCGAGCCTACCGTCTTCTCAAGTTTGACTAGTAACATATAAATATTTGTACACCAGTCGATCCAGCGGAATCTCTGAATTCAGAAAAACATATATCTTTGCGAGTGATTTTGCTTTCTTGACGAGATATTGCTATTTTTCTAAAGCCATCTCAGTTAGCGCAGAAGCACTCATTCATTGCACATTGTATCACTATAGATCAATGTTATTACATTAATACAGCAATATAGGCGTTAAAATCTTCAAGATGCCAGTACCCTCAGCTTTGCCCGGTAACATATGAATTTCTTTGCACCATTCGATTGCTCAGAATCTCTCCTTTCAGAAAAACATATATTTTATTGAGCGATTTTGCTTTCTTGAGGAGATACAGCTATTTACTTAATTTGCGAAAGGGTATTTTCTGCCATATTCGACGTCTCCTCGCTAAGCTTCTTGACCAGTAACATAATATTTGTACACCAGTCGATCCAGCGGAATCTCTGAATCAGAAAAACATATATCTTTTGCGTGGATTTTGCTTTCTTTGACGAGATACTATTTCTTAAAGCCATTCAGTAGCGCGCAGATACCGTTCATTATGCATTGTATCACTATAGGATCAATGTTATTACATTAATGCAGCAATATAGGCGTTAAAATCTTCAAGATGCCAGTACCCTCAGCTTTGCCCGGTAACATATGAGTTTCTTTTGCACCATTCGATTGCTCAGAACCTCTACTTTCAGAAAAACATATATTTCATTGAGCAATTTTGCTTTCCTGAGGAGATACAGCTATTTTCTTAATGAAATGCGGTTTGCCATATTCGAGCCTACCGTCTTCTCAAGTTTGACCAGTAACATATAAATATTTGTACACCAGTCGATCCAGCGGAATCTCTGAATTCAGAAAAACATATATCTTTGCGAGTGATTTTGCTTTCTTGACGAGATATTGCTATTTTTCTAAAGCTCATCTCAGTTAGCGCAGAAGCACTCGTTCATTGCACATTGTATCACTATAGATCAATGTTATTACATTAATACAGCAGCAATATAGGCGTTAAAATCTTCAAGATGCCAGTACCCTCAGCTTTGCCCGGTAACATATGAGTTTCTTTCGCACCATTCGATTGCTCGAGAACCTCTACTTTCAGAAAAACATATATTTTATTGAGCAATTTTGCTTTCCTGAGGAGATACAGCTATTTTCTTAATGAAATGCGGTTTGCCATATTCGAGCCTACCGTCTTCTCAAGTTTGACTAGTAACATATAAATATTTGTACACCAGTCGATCCAGCGGAATCTCTGAATTCAGAAAAACGTATATCTTTGCGAGTGATTTTGCTTTCTTGACGAGATATTGCTATTTTCCTAAAGCCATCTCAGTTAGCGCAGAAGCACTCATTCATTGCTCATTGTATCACTATAGATCAATGTTATTACATTAATACAGCAATATAGGCGTTAAAATCTTCAAGATGCCAGTACCCTCAGCTTTGCCCGGTAACATATGAATTTCTTTGCACCATTCGATTGCTCAGAACCTCTACTTTCAGAAAAACATATATTTTATTGAGCAATTTTGCTTTCCTGAGGAGATACAGCTATTTTCTTAATGAAATGCGGTTTGCCATATTCGAGCCTACCGTCTTCTCAAGTTTGACTAGTAACATATAAATATTTGTACACCAGTCGATCCAGCGGAATCTCTGAATTCAGAAAAACATATATCTTTGCGAGTGATTTTGCTTTCTTGACGAGATATTGCTATTTTTCTAAAGCCATCTCAGTTAGCGCAGAAGCACTCGTTCATTGCACATTGTATCACTATAGATCAATGTTATTACATTAATACAGCAATATAGGCGTTAAAATCTTCAAGATGCCAGTACCCTCAGCTTTGCCCGGTAACATATGAATTTCTTTGCACCATTCGATTGCTCAGAACCTCTACTTTCAGAAAAACATATATTTCATTGAGCAATTTTGCTTTCCTGAGGAGATACAGCTATTTTCTTAATGAAATGCGGTTTGCCATATTCGAGCCTACCGTCTTCTCAAGTTTGACTAGTAACATATAAATATTTGTACACCAGTCGATCCAGCGGAATCTCTGAATTCAGAAAAACATATATCTTTGCGAGTGATTTTGCTTTCTTGACGAGATATTGCTATTTTTCTAAAGCCATCTCAGTTAGCGCAGAAGCACTCGTTCATTGCACATTGTATCACTATAGATCAATGTTATTACATTAATACAGCAATATAGGCGTTAAAATCTTCAAGATGCCAGTACCCTCAGCTTTGCCCGGTAACATATGAATTTCTTTGCACCATTCGATTGCTCAGAACCTCTACTTTCAGAAAAACATATATTTTATTGAGCAATTTTGCTTTCCTGAGGAGATACAGCTATTTTCTTAATGAAATGCGGTTTGCCATATTCGAGCCTACCGTCTTCTCAAGTTTGACTAGTAACATATAAATATTTGTACACCAGTCGATCCAGCGGAATCTCTGAATTCAGAAAAACATATATCTTTGCGAGTGATTTTGCTTTCTTGACGAGATATTGCTATTTTTCTAAAGCCATCTCAGTTAGCGCAGAAGCACTCGTTCATTGCACATTGTATCACTATAGATCAATGTTATTACATTAATACAGCAATATAGGCGTTAAAATCTTCAAGATGCCAGTACCCTCAGCTTTGCCCGGTAACATATGAATTTCTTTGCACCATTCGATTGCTCAGAACCTCTACTTTCAGAAAAACATATATTTTATTGAGCAATTTTGCTTTCCTGAGGAGATACAGCTATTTTCTTAATGAAATGCGGTTTGCCATATTCGAGCCTACCGTCTTCTCAAGTTTGACTAGTAACATATAAATATTTGTACACCAGTCGATCCAGCGGAATCTCTGAATTCAGAAAAACATATATCTTTGCGAGTGATTTTGCTTTCTTGACGAGATATTGCTATTTTTCTAAAGCCATCTCAGTTAGCGCAGAAGCACTCGTTCATTGCACATTGTATCACTATAGATCAATGTTATTACATTAATACAGCAATATAGGCGTTAAAATCTTCAAGATGCCAGTACCCTCAGCTTTGCCCGGTAACATATGAATTTCTTTGCACCATTCGATTGCTCAGAACCTCTACTTTCAGAAAAACATATATTTTATTGAGCAATTTTGCTTTCCTGAGGAGATACAGCTATTTTCTTAATGAAATGCGGTTTGCCATATTCGAGCCTACCGTCTTCTCAAGTTTGACTAGTAACATATAAATATTTGTACACCAGTCGATCCAGCGGAATCTCTGAATTCAGAAAAACATATATCTTTGCGAGTGATTTTGCTTTCTTGACGAGATATTGCTATTTTTCTAAAGCCATCTCAGTTAGCGCAGAAGCACTCGTTCATTGCACATTGTATCACTATAGATCAATGTTATTACATTAATACAGCAATATAGGCGTTAAAATCTTCAAGATGCCAGTACCCTCAGCTTTGCCCGGTAACATATGAATTTCTTTGCACCATTCGATTGCTCAGAACCTCTACTTTCAGAAAAACATATATTTTATTGAGCAATTTTGCTTTCCTGAGGAGATACAGCTATTTTCTTAATGAAATGCGGTTTGCCATATTCGAGCCTACCGTCTTCTCAAGTTTGACTAGTAACATATAAATATTTGTACACCAGTCGATCCAGCGGAATCTCTGAATTCAGAAAAACATATATCTTTGCGAGTGATTTTGCTTTCTTGACGAGATATTGCTATTTTTCTAAAGCCATCTCAGTTAGCGCAGAAGCACTCGTTCATTGCACATTGTATCACTATAGATCAATGTTATTACATTAATACAGCAATATAGGCGTTAAAATCTTCAAGATGCCAGTACCCTCAGCTTTGCCCGGTAACATATGAATTTCTTTGCACCATTCGATTGCTCAGAACCTCTACTTTCAGAAAAACATATATTTTATTGAGCAATTTTGCTTTCCTGAGGAGATACAGCTATTTTCTTAATGAAATGCGGTTTGCCATATTCGAGCCTACCGTCTTCTCAAGTTTGACTAGTAACATATAAATATTTGTACACCAGTCGATCCAGCGGAATCTCTGAATTCAGAAAAACATATATCTTTGCGAGTGATTTTGCTTTCTTGACGAGATATTGCTATTTTTCTAAAGCCATCTCAGTTAGCGCAGAAGCACTCGTTCATTGCACATTGTATCACTATAGATCAATGTTATTACATTAATACAGCAATATAGGCGTTAAAATCTTCAAGATGCCAGTACCCTCAGCTTTGCCCGGTAACATATGAATTTCTTTGCACCATTCGATTGCTCAGAACCTCTACTTTCAGAAAAACATATATTTTATTGAGCAATTTTGCTTTCCTGAGGAGATACAGCTATTTTCTTAATGAAATGCGGTTTGCCATATTCGAGCCTACCGTCTTCTCAAGTTTGACTAGTAACATATAAATATTTGTACACCAGTCGATCCAGCGGAATCTCTGAATTCAGAAAAACATATATCTTTGCGAGTGATTTTGCTTTCTTGACGAGATATTGCTATTTTTCTAAAGCCATCTCAGTTAGCGCAGAAGCACTCGTTCATTGCACATTGTATCACTATAGATCAATGTTATTACATTAATACAGCAATATAGGCGTTAAAATCTTCAAGATGCCAGTACCCTCAGCTTTGCCCGGTAACATATGAATTTCTTTGCACCATTCGATTGCTCAGAACCTCTACTTTCAGAAAAACATATATTTTATTGAGCAATTTTGCTTTCCTGAGGAGATACAGCTATTTTCTTAATGAAATGCGGTTTGCCATATTCGAGCCTACCGTCTTCTCAAGTTTGACTAGTAACATATAAATATTTGTACACCAGTCGATCCAGCGGAATCTCTGAATTCAGAAAAACATATATCTTTGCGAGTGATTTTGCTTTCTTGACGAGATATTGCTATTTTTCTAAAGCCATCTCAGTTAGCGCAGAAGCACTCGTTCATTGCACATTGTATCACTATAGATCAATGTTATTACATTAATACAGCAATATAGGCGTTAAAATCTTCAAGATGCCAGTACCCTCAGCTTTGCCCGGTAACATATGAATTTCTTTGCACCATTCGATTGCTCAGAACCTCTACTTTCAGAAAAACATATATTTTATTGAGCAATTTTGCTTTCCTGAGGAGATACAGCTATTTTCTTAATGAAATGCGGTTTGCCATATTCGAGCCTACCGTCTTCTCAAGTTTGACTAGTAACATATAAATATTTGTACACCAGTCGATCCAGCGGAATCTCTGAATTCAGAAAAACATATATCTTTGCGAGTGATTTTGCTTTCTTGACGAGATATTGCTATTTTTCTAAAGCCATCTCAGTTAGCGCAGAAGCACTCGTTCATTGCACATTGTATCACTATAGATCAATGTTATTACATTAATACAGCAATATAGGCGTTAAAATCTTCAAGATGCCAGTACCCTCAGCTTTGCCCGGTAACATATGAATTTCTTTGCACCATTCGATTGCTCAGAACCTCTACTTTCAGAAAAACATATATTTTATTGAGCAATTTTGCTTTCCTGAGGAGATACAGCTATTTTCTTAATGAAATGCGGTTTGCCATATTCGAGCCTACCGTCTTCTCAAGTTTGACTAGTAACATATAAATATTTGTACACCAGTCGATCCAGCGGAATCTCTGAATTCAGAAAAACATATATCTTTGCGAGTGATTTTGCTTTCTTGACGAGATATTGCTATTTTTCTAAAGCCATCTCAGTTAGCGCAGAAGCACTCATTCATTGCACATTGTATCACTATAGATCAATGTTATTACATTAATACAGCAATATAGGCGTTAAAATCTTCAAGATGCCAGTACCCTCAGCTTTGCCCGGTAACATATGAATTTCTTTGCACCGTTCGATTGCTCAGAACCTCTACTTTCAGAAAAACATATATTTTATTGAGCAATTTTGCTTTCCTGAGGAGATACAGCTATTTTCTTAATGAAATGCGGTTTGCCATATTCGAGCCTACCGTCTTCTCAAGTTTGACTAGTAACATATAAATATTTGTACACCAGTCGATCCAGCGGAATCTCTGAATCAGAAAAAAAGAATATATGATCCTTTGCGAGCATTTTCCTTTTTTTGCTTCTTCGACGCTGAGATATTGCTGCTTTCAGGTGCTCATCCCCAGTTAGCGAGTAGCACTCGTTCATTATACATTGTATCATTATAGATCAACGATAATGGCATTGTCATATTAATAGTAGCGGTTAAAAATTCAAGATAAGGCCCCAGCTAGTTCGGTAATATACGAGTTTTTAAAAATTCTATCGATTTTACCTTCACCGATCTCATTTCAGAAAAACATATGATTTTATTGGAGCAATTTTCTTAAGCTTTCCTGGAGGAGAGTAAACGCAGGTACTTACCTGAAAATGCGGTTCAAGTTCACATCTGAGTTTCCACTGCGTCTCCTACTGACTAGGTAAATATATTTTGAAATGTTCAGTTCGATCCCAGCTGTAGTCCTGAATTCAGAAAACATATATCTTTATATGGATTTTTTTGCTTCTGATTTATATATTGCTATTTAAAAGCGCCAGATCCAGTTAGCAGAGCACTGTCACGCGTATTATTGTATCAGCCAGGATCACTGTTATTACATTAATACAGAGCAATATAGGCGTTAAAATTCATCAAGATGCCAGCACCTCAGCTTGCCCGGTAATATATATTTAAAATTCTATCTGATTGTTTCAGAACCCCTACTTTCAGAAACATATATCATTGAGTGTCTTTGTTTCTTCCTCAAGAGATACAGCTATTTGAATAAAATGGCTTGCCATGCAGATTCTGCAGTAAGCCTCCTTCCGTCAACTTGCTTTGACTAAGAACATATAATATACCAGCTACCAGCTCCTGATCAATCCAGCGGAATCTCTGAATTCAGAAAAACATATATCTTTGCGAGTGATTTTGCTTTCTTGACGAGATATTGCTATTTTTCTAAAGCCATCTCAGTTAGCGCAGAAGCGCTCGTTCATTGCACATTGTATCACTATAGATCAATGTTATTACATTAATACAGCAATATAGGCGTTAAAATCTTCAAGATGCCAGTACCCTCAGCTTTGCCCGGTAACATATGAATTTCTTTGCACCATTCGATTGCTCAGAACCTCTACTTTCAGAAAAACATATATTTTATTGAGCAATTTTGCTTTCCTGAGGAGATACAGCTATTTTCTTAATGAAATGCGGTTTGCCATATTCGAGCCTACCGTCTTCTCAAGTTTGACTAGTAACATATAAATATTTGTACACCAGTCGATCCAGCGGAATCTCTGAATTCAGAAAAACATATATCTTTGCGAGTGATTTTGCTTTCTTGACGAGATATTGCTATTTTTCTAAAGCCATCTCAGTTAGCGCAGAAGCACTCGTTCATTGCACATTGTATCACTATAGATCAATGTTATTACATTAATACAGCAATATAGGCGTTAAAATCTTCAAGATGCCAGTACCCTCAGCTTTGCCCGGTAACATATGAATTTCTTTGCACCATTCGATTGCTCAGAACCTCTACTTTCAGAAAAACATATATTTTATTGAGCAATTTTGCTTTCCTGAGGAGATACAGCTATTTTCTTAATGAAATGCGGTTTGCCATATTCGAGCCTACCGTCTTCTCAAGTTTGACTAGTAACATATAAATATTTGTACACCAGTCGATCCAGCGGAATCTCTGAATTCAGAAAAACATATATCTTTGCGAGTGATTTTGCTTTCTTGACGAGATATTGCTATTTTTCTAAAGCCATCTCAGTTAGCGCAGAAGCACTCGTTCATTGCACATTGTATCACTATAGATCAATGTTATTACATTAATACAGCAATATAGGCGTTAAAATCTTCAAGATGCCAGTACCCTCAGCTTTGCCCGGTAACATATGAATTTCTTTGCACCATTCGATTGCTCAGAACCTCTACTTTCAGAAAAACATATATTTTATTGAGCAATTTTGCTTTCCTGAGGAGATACAGCTATTTTCTTAATGAAATGCGGTTTGCCATATTCGAGCCTACCGTCTTCTCAAGTTTGACTAGTAACATATAAATATTTGTACACCAGTCGATCCAGCGGAATCTCTGAATTCAGAAAAACATATATCTTTGCGAGTGATTTTGCTTTCTTGACGAGATATTGCTATTTTTCTAAAGCCATCTCAGTTAGCGCAGAAGCACTCGTTCATTGCACATTGTATCACTATAGATCAATGTTATTACATTAATACAGCAATATAGGCGTTAAAATCTTCAAGATGCCAGTACCCTCAGCTTTGCCCGGTAACATATGAATTTCTTTGCACCATTCGATTGCTCAGAACCTCTACTTTCAGAAAAACATATATTTTATTGAGCAATTTTGCTTTCCTGAGGAGATACAGCTATTTTCTTAATGAAATGCGGTTTGCCATATTCGAGCCTACCGTCTTCTCAAGTTTGACTAGTAACATATAAATATTTGTACACCAGTCGATCCAGCGGAATCTCTGAATTCAGAAAAACATATATCTTTGCGAGTGATTTTGCTTTCTTGACGAGATATTGCTATTTTTCTAAAGCCATCTCAGTTAGCGCAGAAGCACTCGTTCATTGCACATTGTATCACTATAGATCAATGTTATTACATTAATACAGCAATATAGGCGTTAAAATCTTCAAGATGCCAGTACCCTCAGCTTTGCCCGGTAACATATGAATTTCTTTGCACCATTCGATTGCTCAGAACCTCTACTTTCAGAAAAACATATATTTTATTGAGCAATTTTGCTTTCCTGAGGAGATACAGCTATTTTCTTAATGAAATGCGGTTTGCCATATTCGAGCCTACCGTCTTCTCAAGTTTGACCAGTAACATATATTTGTACACCAGTCGATCCGGCGGAATCTCTGAATTCAGAAAATAAATACGGTACATTCCCAGTGAGTTGACTTTAAGCTTTCTTGATGATATTGCTATTTAAAGGTTATCCAGCTAGCGCAGAAGCACTCGTTCATTGCACATTGTATCACCATAGATCAATGCTATTTACATTAATGCAGCAATATAGGCGTTAAAATCTTCAAGACGTGCCATACCTCAGCTTTGTCTTATAAATATACATGAGCTTTCTTGCACCATCGATTGGCTCTCAGAACCTCTATTTCGTAGAAAACATTGTATGTATTCTCTAACGAGCAATTTTGCTTTCCTGATGGTGACATGTTTCTATTTTCTTAACGAAGTGTGAGCCATACATTCGGTTTCCACCGTCTCCCTCAAGTTTGACCAGTAAAATTGGCATAATATTTGTACACCAGTCGATCCAGCTGTGAATCTTGTGAATTCAGAAAATGACATATCTTATATGAGTGATTTTGGCTTTCTTGAATGAGATATTGTTTATTTTCTAAAGCATCTCTGTGCTAGCGCAGAAGCACTCGCAAGTTCACCATTGCACATTGTATCATCACTTCAGACCAATGTTATTACATTAATACAGCAATATAGCGTAAAGTTAAAATCCTCAAAGGACGTTGCAGTACCCTCAGCCTTGCCTCGGTAACATATGAGCTTTCGGCACCATTCGATTGCTCTGAACCTCTACTTTCAGAAAAACATATATATTTCCATTAGCGAACACTCTTGGCTTTCCTGAGGAGATACAGCTATTTTCTTAATGAAATGCGGTTTGCCATATTCGAGCCTACCGTCTTCTCAAGTTTGACTAGTAACATATAAATATTTGTACACCAGTCGATCCAGCGGAATCTCTGAATTCAGAAAAACATATATCTTTGCGAGTGATTTTGCTTTCTTGACGAGATATTGCTATTTTTCTAAAGCCATCTCAGTTAGCGCAGAAGCACTCGTTCATTGCACATTGTATCACTATAGATCAATGTTATTACATTAATACAGCAATATAGGCGTTAAAATCTTCAAGATGCCAGTACCCTCAGCTTTGCCCGGTAACATATGAATTTCTTTGCACCATTCGATTGCTCAGAACCTCTACTTTCAGAAAAACATATATTTTATTGAGCAATTTTGCTTTCCTGAGGAGATACAGCTATTTTCTTAATGAAATGCGGTTTGCCATATTCGAGCCTACCGTCTTCTCAAGTTTGACTAGTAACATATAAATATTTGTACACCAGTCGATCCAGCGGAATCTCTGAATTCAGAAAAACATATATCTTTGCGAGTGATTTTGCTTTCTTGACGAGATATTGCTATTTTTCTAAAGCCATCTCAGTTAGCGCAGAAGCACTCGTTCATTGCACATTGTATCACTATAGATCAATGTTATTACATTAATACAGCAATATAGGCGTTAAAATCTTCAAGATGCCAGTACCCTCAGCTTTGCCCGGTAACATATGAATTTCTTTGCACCATTCGATTGCTCAGAACCTCTACTTTCAGAAAAACATATATTTTATTGAGCAATTTTGCTTTCCTGAGGAGATACAGCTATTTTCTTAATGAAATGCGGTTTGCCATATTCGAGCCTACCGTCTTCTCAAGTTTGACTAGTAACATATAAATATTTGTACACCAGTCGATCCAGCGGAATCTCTGAATTCAGAAAAACATATATCTTTGCGAGTGATTTTGCTTTCTTGACGAGATATTGCTATTTTTCTAAAGCCATCTCAGTTAGCGCAGAAGCACTCGTTCATTGCACATTGTATCACTA